>PYAF01006018.1:1075568-1166578 GCA_007407185.1 Glycine tomentella | reverse complement strand
ATATATATATATTTATATTGTGTTCTTTTGGATAACATCATCCTCACCCGGTCAACCCTAATGTACGTATCTAGCTAATTCTTGTCGTAGGTTATGCCAATGAGGCCAACCTTATCCAATAGAGCAATTAACTCTGTCACACGTACGACCAGCTGTTCCATTTATAATTAAATTGTGATGCTCTGGAAGAAAAATTCACGTATATATATATATATATATATGTTTTTTTGGGATGTTATTTGGCATCTATAGCTTTGTGAATCCTCTTAAAATGCTTGAGTTTTTTCACACTGAATTGAAGAATCGCACCAACGATGTTAACCTCAAATAGGATACAACATAGCCATGTCTTGTGATATAGGCGAAACAAATCTGCATTGAATTTTTCACTTGGATTTTGACTAGGTCATTACCAGAGCCTTTTGTTCTATTTCTAATTGTTCACGTTGCTTTGGACCCCTATTCCATATTTGGCATCACCGTACGTAGTTGGCACACTCTACCTAACTCTTTGGAGGTTTTGTTGCTAACTTAATTATTAGGTGATTGTTTCATCACCGTATGGTTGAACTCTTCTAGATAGGAAAAGGTGACAATTGAACCCATCATATACTATATAGGAGTTTAGGTTCCTTAGCTTGCGGGCTATTTGTATCGATTTACAGGCTTACATTTTCTTTCCTTATATATACATATACAATTTGAATTGGAAAATTTAATTGTATTCTCTTTGATTTTGTTAATTTAATACATATATTTTAATTTCTGGATTATTAATTTTAGTCGTCTTAAAGACACGAGACTCATTTTAACAGTGTAAGGTAATAATACTTGAGAAGGTTATTACTTATAACGAAATGAAATAAAACCATGCCAGGAGCTTAATTTCCTGTCTTTTACTATTGTTTTCATGGCAAATGGTAATGGTGCTTGCTTTGACCGTGTTATAGCTGGTTAGTTAGGCACTTTGTCTCATTGTTAATATATAGGTCTAGGAACTCTTAATTTTAAGAATGAAAATAAATCAAATAATTGCATAACCTGTTAATAATTTTCACTTTGTACTCAATATGGAAAAAATTAATGCTTGTCTTACTCGTACACTTACTTGTTTTACTTTCCGTCTATATAATTTTTATTATTTAGTTTCCATTAATCCCACTTGAATTTTAATTGGTTTAATTATGTTCCAATTTTGACATGTAAATACATTTGCGTAAATGAGTATTCTTATGTACTATACCAAACAAACACTATTAGAGGGGTCACCTGGTTTCCTCTCATCACTTGCTAAATTATAAAATTGTAACTTTCTTGCTTTCTTGTTCTTTCCTTCATAATGAAAATAAACCTGCCGCCCCAATTTATTTCCTTCACGGATTTGTCGCTTCTATAATTTTGGGATTCAATGCAGTATATGACCCAAACATCCCATGTTATTAATGTTATCCAATTATTCAAAAAATAGGCCAAGTTATTTCAGGATGCAATTTCCACACTCCTCATTCTCCACGTTTTTTTAACCAAATGCTAGGACCATCAGTTTTGTTTTCTGCTATTAGGAATATAAGTTGTTCATTCGGGCTCTCATATACTTTGAATTTTCACACAAACCCCCTTACAGTCATGACTGGGTTTTTTTATGATAGAGAGGCTAAAAATCAGCTCAAAAAAAGTGGGAAAATTTGGGTGAAGGGCACAGAATTGATTTGTATTGGAACAGAATGCTACAGGCTTCCTTTGATAATAATGTTATGCGTGGCTTTTGCAGCAGGAGTGAGTTCCATCAAAAGGCAATAGTATGCAAGCGACTTCAAAACTACCAAGCATAATACTTGTATGCATGCATGTACTGTTATTAGTAAGGAACATGAACCTAGTCCAAGTGATGATTATGGTAATTTAAAGAAAAAGTAACGCACATTACTATGGTCAGTCTGCATGGTTTTAGATTTATAGGATTAGATATATATTTTTGAAACTGAAAGTTTTGGTCTTTTGTCGGTGTTGTCTAGATACATATGTAGGGACATGTAGCAAAGCGAGAATCTCTTTCCTTTAACACTACCTTTTTTTATCACTAACTAAAACACATAATTTCTTAAGATGTGTTACTTTCCCTTGGCTTTGGCATCTTTTGAATATTGAACCTTAGATTACCTCGTATTGTTACTGTGTCTTCATGTCATAATTTCTTATAAGTTGTAAAAATGTCTTGGTGAAACAAGTGCATCCCCTACCTTGACTTCCTCAACCCCACAGTACAAAAGAAAAGGAAAAATTTAATTATTGGTTTTAGTCTTCAGAAACTAAGGACAAGATACTGCTGAGAGATTATCTATTTAATTTTGAGTTTTTGATTTTAGCAGTATTATATTTATTTCCTTTTTACACATTCAGAAAATGTATCATATAAATATGATAATAAATGAGTACTGTGTATATAAAATAATTCGACATATATACATTAGTTGTCTATTTTTATTATTTTCTAGGTTTTATCCCTATATTATATATTCCAAAAAACTAACACTCTTCGGAGAAAAGATTGACTAATCTGATTTGGCATGATATTGTTGTTACTCTTCTTTGATGTTGTCTATTTCTCCTCTCTTGCCAGTAGAGGAGAGAATGGGTTGTATAAGTATATATAATTTTTTTACATAAAAGTAAACTTTCATTTATCAAGATGTTGATTTATTTGTTCACCTTATCCTTTTGTTACTTTTAAGTTTGACTGTAAAAGTAGATCATTTGATACTTATTTGAGGAATTCACAGTCATCTATTCTAAAGTTCTCATTATTGCATCAGGTGGAAATATCCTTTTCAAGGTAATCAAAGGGCATGATGCATTCAAGCTCAACACGTGAAGGTTGTGCACCATCTCCTGGTTGTTAGAGTCTAGAACGCCCTTCCTGATCTGCATATCAATCAAGTGAATGGTAAATTTAGAATATGGCATTACTTGCTGCAGAAACCATTGCAGCCACAGTCAAATTTTTTCACCTTGAATCTTTTAAAGTATGTGGCAAGACTTGTGTAGTATTTGTATATTGTCTTAGTAATAGCTGCACATGGAGTTCACTATGTTAAATGCACGTTATGTCTTTCCTCCTTTAAGATTGGGGCTGGCATGGGGGATAGTGTTAATGGAAGAAAAAATTCCAACTTTTCTCGGAAGATCTGGAAATGTTAATTTTGAATTAACAATAAAGGAAATAGAAACATCAGTTGCAATTTGATGCACCTTAGTCCTTACGTTTATGACTTATGAGATTATAAGCCAGCCATATTAAATAACCAAGGTTAGGGAAAAATTCTGATTAACCCCAGCAACATGGAAAACAAATTTGTAACCATTTGGAAGCTCTAAGATCTTACATGTGAAAAACATAAATCAAGCAACATTTGTTCTTCCAATAAGCCAAAACATGTTTTTTTTAGAAGTGCCCCAATTTAGCCAACCAGCCTTTAGTAGAGCCTTTGTTAACACATGAGCAACTTGATCAATATAATGGTCTTGCAATAAACCAATTTGACTTCACATTTTTGTTCTTATCCAAATTGCTTGATTCACCGTGGTATTTGTTTCATTTTCTACTTTGGCGGTACTTTAAACTATGACTTCTTGCTTCTTTAAACACCAAGAAGACACTCTTGATCCAAAACTAAAACAAAACTTGTTATATTCATATATATCATCAGTAAATCATGCCTAATCATTGTTAGAATAGCTAACATGTTTAGAATCCTGACAAGTCTATTTAATGTCATAGACATTTGTCCCTTTGATATATCTCAATTAACCTTCTTTTGACAACTTGAAAATGTACTTCACTTGCACAATGCATAAAACCTTAAAAAGCAAACTTTACAACAAACATTATGTCAAGCCTAGTTTATGATAGATACATCAAATAACCAATCAAGCTCTTATATTGAGTTTCATTCATATTTTCAAACGCATCATCTTTGCCAAGTTTCTCCTTTTGATTCATTGGTGCACCAGTGCTTTTGCAATCCTCCTTGTGAAATTTCTTAAGGATTTCATTTGCATATTTCCTTTAGTTTATGAAAACTTCATCATGATCTTACTTCATCTCCATCCCAATAAGATATTAAGCCAAGGTCTGTCATATCAAATACTTTGAGTATTTCAGCTTTGTACTCCCCCCTTAAGATTTCATTATTTCCTGTCACAAGTATGTCATCAACATAGATAGCAACTACAAGTAAAATACCACTCATTTCCTTAACATATAAAGTAGCTTCAATTCACTTGGACTTTTAACAAATCCAAGCCAGTGAAAATGCTTATAGGTTCTATTATACTATGCTCTTGGAGCTTGTTTAAGATCATAATTAAAGACATTCTTCAACAAGTAGATCTTCTCCTCTTGTCCCTTAAATTTGATAAGCTTAATATAACTATTGACAAGCTTCATTGTTTTGTTTGGCTTTCGAGGGTTCAATGCTTGAATAAAGACAAAGCAAAAGAAAAATCAGAAGCGGAGTTGTTATAGCAGTAATTGTGATGTTCATGTTCTAAGAAATAACTTTTTAAATGCATTTCAGGTGTTGATAGTCCAATTGCTATAGTTGGAGCTGATATAGACCAAGTTTCTCCTCCAGAGGTTGTGACACAATTTGAAGAAGTCCTAGCTGGTAAGTCTTGGGTCAGATGATTTGCATTTTTTTTCGGTGGTCATCTGCCAGCATTTCATGTTTAACTTGATAATTTGAGACACATAAATTTTTTTGTGATCTCTCTCTTTTCAATAAATTTATGCAACATTTCTGTATGCACAGTTACTAAGGTTGATTAGGTTTTTCACATTTTATGCAATATGTGTTTTGGAAATAAAATATAATAAATTACACAATGGGGTACAAGTTGCACAGGACAGAAGTAATTGTCAAAGACATTAATAATACAGAACTTATAAAGTACCAGTAAATAATAAAAATCACATGCTGACAGCTTATAACCATTACATTCCTGCAACATCATTAGGCATCTGTTTCTCGACTCCCTTATTAGAATCTACAATCATATTATGTGTTTTCTCATTTGCAATCTTTTATTTTTGTAATTCAGTTCGCAGTAGGGGCCGTTGGGATATTTCAGTGTCTGCATCTTCTTCGGACAATTTCTCGGCTGGTATGTATGGAGTTTACCAAACTTATGTGGTTTTTAAATGTGACTTCATATATCATTATTGGTTTGTCATATTTTTTACTGCATTGTGAGTCAAGCTTAGTTTCCCGTTCAAGCTTCAATGCAGTGCTTATTGCGGATAGTTTGCATTAAGCATTGAATTGAATCTTGAATTGTCCGTTTGGACAGTTCAACAACTTATCTGTTATACATGAATCGTCAATGTGCAAGTGAAGTATGGTTTGTTTAATTTAATGACATTTCGGTAAATATATTTTGCGTTGTTCTCCAAGTGCATACTTGATAGGGGTGAGGTAAACTTACCGCTTTCATTTCGTGTACTTGGAGACCAATGTGAAATGCTGCCGAAATTTCTTTAAATACAACAAAGCATACTTACCGGAGACATTGACGATTGATGTATAATATATAAGTTGTTGAATGGGATAGGGCCACACCTGTAAAACATGAAGTTGACATTTTTATTCTTCTGCTCATTTAGAACATAATATTCCCAGTTAAGTAAAGGTCATGGATCGTAGTTGGATGAGAGCACCCCGCATTACTGATGAATATGAACATGGGGTTGAACAATTTATAGAGTTTACCACACGTAATGCACCTTCGCTGCGTGGAAAATATTTTTGTCCATGTGTCAAATGTGGGAATGGGAGACGGCAGACACTGGACAAATCAGATCACATCTTATATGTGACGGGATAATTCCAACTTACACAAAATGGATATGGCATGGTGAATTGCCTGAAAGGCTACAAATGCCAACTATCCCAACTCCTGTGCCAGTTGATGTAGACACAGATGATCGTATAGAAGACATGCTACGCGATCTTGGAGAATCTACTTTTCATCAAGCCCACTCACCTGTGTATGACAATCTACAAAATGATTCGAAAATCCCTTTGTATTCGGGGTGCACAACGTTCACACGATTGTCAGCGGTGTTAGCATTGGTGAATTTGAAGGCAAGATTTGGATGGAGTGACAAAAGCTTCACTGAGTTGCTTGTTTTGTTGAAGAAATTGCTTCCTGAAGATAACAGCTTGCCGAAAAATCATTATGAAGCGAAGAAAATTTTATGTCCAATGGGCATGCAGTACCAGAAAATACATGCATGCCCTAATGATTGTGTTTTGTATAGGAATGAGTTTGCTGAAATGCGTAAATGCCCCACATGTGGCGAATCACGATACAAACTCAACAACGACGAATGTAGTGATGAGTCATCCAGGAACATGGGTCGTCCAGCAAATGTCTGTTGGTATCTTCCTATTATTCCAAGGTTTAGGTGATTGTTTGTTAACCCAGATGACGCTAGAAACCTTTCTTGGCATGCAAATGGCAGAAAAATTGATGGATTTCTCAGACATCCAGCAGATTCTCCTCAATGGGAAACAATCAATTCTTTGTATCCCACATTCGGTCAAGACCCAAGGAACCTACGCCTAGGTCATGCGTCTGACGGAATGAATCCTTTTGGTAACCTTTCAACTAACCATAGTTCGTGGCCTGTGCTGTTGATGATCTACAACCTCCCTCCTTGGTTGTGCATAAAGTGGAAATACATAATGTTGGCTATAATGATTGCCGGTCCAAGACAGCCAGGAAATGATATTGATGTATACCTAGCACCACTCATCGAAGACTTAACAAAATTGTGGGTTGACGGGGTTGAAGTGTATGACGCCCATCTGCAAGAGACATTTACTTTGCGTGGAATGGTCTTTTGTACAATTAATGACTTTCCCGCATATGGGAATTTGAGTGGCTACAGTGTCAAAGGCCATTTTGCATGTCCTGCGTGTGAAAAAAACACATCATTTGTGCAACTTAAACATGGAAAGAAGACAGTCTACACAAGGCATCAAAGATTTTTGCCACTATATCACCCATATCGCTGATTGAAAAAGGCCTTTTATGGCATTCAGGAGAAACAGCTTGCGCCTATTCCATTAACTGGACGTGAAGTTTATGATCGTGTTCAGCACATTTTCACAACCTTTGGCAAGACCCAAAAGAAGGATCCTAATGAGAAAATCATATGGAAGAAAAGGTCAATCTTTTTTTATCTTCCTTACTGGGCAGATCTCGATGTCAGACATTGTATTGATGTAATGCATGTTGAGAGAAATGTCTATGATAGTTTAATTGGCACCTTACTGAACATTAAAGGCAAGACAAAAGATAATTTAAAATCTCGGCAAGATCTTGTTGAAATGGGTATACGTGAGCAGTTGCATCTGATTACTAAAGGCCGATAAATGTATTTACCCCCTGCATGTCATACATTGTCAACAAAAGAAAAAAAGGCTTTTTGTCAATGTCTTAGAAGCATTAAAGTCCCACAAGGATACTCTTCAAACATTAAGAGCCTTGTATCGGTCAATGATCTGAAATTGGTGGGCTTGAAGTCTCATGATTGTCATATCCTAATGCAACAGTTACTACCTGTAGCAATTCGGGGAATATTGCCTGATAAATTTAGGCTTGCGATTACCAGGTTATGTTTTTTCTTTAATGCCATTTGCAAGAAAGCAATTGATCGTAGTCTGTTAGATGATTTGGAGAATAAGGCAGCTATTGTGCTTAGTCAATTGGAAATGTTCTTCCCTCCATCCTTTTTTGACATTATGGTCCACTTGATTGTGCATCTTGTGAGGGAGATCAGGTTATGCGGGCCTGTGTATTTACGTTGGATGTATCCCATTGAAAGGTACATGAAGGTCTTAAAGTCTTATACTAAAAATCAAAACAGACCTGAAGCTTCCATTGTAGAAAGGTATGTTGCTGAAGAAAGCATTGAATTCTGTTCTTATTATCTGGACACAGTTAAACCAGTTGGGATTCCAGAAAGTCGTCATGAACGCTCACCTCGAGGTAAGGGTACACGAGGATTCAATGTTGTCACTATGAGTAGAGTTGAAGTTTCAAAAGCATATTTGTATGTATTGAATAACACGGCTGAGGTAATGTCGTACATTGAAACTCACAAACAATATGTGACAGAATGTCATCCAAAATGGAATCTCATGAAAGTCTTGCAAGAACATAATAGAACTTTCGTAACCTGGTTTAAGTCCACAATCTTAAATGATGAGAATGCTTCTTCAACATTAAAGTTCTTAGCTATTTGGCCAAATTTGAATGTACCAACTTGGAAGGGGTATGATATCAATAACTTTTCCTTCTATACCAAGTCACAAGATGATAAAAGTTACGTGCAAAACAGTGGGGTTTCTATGGATGCCGATTCGGAACACTTCTATCGTGCATCGGATAACAACCCTATTCAAGCGTCCATGCCTTACTTTGGAGTTATAGAGGAAATCTGAGACCTTGATTATGTTGCATTTAGAGTTCCTGTTTTCAAGTGTAAGTGGGTTAACGGAAACACTGGTGTATTTGAAGATCGTATGGGATTCACTCTAGTAGCACTTGATAAGGTGGGTTACAAGGACGAGCCTTTCATCATGGCAAAACAAGCAAAACAAGTGTTTTACATCCAAGACCCGTGTGACCCAACATTATCAGTAGTTCTACAAGGAAGAACATGTGGCACTAGTCAGCATGTAGTTGATGATGCAACACTTGATATAGTTGACATGCCTGGTTTTTGCACCCGTATGCCTAATTCTGATGAAGATTGGCACGTTGATGATGATCATGCAATTCGAACTGATCATGACGATGGTTTATGGGAGAACACTCCGAAATAATTGATTACCACCAACGTAATGTGTTTGAATTTTTACTGCCTTATGTAATTAATTCTACTGAATTTCATTAATATACTACAATTGTTTCATCATAAACCTTTGACGAATGCTAATGACTTAATTATTTTGTCTTTGCAGATCCATGGCGACACCACCTTCGTCCCCTCCACCTTCACACCCAGAGCCCTCAGAATCGACATCCACCAGGAAAAGTAGACAATCGACCAGGCTTAGAACGTTAACACTTAGAAGCGTACAACAAAGAAAGCCAACAGTTACTGTAGATCCTGCTACTGGAAGGGCATATGGCAGTCACAAGGAAAAATTTCACAGTTATCTAGGGGTTGTGGCAAGAGATAAAATCCCGATTGTGCATTCTAATTGGAAAGACGTACCTGAATCTTTAAAGGAACTCATATGGGATGACATTTTGGTAAAATTGAAATCTACACAACTATTGCTGAAATTGTAGTTCAAGTGGGGTCTTATTTGTCATGTTTTAATTGTTTTTTTTTTGTGTACTAATGCAGGCAAATTTTGATATCGAAGAAGCTGAGAAAGCAAAAAAGAAGATAATGTCGTTGGTTAGCACAAGGTGGAGACAATTCAAGTCTTCCCTAACCACTAAATACGTGTATGGTAGTGCACATGGTCAACCAAAAAGGGATGCATATGCTACATATGGCCTAGATCCACATACTTGGAATGAATTTGTTGCTATGCGGAAGACGCCAAATTGGCAGGTTAGATGTCAACGTCTACTTTACGTAATTACAATTCAGTGAATTAAATAATATTCAAGTATGTTAAATGAATTTTTTAATTGTTTAAACAGGGCATAAGGAAAAGGGCCCAAGAAATCCAAAAGATGAATGAGTGCCCTCACGTACTGTCTCGGGGGGGTTATGATTTGCTGGAAAAAAAACTGATGGAGGAAAAAAGAAAGCAAAGACAACAGGATGCAATGAATACTGAGAATTCGTCAAATGTTGATGACCCACCTTCTCCAATTCCAAGGCATGTGAAGTGGAAATTGGCACGTACAAAGAAATATGGGCGCATGACATCAAAGACCGCTGAAGAAATATCATGTAAAATTGTGAGTGAACTACAAAGTTTAATGTTGTTTTCTTGCTTTCGTTAATCCAATAATGAAATGTTTTTTCCACTCAAATATGTTGCAGGATGACTTGGAGGAACAGATGACCCAAGGAAGCTTTGTCCCTAGAGGACAACAAGACATCCTAAATGCTGCCATTGGCAAACAAGAGCATCCTGGTCGGTTACGAGTTGCTGGTACAGGTGTCACTATACAGCAATACTTTGGACACCGATCACGTGCATCAAATGCTTTGTATGGGGCAATCAACCCTGAATAGCTGGCTGATATGATGAAAAACATTAAGGAAGATTTGAGGAGGGAAGTTGAGGAGGAAAACAAAGTAGTGATCGAGAAAATGAAGGCAGAAATAAAGATGGAGTTAACGCAGATGGCAACACAACAACCACCTGTGGTGTATGCACAGTTATAACAATTGGGTGCACGGGTAAGCACAAAAGGAAGTTGTGCTGCAGCAGAAGCAAATCCTTCAGCAGAGGAAAATGTAAATGATGTGGTGAAACTAATGGGATTGTACGTTGAATGTGGTGGGCCAGATAAGCTTGTAGCGTTGGCAAAAGTTGTGGATGGTACCTCCACAATTCACAATGTGGAATATTCAAATGATGTGTTAAGTGTCTGTGTACAAGAAGTGTATGACGGTGACGCTGAAGTGTCATTTCCTACGTCTGAGGTCCATTTTGTTAGAGATTCCTTTCAGACATTCGTTGCATGGCCTAATCATTTGGTGAAACAATTATCATCTGAGGTATATATATGCATTACCTTACATACCAGTTTTGCCTTTTTACTATTATTTTGTTTACAATACAATTTGTTTTAACTTCAACATAGGGTACAAACATTACTGAGCCAGAAACAAGAGAAACAGCTGACAGGGAGAATGATTTAGAGCCATCTGTTGATCCGTTGGATGAGTTGATCAAGAACCTGTATGAAATTTATCACAAGCCGATTCAATTGTCATCGGATGGGTTAAAGTTTGGAATTGCCATTGTAGAAATGTCGTTCTTCATTACACATTCTGATGTTCAAGAAATTATTTCGGGGGACAAATATTTGAACATATCGATACTACAGCTGTGGACTATGTAAGTCCACTAACATCGAATGTCTGAATTTCATAAAGTCATGAATCATTATTGCTTACAACGCATGTGATTAACTTTTTAGTATTTAATGCAAATATCGTATGATAGGTTTCTTCATGAGTGGAGTTCAAAGTTGGGCTATGATGCGGTGTATGATTTTTTTGAGCCTCAAATGATACACAATGCAAAGGATAGGCGTGCTGAAGCTCAGGAATACATTCAAACATGGGTCAAGGAATCACAGAGACAATTGTATCTAGGAGCTTATTTGCATCAGTAAGTAAAATACATTTGGTATAACGACATCAAATACATCTCATCAATTGTTAGATGATATAATTTAAATGCAGGGACCATTGGCAACTGTTTGTGATATGTACTGCGAGTAACACAATTACATGGTTTTGATCATTGCGTAAGAAACCAGACATTCACATCAAAGCCGTACTAAACAAGTACGTGCTACCAATACTGATGGTTTGTATAGTTCTATAACCAGATTGGTTAACCAATCACAAGGTAATTTATAAGCCCACTCACATGTGTCCTGTTTTTCCAATGAAATAGTGCACTGAAGACATTGAATACCGGTGTTCATGGCAAAGGTATTGCAGCATCACCAGTCTGGATTGAAATGAAGGTTAGTAATTTGCTGCACTGTTTATCATTGCTTTGATTGCTTGTCTCCTGTAAATGTGACATGACTGTCTATGTATTCGTCAAATTAGAGCCATGTGCAAACAGGAGGGTTTGAATATGGATATTACGTGATGCATTGGATGTGGAACATAATAGGAGGTGGTTTGCAAAATGACTGGAACAAGGTACATTAAGTTAGGCACATCCTTCCAATTTGTTTATAATAACAACTGTATGTATTTTAATAATGTAGTTCATTAAGCGGATTTCTATTAATTTTTTTTTTGCAGTACTTTAGTGATGGCACACCATTGGACATGGAGGAAATAATTAGTATTAGGAAAAAATGGGCTGCATTTTTGCTGGACTATAAAAACAGATTTGGGTAGACATGTTAACCGTTGTAGTTAACTTAACATGTTGTCATGGGATGAAACATTGGTACAGCTTTTGGTGTTTGTAACTGTTTTTGGAGGAACTCTAACCTAAATAATGTCACTTTTTGTATAGTTAACATGGCTAGTAAAACACGTACAGCATGCTGGCTAAATTGTGAATGGTGTTGGTTGAATCAATGGTACATATTTTGGAGGAAATTATTGGTTACTATCATTTTTTGTGTGGTTCTGGTACACAAACCCCCTTCTCCTTCACCCTTCCCTCCCCCCCAAAAAAAAAAAATATATATATATATATGTGTGTTGTATTGTGTGAGGAAAATGTGTTGACTTTCAGGTAGTGGAAGTAAGACAACATCCATTTTATCCAAAATGGAATTTGTTTTAGATGAAGCATTCATCATGATATGAGCAAACACACTAACAATATACTTCCTGCTTGTCAAATTCTGGTAGTGATGTTGGTATGATTTATTACTTCTTCTATGCTATGGTCATTCCTTTCCTTCTTCATTTTAATGATGCATTTTTCTGTTTTTCCTCTCATATCCACCAGAAAAACTATTGTTATCCTTGTTTTTTTGAACTTTATGAATTGGGGTAAGAAATCATTTGTAGAGATAGGCTTTGACTTGTTCATCAGCCTATTGTTTGATTATGTGTTGAGGACTCAATTGGATTTATCTACCTGTTTTGGAAGTCCCACATAAAAAAGGCAATAATATTGGTTGGTCCAAGCCTAGGCTCTGCAGTTGCCATTGACTTTGCAGTTAATTATCCACAAGCTGTACGTGCTATCCGATAATTTAATTTGTGAATATTTAACCTATCTTGTGAAGATTTTTTTATTTAAAAAAAATGTATATGAACTGATTTTCTTGTGATGTGGTCATGTAAATGCAGTTCATTTTTTGAGGTGGAAAAGCTTGTTTTGATTAATGCTAGTCTGTATGCAGAAGGAACAGCAAACCTAGCAACCTTACCTAGAGCAGCAGCCTATGCTGGAGTGAGTATATCTCCGACTTAATAAAGCAGTAGACCATAGTATATAACAATTGATTGAGCATAGTATATAAATGTTATAAATTTTCTGATATTGCGTTCAATTCCTACATATAAAAAAATATTAGATAAAAATAAACTAAACATATATTAGTGAGAAGGACTTACATGTCTTGATCATACATTGAATTGAATGTTGTGTGAAGTTACATATGTTTCCCTCATGTCATAATAATTGATGGATATCTCTTTGCACTTTGCTAGTTGTTAATTACCTTTTCATTACTTAATTTGCATTTATTCCACTTGTGTATTATTGAAGAGAAAATACAGAAATTGAGAGAGGAAAATAATTTAAAGCGCTAGTACAACAGATCTATATATATATATATATATATATATATATATATATGTATATTTATAGTTTTATATATGGTAAAACTCGCAAACCAGTATTAGATGCACCTCATTATATTGGATATATGGACTATGGTGCCCGTGACCGAGGTTCATTCGAATATTTAGTACGGGCAGGTCGCCAACCTCATCATGTAAGTGATTCTTATATTTTCTTCTTTACAGCAAGTATAGATATGAACAGCAAAAGAAGAAAAGAGGACAGCAGAAGAAATATTTTGTGCAGTCCTAAAGTAATAGAAAAATTTGATGCGACCCCTGCTTTGTTTTCTTACACTATCACCATTAACTATAAAAAGTGGTTGGCATTCGCATCACTCATCCCTTCCCTATGTAGACATTTTATTAGACCACTAAACAAAGAAAAAGACATACATGGAGCAACAAGACACGATGCAACTAAGAAAAAAATACCCTCTCAAACAGTCACATAAACTGCACATTTCCCCTCTTCACATTCTTTTACTCAGTTGGAGCCTCTGTGTCTGTGACTGTGACCTCCTCGTTCTTCTCAGCTTCAGCTTCTGCAATCACTTCCTCCTCTTTCTTTTCAGCTGACCCTTGTGTCTCAACTTTCTCCTCACTTTTCTCTGCCGGGGCCTCTTCTTCCTTAGCTTCAGCCTCAGCCTCAGCTTCTTTCTCTTCCTTAACATTAACATCTTCAGCAGCTTCTGGTGTCGTAACCTCAGCATGATTGGCATTTTCTTTTGTTTCCTCAACAGCTTCTTGCTTCTCAACTGTTGGCTCTTGTGTGACAGTCTCAGACACGACTTCCTCTGCCACCTCTTTAGTCTCAACTTCAACCGAGGGCTTGTCTTCTGAAGCTGCAGGTTGTGGGGCCTCAGTACTTTCCTCCTTGGTTTGCTCATTAACCACAGTTTCTAGTGTTTGAGTCCCAACAACTTCTTCTGTGTTCTTCTCCTCATCAACCTTCAATGATACCTCTTCTGTGTCCTCTGGGAGGGCAACCTTGGCTGACACAACCTACAATTTCGTATTCCAACAAAGACATATTCTGATGAAAATTCATATTTTATTTATTAGAACCCCAGCAAAAAAACTTAATAAGGTGGTGGACATGCAATTTAAACACTTCTTACTCTTCTTTAACTTTGTAACTATTGGTTAATGTATCACTTCTCATAATTGTCGCAATATGGTAGTATATTATAAGGATACAGTTTCAAAGCTGTCAGATTAATATAGATTTAATGCTTCTTTTAATACTCTAACAAATATGATTCTATATGACTCATAACAGATGCACATGATTCGTGTGGATTCTTTGTCTGATGACAAACTAATTGAGATTTGCATTTCAGCTACTTTACTTTTCTCTATAATTTTCAGAGGAAAACAATTATATGAACTCTTTTTGACAAAGTTATATATTGATAAATGGACAAAAGATTTGGTATTAGGGATTGGAGAAAGGATTTGGTAATCCATCAAGTTAGAGCTTGTTAAGTCATTAAAATAAGTTGTGAAAAAATAAAATAGTGGACAAAGCTTACCGCATGATTTGATGACTGATTCTAATATTATAAATAGTCCTATGGTGTGCAACATTGGTTATTGTTAGGGCTGTAACTGTTAAGACTTGCTACATTTGCTAGGATTTCTAGACACCCGAGATGAACTAATGTTAGAAACTTGATCCAATGCCCAAATACCAACAGTTGTTTTAAATACACTCAATAAGTTGACGACTGTATTGATAGTTAGTTAGAACAGTGAACAGTGTACAGTAATAATAAGAGGGAAACAAACAATAGAGGGTAGGTTATAACTTGGAATGGAGAAAACCAAGTCTATCAAATACCTCAGAGAGAGAAAGTATCACTCTTGTCTTCCGGTTCTATGTGACTTCAAGCTGGGAGAAGAGATAAAATCTATCTACTTCTAGTGAAGACCAAAAGTGATACCCCATGTTACTCTGCATTTTGTTTTCAATAATTATTTCACTTTGCAACCTGATGAAAGCCTTGACATTTTATTTCATTTTCATTACAGGATTTCGTTTGCTGTCTCAGCAAGTAAAATTAAGGAGAAAGCTAGGGTTGTTGCAATGGGCCTCAGAGTTCATGGGAAATCATGGACAAAAAAATGATCTTGACTTATCTGTTGAGGTAAAAAGTAGTAAATGAACTAAACTGAATATACTGCTCATGTGCTTTTAAAGGTGATAATCTTCTTGTGCAGACTATGTGCAATGATGTATTGGCTGTTATAAAGGAATTATATAGCGACTCTCCTCCAGCAATCATTCTTGTTGGTCACAGGTGATTCTGTTTCTTAAATCAATTTCTTGGATTTCTGTTATAATATATTATTTTAGGCCATTTTCATATATGAAGACAATTGCCATAGGCATCAATTGCCATATGCTATAAGTAAGTTGAGAAAAGAAGAACCTTATACTCTATTTTTGATACAAAAAAGCCATTAGTCAAAGGGTAAAACATTTTTTCACTAATATTGTTACCTGCCTCTTCAATTGTTGTGCATGTTGCTGCAAGGAGATCATTGTCCACCTTGGCTGCGTTGGTTGTTGTGGATGTTGTAGAGGTTGGTTTCTATAGTTAGTTTCCATATTGCTGTCCTTGGTTAATTATTCATCATTGGCAAAGACTTAATTGTGTCAATAATTTCAGTGAACAGCAATGGCTTCAGTAATCCATACGCAGAAAATCCTTTCAAGCAGGATGCAACATTTTTCAAGCATTGAAAAAGCTATAAGCTATGGCTCTAGCCTCTATACCTTCTTTCATTTGCATTTCAAGTTTTGTGTTACTTGATCGACACAATTGTTTCTGGTTTGGATCTTATTTATTTTCTTTGCCTTTATTGTCATTTATTAAAACATTCTTTAAATATTCCTTTTTGTTTGTCATCATAATCGTAATTTATTATACACTTGTTGAATATCAAGGGTGCTCATTATTATGGGGAAAGTGAGTAACAATTGTATGATGTTTTTGATTCAGCCATTCAAGCTGCACCTGCTGTGGACATGTTTTTCCATTGCTGTGAACTTTAGGGTGAATAAAATTCAATGCTTTTCACACTCTTTAATCAAAGAAAGTCAATGGTCTTTCTTTTCCTTGAGGTCTTTCATTTAGACTTGCAACTAAAACAATTCATCTTTTGTCTGTCCACTTTGCATAATTGAACATTTCTGGTGGAACCTGTAAGAATAAGTTGACTGAACTGATGGAGGAAGGTTATTGATAATAGGCTAGTAATTGAGTTTGGGGGCTCAATCACATGGTCATTAGTGAAGTACATATGAGGTTTGAATTCTAAGGCATAGAGTAGAGATATAGAAGGGATGCATTGCTTAGAATATGTAGTTTTTGAAAATACATGAACTTACTAACAGTGGCACTGTTTATATTTTTTATTTCTAAGAACCTTGTTTATGATGGTTGGAAAAAATATGAACCTGTACTTTAAATAGTTAACATCTGGGATTCATGTATGTTTTGTGTGTAGCTTTTCCTCATTGCCGACTGGTGTACAAATAAGGAGGCAAGATCTGCAGCATGTCATGATTTTAATGGTGATTTGCTGACCTTTAGCCTTATTTAATTCATATTGTTTTTGCACCAAATGTGGTATTAGGATCTGGATCTATTATTGGGCGTATTTTATGTTTTCTTTTTGCTCCTCTAAATATGCAAAACAATAGGATACTTCCTCCATCTCTAAGCCCTCTGCAGTTATGTCTAATTGAATCTAACAAAGAATTCTGATGTGTTTGTTTTTGCCAAAATCAAGTAACCTCATTATGCATCGTCACAAAAACATGATTAGTAGTTTTTTCGTGTTTATTCAACTTACAAACCATTGCCCACTAAAACATGTTTAAGTTGAAATGAATTGCTTAATCTATCTATCAAATTTGGTGTGTGCAAGGTAAATTGGGTAAATGGAGTTTCAAGAGCAAGACCCATGATACATTTTGTGAAGCCTACATGTTCCTTTTACTTGTTCAACAGCAATTGGAGTTCTACCCAGCACAGAAAGTTCGACATAGAATAAGGCTAGGTAACTAAAAACCATGGAATATTGAGTATAGTGTTTGAATATTTCTTTTTGTTCTTTCTTCCAAATGCTCACTAAGATAGTTTTTGAGTTTTTAATTTTTTTTCTGGGTGTAGATGAGCGTTTCTGAAGCACGGCAATTTTGTCAACACTGTTGGATGAAGGAAACTCTAAAGAAACCACACGGTTTTCATTATGAACAAAAGAAACCCTATTGGTTGTAGATTTTACTGCATATTTAAGACAAGAAGTTCATGTCCTCATTTTTTTTTATAGGATACATCAATTCATTATGATGGTTTCCATACTTGTTATCGACATTTTATGTCATGCATGTATATTTTAAATAATGTATTTTCACACTTGAACATACATTTTATGAATGATTTTTAACTGTATGAAATTCGTGTTTTAAGTGTGTAAAAAAATGTAATTTTTACGTAACAAATTAGATAAAATTAAATAAAAGGGGTTTTTAATTTAAACACAGCAAAGACGGTTGTCCAAAAAACCATCTTCGTTTGTAAATATTCAAAGACGGTTTCATAAAAAATCGTCTTCGTATGGACCTCTTCAAAGACGGTTGTAAAGAAAATCGTCTTCGTATGTATAGTAAACAAAGACGGTTGTATAGAAAATCGTCTTTGTTGTACCCCTTCAAAGACGGTTTTCTACACAACCATCTTCGTATGTATAATAAACAAAGACGGTTGTGTAGAAAACTGTCTTTGTTGTACCTCTTCAAAGACGATTGTACAGAAAACCGTCTTCGTATATGCATATTCAAAGACGGTTATAACGAAACCGTCTTCGTATCCACTTTTCTAAGACGGTTTTTGTGAAAACCGTCTTCGTATATAACATTCAAAGACAGTTCTTCCCAAGAACCGTCTTTGAATGACTGCCTTTTTTTTTTACATTTTTGACAAAAATCGACGACGGGTGTTTCGGGAAACCGTCTTAAAAACCTCGTAAACAAAGACGGTTGAATAACCGTCGTAAAAACCATCATTTTCAACGACATGAGATACTACGACGGTTTTACAACCGTCATAGAAGGCCCTAAATAACCGTCGTAGAAGGTCGGAATCATACGTACAAAAGATATTATTGAGCCAAATTTATTGCAAAAGATATTATTGAACCACATTTATTGTAAAAGATTTCGAAGGAGTATTTTTTCGTCGGAAATTTCAGTTTTTTTTTTTATAGTGACCTATTTAGGTAAGTTTAACAAAAAATAAATCGAAGATAAAAAAATAAATGATTTTCTTCGTTATAAGTTCAAATCAGCTTATATATTACTTAATTTGTATAAATTTTTTATATAATTTCTCTAAAAAATATTTTTTTTAATTTATGCATAAATTAATTTAACTTATGAAAAAACTTTATTTTTTTATTTTTATTTTTTTATGCTAGAAATTCTTGTGAATAAACTTATCCAAACATAATCCAAGGTAAGTTTACATCTATTCCATGAGCAAGAGAGGTGATTATACAAGTAAATAGTACTTACTAGTGATGAATTGGTTTGAGCACAGATAGAGAAGTGAAAGCAGTGAGCATAAGAAACCCAAGTTCTTGAAAGATACCCAGCGCTAGCTTCAGAACGAGTTTGTGCATGGACATGGTGTCGGCATCCCAAACTCTAACCGTGGTTCCCATTCCACTCTTGGCGTCTCTCTGCTCAGCTTCATTCATGCACCGCCAGCATTAGGTTTTCCAGCACTGCAGCTTTGGAAGGTGCTTGAAGTTACTGATAAATCTGTAGAAATTGTTTGTTCGTAATGCATGAGGATGGAAGAGTTGGAAATAAGAAGAAACTACAGTTTCCATCCGATTCGTTTACAAGTGCTTTAGTTTTGATTCATTGTATAGACTTTTATACAGTAACATATGTTGAAGATGTAACCAACAAAGTCCATCATAATTATTAGACTGAATTTTTAAGCATGTTAACAGATAGAGGTTCGATTTCTCATCCATGCATATGAATAAAATTTTATTGAGAGACAAAATTTACTTTTGTAATTTATACATCTCAAAAATTAGTCTCATAATTTTTAACTATGCAGGTATCTTTCTTAAAAAAAATATGTTGAAGATGTAAGGAAGTGGTTAGAAGTCACTTGCATTAAATCACTTTCATGAGAAATGACAGTGGACAACATTTTTTCAACATATATACCTTTTACCGTAAAGTAATTATATATAACTATACATCTTCACGTATCATACACTTAATTTGCAGTAAAAAAAGATTATATACTTAATTAACATTTATTATTTATCTTTATTTCTATGATATATATATATATATATATATATATATATATTGTAGTGGAGAATAAGAGGAATTTCACATGTTTAATACACATGATTATCTGTTAATTATACACACAATGTTGATACATTATAT
This sequence comes from Glycine tomentella, assembly GCA_007407185.1. Taxonomy (NCBI): domain Eukaryota; kingdom Viridiplantae; phylum Streptophyta; class Magnoliopsida; order Fabales; family Fabaceae; genus Glycine; species Glycine tomentella. Next base: position 1,146,548 of record PYAF01006018.1, on the reverse strand, counting down.
CACCTTTTGTTTGTGAACACATTATAACATGTTTCATACCTATGTTTTTCTCTTCTTCTTATTTTTCTTCATCGGCCAAATAAATATATATTAATAAAAGAAAGGCAGCCAGAAATGACAAAAAAACAGAAAAATAAACATATTCAGCAAGTTAATAAAAAAGAAAAACAATAAAAATACTTCAAATGTCCTTCTCTAAGTGTTTTCTAGATATTAGTGTCCATCCATCTTTATCTTTTACAATATAAAACAAAAGTATCATATACCACACTAGTTTGGTGTTGGATCAAACTCCTGTGTATAATAAACTTTCTTTGACGAAAATTAAACATTTATGAGTATAAATAAACTAACAATACAATGTATTGTACTAATAGTAACAACTTTAATAATATATTTAATTAATAATATTTTTTGTTATATAACAATTAACTTAACCTAATTATCCATGTTATTAGCACTTTATTCTAATATGATATATGATATTCCATACCTAGCTATAAGTAATGTTCATTATATTGTGTTATTTGTGTAGTATTCTTCAATTGCTGAATGTAAATCATAATTTATACAAATATAACCTAAGCACATATATTTGTTGGGTCACGAGTAAAATTCATCAATGTATCATGAGCAAAGACCTTTGACGAAAAAGATAATCATATATACATGAATTTATTATTAATTTCGTTATGCCTAGATATTCGCTTGAGTCAATCATGAGTTCTAATTAATACTACTTATTGTATCTCTTATGTATTCTACATTAAATACTTTTCTAGTCAATATGAAGCTCCCCTAAAAAAAGGTCAATATGAAGCCAAACACTAATTAAATTTTCCAACAATATGTCATTAACATTTTATTTTATAAAAAAATGAAAGTGAATAGTTTAACATTTTTTTTAATCATAGTACAATATATATATATATATATATATATATATATATATATATATATAGTAATGAGATCATATGAGAAATTCCAAAATGAAAATCCGACAGGTGGTGTTGGCCAACCAATGTTATCTCTTTTAATTGGGAGGGCTTTTAATACGAGTTATCCCCACATAATATATGCTCACCAGCATCACAAAACACAAAAGACACGTGATGGAACCGAGAAAATGAATCTTCACAAAATAGATTAAAAGAAAAGAGCATCACTTATCTCATTCCTTTGTCCCCACGTGAATAAACTCTACTTAAGATAGAAAAGTAATTCTTTATTCATTTTCGAGAAAAAAAAAAAGGAAAGTTGATTCTTAAAAAGAAAACGGATCCAGTCAAAAAGAAAAGAAAAAAAAGAAAAACCGGATATTCATAAATAAATAAATAAATAATCTAGGAAACACGTGTCAAGGAATTCCCAAGGAATCAATTGGCCCATTGCCACATACAAGATTGAGAAGTGATATTAGTTAGCTATTCATCAAATGATAGTTTTACCATTGAAGTTTTATTTTCAAAATTTGTTGAAACAAATTGTGAACTAAAATGGAAAAGTTTTCACCAAAAAAAAGAAAAAACTAAAATGGAAAAGAAGACTTCTTACATGTAATTAATTAAAATGAAAAATTGAATTTAGCAAAAAGGATTAATCTCTTATAATGTAATCAATTCATATTAATATTAGAATTTTTGCTAGGAGAAGTGTTTCAACCATATCTAAAACAAGATTATCTACAAAAGAGAATACTTGTAAGAAAAAGAAAATCTAAAAAAGATTGAATCAGGTTAAAAAAATTAAGAAAATAGAAATTGCTAAGAATAGTTATAGGAAATCATCAAGAGCAATTTATGGGATGTTATTAATGTAGACAAAGATGATAACGAGTTTTAAACTAAAACTTTATACAACTACAAATTAACTATTCAAACTCTATCACTAGTTATTAGTGGCCAACCCAACGGAGTATATCAAGGTAAAATTTTAGTCAGACTCTTCTTTTTACTTCTCTCTCAAAGGAAAACATAAGCTAAATACAACTTTAAATATATTTTCAAAAACAGTTATATATATATATATATATATATATATATATATATATATATATATAAGGAGCGTCCAAAGAAGATGGTAAGCGAAGTTGAGCTTTTCTGCTTTGGAAACACGCTAGCTTCTTCTCCCTTTTTGTCTCACCACAGCTCCAATTTCCAAACACAACTTTAGAATTGAAAAAGAAACGTCATTTGCCACTAACAATTGTGATAGCTTATGCAATAGTTCTATCTATATATGCGTGGATGATTTAGGCTTAGCTCCGAAAAGAAGGCGACAAATGCAGAACAAAATGAGGTGTTATATATATGAACTATTCAGCAATGGGGACAGATTCTATCGGTCATCTTCAATGGCACACGGTAGCAATGTTTTTAGCAAGGATTAGGGTTTAGGCAACTTGAGTAGTTACTAGGTACGTGGTTCAAGTATAGTGACGCATTCAGCTAATACATTTTTACATTATTATCATTACTGACTACAGTATTAAATTCGCACTTATAAAAGTAGTGTATTTATTTTTTCATATATAAGAATAAAAAACAGATACCAACATAGGTGGATCCACATTCTAGCTAGCTTAATTGCCCCCAACAAGATATTTTTTGCTACATGAATATATGTAATAATTTTTATTTTTGCTCCCATAAAAATTTAATATTATCCTCATAAAACACTTTTTTAAATAAATGTAAAAAGTTATAAGTGGGAATAAATTGATATTAATTTTATTATTTTATTTTTGTGGACGATACCCTTTAAACTATTGATTGCTTAATAAATATCATTAATTATCTATAAAAAAAAATAAGCATTAATAATTAATCCATGTGTGCCATGCCCTTTTTGGGATTTGAGGAGGAGGGGGAGGATGTAGGAAATACATAGGATTTTAGATTATGGGGATGATTATTTTTTGGTCAGCTTGTTTAAAGAAGCAGGCATTAAAGGTTATAATGTATTCAGACCAAATATATACTAACCTTTTGGTTTTTTTAGGCTGTGCTTATCACTCTTTGATGTATATGGGTTTGGGTGTCTCTTTTATCCATAAAAAAATAAATTAAATGGCTAATATATGCATAATAACTGGTATCGATTGAACAGTTTTTTTTCTTCTAATCATTGTATTAATTTAAATTTTAAATTACTTAGTTAAAAAATATAATTTATTATCACTTATATGTGCTCACAACCAGAAAAGAGGGTGTATAAATCCTCTAGTTAAATATTTGACTCTCAACCAGATTCTTTCCTTTTGAAGTGCCGCTGATAGTGGATAGCTATTTTCCTTTTGAATCCACACACTCCATAATTATTTTAAAGCAAATTTGTTCCTTTTAAGGCACATATTAGTATATTACTGTAGCTTTTGAAAGTAGATTCTTTCCTTTTAGGAATGCTGGCTACTACTTCATGCATGCACATACGTAATTTCTTTTGTTTTTTGTGGGTGTTAGAAACATTCATTCCTTTTAAAGCCAAATTATTTTCTTTCCTATGAGTGGTTTGTCACAGCCCCCCCTCCTTTAGTAATTTAATTTTGCCTTTGGCATTTTTAGTTGACATCGAAAATGTCAGCACCAACATGGGACATCAAAAGGCATAGTTGAATAATTATCTCCTTTACCATAAGATACATAAAGTGTGATAAATGCTAAAAGGACATTCCACGTTTTGCAACACAAATCATCACATTATATATAGAACATTCCACGTTTCAAGACTACATTTGATCTATTAAAATGTGTTAAATATAAAACAGTTAATAGAGGAGAATTAAGAGTTCATAGAAATAATAATTTTAAAGTGTTTTAGTATAGTATATTAAAAATTGTTATGCTCAAGAAATTAAATGTTAGAATAAACTATGCTTAATTGTAAATATTACCATAAAAATTTCATTATTTTGTGAATTTTTATCACTCAAATTTTATTTCCATACTTAAATATTATTTTAGTTCTTTAAATTAGGATATAATAATATTTTTTTTGTCTTCTAAATTAAATTTTTTTTATTCCTCATGAGAAATTTTTTTTAGTCCTTCTTCCAAAAAAAAATTATATATCAAACCAAAAATATTAAATTTGTAATTTGTGATAGCTTTTCCCTATTCGAATTTGATTTTTTAATTTAAATTTGAGAACACAATTGTGGAGGTTAAAATTTTCAAAAATTACCAAAAAAAAATTAGATGTTTTTGTTTTTCGTCTTTAACTTTTATAATTATATTTATTTTTTTTCCTTAAAATAATTTAGATAATATTTTTTTTCTAAACTTTATCTAAACCATTTTAAAAATGAAAAAAAAAAAACATAACTTACAAGGACTACAATCATTTTTTAAGGACGAAAAGTAAAAATGAAATACTAAATTATAAAGGACTAAAATTAAATATATTTAAGCCAAGAAAAATCAAAAATCATATTCATCTTCTTTCTTCATTCACCAAATAACAAGAATTCATTATTTTCTCCAAATAGGGCTCTGAAATAGACCTATATAACTAAATCCTGGGTTCTAGGGTTGCTATGAAAACAGTATTGTACATAATCATAAAACTCTATAAAAAAAATACATTATATCCAGAATTCATTATTTTCTCCAAATAGGGCTCTGAAATCATATTTTGCAAGATATTAGCATATCTACATTTACATAAATAATAACGAAAATTATTTGTATCTGTTAGATGGCACGTCAATAATGCAGTCATGCAGGGTAACTTACTGAGAATGTTGTTTGAAATACTGGGTTAAAAGGATTTATATAAACATTTTAGTTTATCATATTATGAGGGTTCAAATCTTGATTAGCTCTTGGATAAAGAATAAATTGTATTGGAAGAAAAATATTTTAGCTTGTGTATGCTCACGATCTCCAACGAAGATTAATCATTATTTTTTATGGAAACTATTTCGTACCAAAATCATAATCAACAAAAAAAAGAAGAAGAAATATGAGCAATGAATTACTTTCCTTATGATATGCAAAGTGATTTCAAACTGGTAAAGCATGAAAACTACAATATATTGCTGTGTTGCATTAGCATAGCAACAAGGGGATTGATGTTTGCACTTTTTTACTCTTCACACATCCCAAGCTTTTGGAAATTTATCATATGTAACACCTAAACTACTCTTGCTTCACCACCCCCTCCCCTTCAACGCAGTCCCTCACCTCCACCACTCCCTCACTGTCTTCATTTTCACCCCCACTGCCTTCTCGTCCTCCATATGAGTTCTCGCATTCCTGCCCCTTCATTTCTATTCTTCAACTGTATTTTGTTAACATGTTGCCATTTTAATGAAAACTAGTTTCTGTTATATCAAAATACACAACGGAAACTAGTCTCTGTAACGTATCTTGTTGTGCCTCTTGTAATAATGAAAACTAGTTTCTAACAAATTGGTGACATGCGAAAAACATAAAAGAACGAAACAAAACCAAAGAAAAAGGAATTGAACGTGCAAAACTCAAGCGGAGAAGACAATAGAAGACCAATAAGAAAAATGTTTGTGAAAGAGAAAGTGAGAAGATGAGAAGTGCAAATATGTTTGAAGACGAGGAAGTGCAGTTAACGCAGTGGGGGTAAGGTAAGGAGGTATTTGGAGAGTGGGAGAAGCCGAGGAGGAAAACGGATGGAAGGTAGTGTAGGAATTATTTTTTCAAAAAATATGGAGGGTGTGAATAATAAAAAAGGTTGCGAATTGCAAATCCCTTAGACAAATAAAGCAGCTCAATACATTTAGGATCAAACATCATGTCTCTTCTGAAACACTTACTACAGATTTTGGTTAAAAATTTAAATACTAACATATCAGTGAGGCAGCTGAAGTGTTTGTATAGCACAACTAAAAGAATTAGATTATTCAGTTCTTAAGGCACTAACTTAAATATAATGTGTGCAACATGTGTAAACTTACAAATCTATTTCATGTTAGCACAACATATGTTTATCATAGTAAAGCAACACGTTAGGTATAAATTATTTTGATTTATATCATTTGTAGCAAGTTGACCATGCAAAATTAAGGCATAGATACTTGCTATATTTTGTGAAATATTTATAAGAAACATATCAAACATGTGAAATATTTTCAATAATTAAAAAGGTATATCATTGGTTAAGTGAAAAATCTTAATTTTCATCAGAAACTTGAAATTGCAACCCTCCTCCTTTGTCCGGGCTGGGGACCGGCTGTGTTATGTAATATGAGACACAGGCGGAGTTAATTTCTAGAAGTACATGACTGTTCCATGCGAATGAGGATTGCCCTAAGATGAGTACCAAGCATTTGGAAGTTGATGAGCATGCCCAATGGAAAAAAATGAATCCATCCAACCGTAATCTTATGATATAAGCCACCACTAGAGGTGTTTCAATAAGCGTTGAAATCTCATTCAACACAAAAGCTTCAATTTTGTGTAGTCATGTTTAGTGCTTGGGAATGTGTACAATCCCGTATAACGCAGGTACAAATGCCTAAACACTAGGGGGGTGTTTGTTTCCCCGATTCAATCCGTTGACACGTGTTCCAATGTACCATTTTGTGAAAAGCAACAAATTGTTACTTCTCCTTGAAAATATATTTGGAACTTGTTTAGGAGGAAAACAAACACATACTATATTGTTCAGTTTTGTGTCGCGTGATATTTTCATAATTCCAAAGATCAACATGTGGAGCCAAGCTCTATGAAGACGAATTTCAAACTAGACCAGACTAGCGTGCATATATTTAGACCTTTAATCATTTTTAAAAGTTGGCAATTGGGTTCTCATCATTTCAAAGCCAAACCAAACAACCATTCTCAGCGGATTTATAATATTCTGACTCAAATCATGCAACTAGCATGAGCAGAAAGATCGACCGGGTAAATCCCAATACCATGCTTGGCTCTTAGCAAATTTCAATGGTAGTTGTTTTCAAAGTATACCATTTGCCAATGCTAATAATAAAAACACAGCCCCAGTGATAAACATATCACTGGATTACATTTTGAATGTTATTTTGTACAAAAATAATGTAATCTCAACTTATTATATATTATCTTCGATTCTTTTTTATAAGGAAAAAAATTAGTCACTATAACTTATTTTTTATACAAAGACCGAAGAGAATATGCATATTCGTGAACTTTTCTTTAAGCAAACTCCTCACAACCGATGTTAATTTATCAACTCATCTCCACTTTTTTGTGGGCATTGTGTAGTAATGGTTTCTTAATTTATCATTTTTTAATTGCTACAAAAGACAAAAAAAAATAGAGCAAATCTCAATGATACAACCTCCCCATTTAACTTAATATTAGAATTTCAAAAGTAGTTGTTGGAATGAGGGAAATTATTCAAATAATTACTCGTTCCGTTACATAACAAATGTCATATTACAAGAAAAAATAAGTCTTAAAATACGTATCATTTTAATTTTTTGTAACATTAATTACTTTTTTTCATTTATATCTCTAATAATATTTCTCAAAATGCTTTTGTATTGCATCATTTTTCAACAAAGAAGATTAATAATAAGGTTATTTTCGTATATTAAAATTATCTTTTTTTCATCTATTTACCGGTCTTTCTTAGTTTGTATGAAAACCTAGGACGACACTTTGGGACAAGGGAGTAAAAAAGCATGACTTGTTCCTGAGCACATGAGGAGTCAATTCAACCAATAAAGCGAAATCCCAATATTCACTTCTCAAATACCTTTGGCAGCTGCTCACTTTATTTCCCGAGGGGTTTAAGGAAGTAGAAATCAGTAGAAGAACAAATAAGAAAGAATTCACCAGGTACGACTATAACAAGGGACGGAAAGAGAAACATACCAGTAGGCACAATCCAACTCAGCAAACTAAAACGGTATTTCCTACTTGAGCTAATCCTGCAACCACAGGAATTAAAGGAAGGAAGCAAGATAAATAGAAGATATAAAAGGCAACCAATTGCATTTGCATCAACAAATTCTACGCACTTGTAAGAGACACTAATCAAAATTCCCACGAGGCTAGGAAATGATACTCCCACATCTTGATACCCCATTTTTTCTACCATTGGGCACAATGGACTTAAAAAAATATTCAAGTAGTCTATAACCACAATTTCTTTTATTTACTAGATTGATAAAATAAACATCAATTTTTCCATACTTAGTATATATTTCACTGAATAACACGAAACCAATCAGCCTTAAAAATTGTAAAATTGAACTTCCCAATTACAAACCCCTTCACTTCAAATATTAGCATATTACCGATTTCTCTAGTTTGGGCCATATTTAACATTGTTAATAAATGGGAAACACGACACCAAGCATAAGTAATAATTTTTATTTAAGGCATATTTTCATAGACCTAAAAGAGCATTATCAGTCTATGCTTGATACACGCAACTAATCTCACTAAAGGAAATAGCTTTAAATTCACCATGCAGCTAAAGAAATTCTAGCACATGAATATATAATAGTTAACTGTTGGAAAAGGTTGATAACTTGATATCAAGGTCCTCCAATTTTGCAGTCCACTTGTCAAAAGAAATTTCAACACCGTCATTATTGGCATGTAGATACATCAAATAGTTGCCATTTATTCAGCCGCAGCTATTTAAATAATTCATAATTGAATCAAACACTTGTTATATAAACGAGGGTGTAACAAATAAATGATGAAGAATTAGGAAGCAGGAATGGGGAATTGATTTTTGTTTTTCAATAGCTTGTACTATTGTTTCCAAAGTTTTTTACTCGTTAATGAATTAAACATTTTTTGTACGCAATCATTCCTTCACTACCAAAAAATATATACACGGAAAGAATTATTTACAGCTTCTAAGAGAAGAAACTCAACTGCCACAAAAAAGTCCACAAGAATGAACGAGTTACTTATTTCATCACCAAACGAGCAGGCAATCCAAATTGTATAGCAATCATCAGTAGTATCAGTTCAGCCTATATCAACAACGATGCTGATCCATAACCTGAAACACCATAATGCTTAAATCAATACCCATAACACATGCACTAGATTGCATGTCTTTGTTTAATTTATATTATTAAAGACATCAAGAGCCTCTTGGTATATAAAGATGGAGTATTGTAGGAAATATAAGCCTACATTTCTTATTTTTGTTTCTCACGAGCAATACTTAATCTCACCATTTGGTTTATCTAAAAGCAAACCAACAATCAAGGAAACCAACAATCTAGACATGCATCATATTAACTTTGAACAAATATATGATTAATTTAATGGATCACATGCACAATAGTTTACATAGAAAAAGTGAAACTGCAAAACACATACATGATGTCTGAAACCATTGCTAAATCATTCACATAGTTATCCTACTAAAACAATAGGTGGCTGTATGCACTTATAATGGTGCAATAGCATTCATGAGCATGGCCACAGGACATGCTAGCACCACTACCATCGTAAAAAATACAACACGTGCTATGTTATACTTTGATATATGCAATGGAAAATTGTATTCATTAGCAGTTGGAAATCTCCATGTAGATAGGAAAATCCTGGAAATGGGATAACTAAAAACACAATGGAAGTTCATAATGGAGCAGATTGAGATTAAGCAGACACCAAATAAGTATAAAGCAACGCATTTATTAATAGATAAACATATCAAGTCTTTATACAAAGAAAACTGACTCTACAACTATTCCCCTATATATTCCTTTGGCAGTCACCTATCTCAATCCAGATGTAGCTACCCCAGATCTATATCAACTATCAAGTAATATAAAAATAATATAACATGCTAATAATAACCCCCATGAACACCAGACTGTTTTGAGAGTAGAAACGTACAAGGTATGATCACAAACAAGTACTCTTGCAACTCATCCAATTTGATGCAAGTTGAAATATAAAATAAGAGTCAAGTCTTCAGAATGCAACATCCAACAATTATGGCAGGAGTATAATCCTGCAACAAAAACAACAATAAGATTAAAAACATACTAAATGTTTCAATCAGAGCCAAAGATTTTTTTTCAGATTGATTGCACTGACCAAAAAATCAAAATTAAGGCATGCTCATTTCCAGAAGACCCATTAACATATGTTTAATAAATTGAAGCCATATTCATAAGTTTATTAAGAGTTGAGTGCAAATCAGTGCATAAACCCCCTAAACCAAAAATTTACAAAATGAGGACATGTAAAGGGAAGGAGGGCAAAAGCTTCTGAAATGAAATGATTAACTATCCATTTGTTTTTCAGCCTCGTCATATTTATCATTGGGTTCATTTACCAACAATCCCAATTAGCTTGGGTTAAAGGTGGTGTTGATGATGATGTTGCACCAAAGAAAGATATGAAAGACTAAATGAACCCATGGGCAAATGCATAGCCAGCAGAAAAGCATAATGATGTGAAATGTGATTGGATACCATGATTAAATACATACCTATGGCCAAAATTCTGCCCACTCAACAATTTAACAAGTGGACCTTGAAAAGAACAACCTACAAAAACATTAAGCAAGTTAGCGTGAAGATGTAAACAACAAAATTTGCCTTCAGCAGAAAGTGCATACCAGCGTCAGAAACCCAATCAAAGCCTAATTCAGTGATCCACGACACCTGCATAATAAATACATATTATGTTATAATATGAGCATATCTCAACCATTAGCCAGGAGAACCAAAAGGCAATCTTCCACCTTCATTTTTGCCCTAGAAGTTCCAAAAGGATACTCATCTAGTTCAAAAGTCTATCAAATAAACTAACACTATAAAACAATCAAGCCCTACCCCACGAGGCAGGTCAGTTACATGGATTAAATAACACCATTGTGCTTCATCATCAAAAACCAATCTTGCAGAAAATTCATTCAGATCATGGTCTTTCTCTTTCCAGATGATTTTTGTTGGTAACCCCATTAGCAATTGGTTATGATAGGTAGGATACCCATTAGATAGATAGTAGAATAATTAGAGTGAGTTAGTTAGTTAGTTAGTTGGAGATTGGGATAATTAGAGTGAGTTAGTTGGAGAGAACATCTTGTCATTTGTGAGAGAATTGTGAACCTTTGGGCATTAGAAGGTGCAGACCTTCGAAGTTCGGCTAGTTAGAAATCTCTTATTCTTTCTAAAAAGATACTAGGTCTCTATCAATTGGTATCAACGTCGTCCACCATGTCTCTCAGTTGCAAACGAGTGGTACTACTGGTGACATCGGCATGGCAGTGTTTGACCGGGACTAGTCAAAGGCTAATGTACAACCAGCCTACATGGGCTTCATGGCTGCAGAGGTTGGTGACATATTAGGATCCAAGCTCCACATTGGAAGTATGGGATTCTTGTGTGGGTTTATAAGGTCTTAGGCTCCCCAACTACTACAACTAGCTTTTTTTGTGTGGTTCTCCCGAGGTTCTTGTCAAACAGTAACAAAGCTATGGGGTGTGAAAATGATTCCCAAATTTGATGGGTAATGGGACAGACAACACCTACTGGTGACTGATCGATTTAAATCAGTATTTTAAGGGCCTTAGAGTTCTTAAGTAGGAGAACCTGTCATGGGTTTGGACGCCATTGAGAGGAGTCACTAGTTGATAGTTTTCTTGGAAGAAGAGAAACCAAAATGCTACATTTTTTTTTTTTTTACTTTGAGAAGGCTGCGCTCAAGCTGTTCCAACAAGAGCTTAAGATTTATATTCAAGATTCAAAACCCAGAAAACAAATGCAGATATGCGGTTCAGGAGGAGAGCCAAGAACCAATGAGCATAGAGTAGAAGTTGATGACAGAAGGCAGCAACAAAACGTAACAGAAGATGAAACTTTGGAGACTAATGGTTCATGGGCAAGAAACGAAAACAAGAAAGCTACAAAATTGGGTGAGAAACCCAACAAAAGCAACCTAACAGCATTTTGGACAGAGAATAATAAAACAGACAAAAATGAAGTTCTTGAGATAAAAAAATTGCAATAGCAGAGATGACACAAAGATGGGTTTATTTTTGGGTTGCAAAGAGGATGCGAAAATTGAGGGAAGCCATATGTTTGACATGAGGGGAGAGCCAAAGACTGAGCGAACGGCAACAATGGGGAGGTTTTGGATTTTAGTATTAGTACCATCAATCCACCACTGAATCTATTGTTTCTCCTCTACAACCGAAATTTATTATTTATTCCTCGAGATTCATCAACTAGGATTATACCATCAACAAAAAAATGCATTGTCTTAGGAGTATGGGACTAGAGTCCCACACTGGAATTTATATACAAGGTCTTGGGCCCTCCAACTACAATGGCGAGCTTATGTAGTGTGGTTCACCCAAGGTTCTTATCACATTGAGGCACTAGCTCTTGGATAGTTGTATGTGCCCAATAAGTATTTTCAACACTAAGAAAAATTTGAAAGCAATGAACTCAATCTAAAGGTGATGCAAATGTAGTGTTTATAAGCAAATCATTAGATATCGCTTCATGACTTTTGCACTCTAGCCGTTGCCCCATCATTGTTCTCGATAAAAAAAACAAAAGATCAAATGAACCCACATATATCTATATCCAAAAATACTTTTCCTAATTTTCTGATTCCATTGTCAACAAAACTCCATCAAGCATATCATGGAAAAAATGCCTAAAGTGGGCACAGTATTTGGTGGCTGTTTGTTTCATTTAGTAGCAAATTAAACAATTAAATAGAAAAGGTTGGTGTTTCCATGATCTGGCTTGAACTTGAGTGATATTAAGTAGTAACTCATTCCAATGCTTGAATGTGTACAAAAACGTGCTTGACGATAAACAAAATATTTTAGGTACACATCCATGTGTATGCAACAAGTAGTGTACCAGATGTGTACGTAGCACATATAAATCACAGCCATTTAGGAGAGTGTACATGCATCAAAGAATACATAGCACTGTTTCAATAAATTAAGGTAATTAAAATATCTAGCCATGATAGCAAGAAAACAATAAAGATATGCTATGAAATTGAAGCATAACTATCTTACTTTCTGGAACCACAGTTACAGGGAATCTTTTTCTCCTCCAAGGGGAACTTATAATTGTATGTAATTTCTTCACCAGCAGCTATATGCCGTTTCGCATATATGAAAATCTTCTTTTGACCCTCAACAGATATAACCTTTGTATAGCAGTTGGGCTGCCAAAAACTCCAGTTCAAATCAGGAAGAACGTGAAATCAAGAATATAAGTGATACATGCATATGCCCCAAATACTTCTTAAATTGTATGGATACAAAAAAAAAAAAAAAAAAAATCATTTAAAAGTACACAAGTACCTCACAAGAGTGGTTAACAAATCTTGCAATCCCACCTCTCTTGGTAGCATCAACCTACATATACTCAGACAAGAAAAGCAAATGTAGCATTTCAATAGTTGTCATTGGATTTGAATTTATCAATATACACTTAATCTAGAGAATATTAATTAGCAGACATGCAAAATTACATGTAATTTAACACTTCATCTGGATAAGATTTTTGTATATTAGGTCTTATTTACGCTTATCTAGTGGTCTAACCAGTCATCTGACAGTTGTGACATCACGTGTCTGGAACTCGAGATTGCCTTACAAAAAGAGCCTGTGTGAGCCAAATAAGCCACACATACTATAACAGGGAATTTTAGTTAACCATCCACTAACCCCTTTGTATAAATGTTGGCTTTACCAAATTATTATATTCAAAGTTCAAACCCAAGTTGCACAGAGTCAACCACTTTCTATGTCAGCATGAATCCTCGTCAACTTTCAAAAAAACAAAATTTCAAAGCACAACAAAATCCACAAGGTTTAACTCTGGCTACTCTTTGGTCCATAAACTTCATTACATTTCAAATAGCTATCAATACCAACATAGGGTGGATAGGGAGAATAAAATATAAGATTCATCTGACACAAGGACTAAATAATTACCTTAGAGAAGCAAGATAAATGAAACTTCCAAAATCTAAAATTTAAATACTACAGCAATATATACTAACCACATAACCATCATCAAGTCTAAAAAGGTAACTGCTTCCAATTCCCATCTTCTCATACTGACGTTCACGTATATCAGATATCTGTGAAAAACAATAATACCAGTTAATTGATTAAAAAAAAAAAAACTATATTCAAAATACAATATTGACCATGGCATGGTAGCCAAATCAAGAATTGAAATGCAAATCAGAAGACCAATTAAGATTCATGATCAACTATTCAAAAAATAATAGAAATTTGTTTTTAAATAATAGAGCTCCAAAAATTAAAAATAAATTGTTTCCTCATTTTCAAAGCAAAATAATTATTACGTTTCTCCAAGCTCTTCTCTAATTTTCTAAACCTAACTATAAAAAAAAAAAAAAAAAAAAAAAAAAACTTTTGTTCAGCCACCTCTTCTGTTCCTTTCCTCTGCCCCTGTACATTTTAAGATGCACAAATCTGATGTGCATTTAACCTCACACACGTCCCCCCCCCCCCCCCCCCCCCCCCCCCCCCACACACACACCATCCAACAACCAGACGCTTATCCCTTCACTGGATTATCCATACACCACAGTTCCCTGATCACCGGTTCACTGTATGTATCAATCTAGACAGGGAGTGATGGCTCCATCTACCATCTCAGAAATTTATAAACAAGAAGCATTCTGGACACACCCCTCCACCTCATCCTTGGTTCGTCACCCCACAGTAGCAGTTTGGCTTGCTATCCCTCTATACCTTATTGCCAGAATCACAACAGAAACAACGTTCAAGCAATTGCTCCACCCATCGAGCAATTCAACGTGAGATTCCAGTTATTAAAAAACTCCATGTAAATTGTATCAATTGGGTGAAGACTCGCATTAAATTGCAATTTGAGTTACCATGACATCAACTAAATCAGTAAAGCATTAGCATACATATGCAACGAGGAAAGATCTCTTCAACAATATAAGATCTCTTCAACAATATTGTATAACCTTCTACCTTCTTATTTACAATAATCAATAGCCTCATAGTTTATTTTTTAATCGACAAATGTTAGTTTGTTAGAATGTTAGTTTTTGTTAGTAGAGGGATCAAACCCACGACCTTTCCCCTCTTCCCTTCTCCCTTGACCATCCAACTCACCTTATATCTCCTCAATAGCCTCAGTGTATTCACTCTTTAACAAAGCAGCCACTAGATAAGAAGCTTGTAAGAAACCCTGCCCCCACAATATATGTGCTCACTCTAATGCAATTAGACATGCAAAAAGTAGAGCCCATATTCCTCAACATCAAATTATTTATAAGAAATATGGAAACGCTAAAGAGAAACCTGCATAATTTGATTGACTTTATCCATATTGTTACATTCACTATATATAATTCTAAATTCACTTTGTAAAATCAACTGACAATATGACCTTAAAATATGAATCTTTGTAACAATATTTTTTACCCGAGGACGAATTAGTTCTCCAATATATTCAATCACAAAATCCTCTGCCTCAATTGGCTCCAAGGCAACAAGACCCCAGTCATGGATCTTGCTCCTTTGAAAACGCAAATGCTTCTTCCGTGCCTGAAAAATGAAAATAAATAGATGAAATCTGATGCATCCATATGCTCTGAATAAAAATTACCAATAACACTTTCTTCAATCACCTTCAATTGAGGCACTTTCAGAAGATCTGCACCCTCTGCAGCAGCAAGAAGGTTACGCAATTTCACCCTATTTGTTCTTGCAGAAAGACCCTTACCATTTGACAACTGAGATAAATTATTTTCAGAATCTATGCACTTGTTCCGGACACACGGAAGACCCCTAACAC
The DNA here is from genome assembly GCA_007407185.1 of Glycine tomentella. Taxonomy (NCBI): domain Eukaryota; kingdom Viridiplantae; phylum Streptophyta; class Magnoliopsida; order Fabales; family Fabaceae; genus Glycine; species Glycine tomentella. The sequence goes on along the minus strand of PYAF01006018.1, from coordinate 1,130,770 downwards.
GTGCTTTATATGCAGGACTGGCACTTCGGGACCATTTATGCCATTCCCAACCATCAATAGAAGTCCTGGCACATCCATCAGATCTAGGACACAAATTCAGTGGCTTGGATTTAGCAGACTTCCTACTTGCCACAGTAACTTGTTTACTGGCTCCCAGATAAGCACCACCATTTGAAATTTTCAAAACCTTTGTAGGATGTGAAGATGCTGTACCATCCATTTGATGTTTCCTTTTTGATTTTGATAATTTCTTTGTTGCTGTTAACAGAAAAAGGCAACCCAAAGTATATTCATTAGCTTATTATATTACATATATTATACTTTATTTAGTTTATCATTGCTATTATTATTATTATTATTATTTAATTGTAAAACATAGCATATGCAAACTAGCAAAGACATATTCTTGCTTAATAACTAAAAAAATAACTCTTAAGATCATCAGATGCATGACTTCAGCTAAAATTTATTATAATAGAATAATATTAAATTTATAATAAATATTTTACAATTAAAATTATTATATATTAAAATTTATAATAAATACTCTGCTATTAAATCTCTTATAAATTAATATATTAATTAAATATTTGTAGTTGAAAAACATAAAGATTTTATGATAAAAAGATATTAAACAATAATTGAAATAAAAAGCATTATCATATCAGTTAAATACTTTCTTATTTGATACAATACAATACATATAACATTAAAGGTTAAAATTGAGTGCCCAAAGCCAAAGTCGAAATAGGCCTACATTGCAACTAAAAAAACACAGTCCAGACTCCAGAGTTACTTTACTTAGTAAATAAAAAAATTATAAAAAAAAACATAATACTAGGGTTAGGCCCAATAGGGTTGTGAACCGGGTCATTTATTTTCTCTGACCCGCTAGACGAAAGCGCAGCAATGAGCGGAAGTGTGGAACAGTTGCAGTGCGATGTAATTAGCCCGCTCTGGCCACCGTTTTCTACGATTTTGGCATTGAAAAGCGCCACTCCAGCCAGGTACGACGGCCCTTGGAAGAGCAACAGGGTGCTGCTACTCCTTCTAGGGCCTAACAAAACTTATGCAATTCTTCTCCAGATTGTGATTCTTTCGATTCAGGTCCTATTCATGGTGTGATACAGGCACAAAAACGATTCGTTCAACTATTTGTATCGCCATCTTCATGACTTGTATCACGAATCATACAATACTAACTACCACAAAGAAAATTGGAGGAGACCACGATCATTGGAGAAAATTGGAGGAGACCAAGATCATTGGAGAAAATTGTTTAAAGGGTTCTCATGATAAATATCTCAGAAGATTTGGTTTAACCAAGCCGAATGGCATCATGTGATCTATGTAGCCAGCTCACCTAGTTATATAAGGCTTTTGTTTTTGTTGTGTGTGAAAACTGAACATTGAATAAAGACATCCTACAACAGTCAGATAAGATTCAATACAAGACTCCAGTGAGAATATATCATTAACCTACCATTTTGTATCTCTCTGGAGCAATGACTTGTGGTCTTCTCTTTAACAGTGCCATCACTTTTGGCAATCTTCTTCATGCCAACACTATTATCAGTTGATGCTGAAAGCTTCTTTACATTAGATTTTACAAAATCCTTAGCATCATCTGAATAAGGAAAAATGGACAGCTATTATTATTACACAAAGTTATAATTATGAAACCAGAGTCAACAAATTAACTAGGAAAAATACTTTGAACTTCACCCGAAAACTTCAACACTTTTCGACCAGCTTTATTCTTTAAAGATAATTGATCATTGTGGGAGCTACTATTGACACTGACAGAAGATTTGCCCTTAGAAGTTGTATCCTTCTTCCCTTTAATCATCTTTGTCTTTCCATGTTTAACAGAATCTATTTTAACCTCTGCAGCCTCACCAACATCTACAGAAAAATGTTTCCTTAACTTGGGCACAGGCTGCTTACCTGGCCTAGAATCATTTTCTGCTACAGATTTTGAGGAAATTAACTCCTTCCTTGACAGTTTCTTACGGCAATAGGTATACTTTCCAATCACCAGAGGAACTTCAGAAGAACTCTTTGCTCCTTCCTTCACTCTTCCCAGTCCAGAAGTACCACTATTCAAACATTCCTTGCTTGCATTGACCGTTTTTCTTTTCTAAAGAATTATAAAATAAAACAATAAATTTACAATCATAAGACAAAATAAAACTAAACAAACACAGGTAGTCAGAGAAATCGAGGTGAAATGCAGTATTGTAAGTTCTCATAAATATTGAATATTTGGATTAATAAAATTCTTACCTTATGACCATCAGACTTGAAATGTTTCTTTATGGTACTTGTTGATATAAAAACTTGCTTGGGCACAGAATCAAGAAACAACGACCTCCACTTTCCCAGAACTTCATCATGCAGTTTCTGTCGGCACAGTGCTGTAGCAACATATTCTGTTATCTTAGGATTACATTCAGCTGACCTTGAAGGTCGAAATTTGGAATTGTAGTGAGGAACAACTGCTTGAGATTTCTCAAGCCCAGGTGCTAGGTCATCAATCTCCTCTTCAACCACATCATCTACATATCCAGACAACTCCTTAAATGCTTTCGAAAATACGTCAGACATATGGTTTCCAGATGCAGACTCGCCAAAAGAATTTCCAGCCTTTGCAGGATCCACAGACTTGTCATTTAGAATTTCCTTCACAGATGTTTTATCTGCAAGTTTCTCTGAAAAACGAGTGTCACCAACAGCAACCTGCAACAGTTAAAGGATTCTTCAATATTAGCAATGTCTGGTACAACAAATGAATAAGAACAGTTATAATTAAGTTACCTCATTAAATTTGTTTTCTTCTGGGAAAGGAATTAATTTGTTCACTTCCTTTTCAACAAAACTTTGAATGTAATCAGCTAAAGACACCTTTGAAGAGAAGTGAAGCTCATTCTCCACACTTTCAAGAATGCAAGTCAAATCTCTAGAGTTATCATAAAGGCATGAAACTTTTTGACCTTCTAGTAAGTTTCCACCTTTGAGGCTACTGGAAGATGAAAATAACTGAGGACGATTTTTTTCTGTTGCCAGTACTCCAAACTGATTATAGACATCTACATTGCTTTCAGAAGAATCAGGATTGAGAACCAACTGTAGGATAATCGCATGATCATTATAGGTGTACAATTTAAGCAAAAAACTCAAGCAAGCAAGCTACACAGTAGTCAGTACTCACAGTTTCTGATACAATCTTTTCAGTATGATCTTCACATTCATTAGCAGAAGGTTGAGGCTTATGATGAGACCAAAGCTTCTTTTTCCTCCAGGAAGATGAGTATTCTGCTAGTGTGTCAAAAAACACTGCATTCCACATGACTTGCATGGAATAATCAAGAAGTACCTTGCGAACAACAGCATATGACCACCAAAAATTTTCAATGCTTCCAACTGATTTAATGATGGCTGGGGGCAGTCTGGAACTTTCATGACAAGTCTGATCGTCCAAAGTGTGGGAAGATGCAGGATCACTGGAAATAGCGGAACCTCTACTAATCTCCACAGAAAACTTAGACTGTTAAAGCAAATATTCAACAGCTTAGTAAGATGAACACAATCTCAAGCTTTCAACAATAGTACTTGCAAAGCAATTAAACATCACCATATTGTTTCCAGGAGTACAGTCAGCTGATTCAAGCTTATGCTTCTTACGTTTCTTTTCCGTAACAAATTCTGCAATGATATCACCAATAATTCCATCTAGCACAACTCTGCGAGCAGCTTTCATGATACCCATGTGCAATTGGGAAGAAATGTCCTCAGATATTTCACCAAGTAAGTTTACCATATCACCAACCTTGTTACTTGGGGAACCTGATCTACAAATGGTTCCAGAGATATCTCCTTTTAATGCATTTACAGCAGACAATAGCACAAAGGTGTCGTACTTATTGTCAGAATGAGAGATCTGTAAATTAACATAAATCAGTCACAAAAGTGAGTGTCAGAATAACATTACTTTTCTAGAGAAAGCAAGGGCAGAATTAGAGTCCACAGAGCAAGGCTAGAACTTGCATCACTGTAAGAAAAAAGTAAAGAGCAGGAGATTCTATTTAAGCACTGTTAATGTAATCACACATGAGAGGGGAAATACAGAGAGAACAACAATAACAAATGGTTGGAAACTACCAAAAGAAAAGTAAAATTTAACACATTAACCAGGTTATGAGTTCGGTGAAGTTTCAAGAGTGAAGAACAAGAACCATTGGAATTGAGATTGTCAATGGGTTTAATGGTGCCTTTTATGGTGGGGAAGATTTTCCCTTCTCCATCAATGCAACAAGAATATGCCATATTTTGTTAATATGCAACTTAATGTTCCTTAAGATAATAATTATTTATCGGTCCTCTCCAGACCCAGACAAACAGAAAATGAGCAAGAGATAGAGAGAATTGTTGCAACAATTCAATCTTTTCATCATCACTAGCCACTGCTGCTGCTGGAGGAGCAAGTCGCAGGAACAAATCAAGAGAGAGAAAACAACCCAACGCATTGTGTTCGGAATTTGGATCATCAAAAATTCACTGGTGGCAGCGAAGAGGACTTGTATACCATCTACCATTGGTTGAAGATTGAAGTAGAGGGCTTAGTTGGACAAGAGATCTTATCTGCCGAGAGAAAAGGATAATGTCAATGACCTGGACAAAGGGGGGAGCAGTTGTCACTGGTGTTGGATACCTGCAACATTTTCAGCCAAAATGCTTGAGGGAAGCTACACAGACTAAACCTTAATTTCAAAAGTATCTTATATCACGTAATCTGGTTTGTTTGATTTTCATGTTGAAGTGAAAGCTCGTCATTGCCTACATTTATTTTGGGGAGGGGGTGGGTTCTAGACCATAACAGAGCCTATGAGAGGGCAAGACACCAAACTCACAAAGCTTGGGGAGAGGGGAGAGGGGAAAGGATGTTCCATCAGCATCCCAATGAGAACTTGTCGGTAAATGTCCCAACCAGATGAGCTAGGCTCACAAGACCATTGCCCAGATCATATGTGAAAAGAAATACCATCCACTCCCATAGATAATCTACCCTGCAATATAAAGGCAATGAACCAAAATGCAATGTGGTTTTATCAGCATTACAACTATTGTTGCCACAACTCCATGAGGACCATGAATCTCAACCACTATCCTGATCATTATTACCAACTTATTTGGTTCTCTTTTCTCCTGCTTTTGATCGATTCATTTGTTCACAACATCAAAATAAAATAAAACAAAATTTCATAGAAACTCAATATCATACTAACAAACAAATACTCCAAATCTTACAATATTTTCTAATCATATAAATCCAGAAGATATCCTCGTAACTTGTGTATTTGATTTGGACTTTAGGGACCCTAAATCATTTTAAAAGCAATCATTAAAGAATCATAAGGGAGAGTACTGAGATGGGAATAAACATGCTGCTAGGGAAACAAAATATTTGTTGATTATGCCTACAATTTTCCAATTGGCACATCACTATACTTCTGCATGGGTCAGCAATTCCCATTTAAGTTTGAGAATGCTGTCAGTAAATTAGGAAAGTTTAGATTACAGTGTTAATTTCATTTTACAATAGCAAATCAGAATCTCTATTCTCTTCCAATTTATATGCTGTAAATGATTGACATTAGAGTATCGAAAAGGATTAGCATACATCCAAAGTTTCAGAACCAAAATTGTATTTTTAGCCTTGAAAGGAAGGAAAGATTAAATAATGTCAAACAATGGGATAATCATTCATTCATTTATAGCAAAAGATCTGCAGCCTATATTATCATTTCATTAAAAAAAATATTTGCATCTTACCACTGTTGAATCTTTAAGATATCCAAGACGGTTCCAGGAAATCAATTCGTTAATAGAATGAGGCCCATGTTTCATACCCTTCTCATCCTCATAAAGCCAACAGCACTCTACACCTAACTGAAATAAGCAATAAGACACACTGTCAGTGTATGTCAAACTGACTTCTGCATGACAAAACAAAGAGCAGATATTGCACTACCATCTGACAAGATATTAAACTTTTGAATGCCTCTGAGTTTGAAGTTACGTGATTGGATTGCTTGATGCAGTAATTGACGTGCGACTGTGAAACTGGCTGTGAATCAGGATTAACAGCCAGAGGAACAGCATGCTCAAAAGACATATCTTGCTCATATACTGCCATTGTAGGCACCCTTGTGCCTGAGATACCCATACTCAGATAAGCAAACCCAGTCGAAACATGATCAGGGAACTGCTTGAAGTAATTCAGTGGTACAGGGTTCATTAGTGTGCCATTAATCACTGGATAAACAGGAAGCTCAGATGGCAAGAAACCAGTAGTTAGGCCCTCATATAACTGTTCCTTAATATAGGGACCACACATTTGCCCATTTTCATTCACATACATCCATCCACTCACAAAAGCAGGTTGTTGCACATAGCCACAGAAACTCTGGTCCATGTGCGAAATATGCCCTGTGGTAGAACACACAGGGACATAGCCACTATTAACATTTGATGGGCAGCTCATCTCCATTCCAGAATCTGGATCAACTTTATCATCAGTATTGCTGGAAGAGGGAACATCACCAGTACCCCTGCACCTATGGAAGCATTCAAGCAAATAAGAGAAGTTAATAAGAAAAGAATGGGAGGTAAGGTTTTTCACAGGTTAATATCTCAAGAATAAAAAAGGGGCATTAATTCAGTAGCAGTTTTATTATCATATGGAAATGCTATATCTTTAATATTGATTTAATCCCATCCAATTGTCACCATCTTTCTGTGTCTTTCATGTTTTTAAAATATAAAATAATTTATTAGAAGAGATGCAACCAATGTCTTTCATGCCTTTAACAAGTTATGAACGGAAACAGTATTGATTAACACATTCAACCAGATAAATGTAAACATGACAGAACGAACAACTCAAAATATCATGTAATGCCTACAAAAATTGAAGACCTTTCTATATCTTGATGCGAGAACAACGAAATATCACTGGAACTTCCTGCATCTGCATGTAAATCTATATCTTGATGTCCAAGATCTGACACTCTTGGCCTTTTTCTAGAAAAAAAGGTGCCATCTTCATGGAGAAAGACAGTTGAGAAGACCATGAACCTTTCCCAATAGAAAATTCTGGGTCACCAAAAGAGGACTCAACCAAATTAAAAATACACAAAGTAATGTGAAAGTTCTAAACTGGTACATATATATAAATAAAAAAAATATAAAAACTACAATAAATAAAAGTAAAAAATGTAAGCATTTGAATCATATGAAACAGCTATCGGCTTGAAATGTAACAAAACCAAACTATTTGATGAGAGTATATCAGCCAAATTTCGTTTCTTTCAAAGTTCCAAAATATTATTATGGCATAATAAGAATTGACCATAAAACTCAATTAAAAATATGTAGTTATTAAATATAAAATAATCTTCTACCTTGTACTACCACTACTTACTAACAATGGTGTGAAAATTGCGAGGATGATCACAGGATTGCACAATCTTGTGATTTTTCACCTCAAAATTGTGGTGAATCTGAAGCAGGATCGAAGCATGCTCCAGATTGCACTAACTTGCAATCGTCATCATGAAATGTCGTGTTTCAAAATCCATGTTGATCTTCGACAAACAGGACTTTGGGTCAGGTACTCAGGTTTCAGTTTGAAACCCGTATATTTTTTACCCAACCCAAGTCATAAACAAAACGATGGCTTCTGTTTACAATCATTCTCCCACAGTTTTCCTTCATCTAGGGTTCTCCTCTTTGTGCTTCTTCATGTCCAATTCTTTATCTAGGGTTTTTTCTTTGTCTGAACTTGGACCTTAATCACAGGTACATTTTGTTCTTCTCTTGTTGTGCCTCTGCTCTTGAGTCCACTTCTCCTCAATCATGTTTTGTCCGGTCTCCGTTTTCCACTGCCTTGCATTCTAGCCTCTGTTCTTCAATTCTCCTACACTTCTGAAATCTGAAACTCTTATTTTATTGTTGGCTTGTGCAGTTGTGTGTCCTGCCTTAATCTGAAACGCTTGCACGATTTGTTCTAGGCATTTAGGCTGGCTAATTATGATTTAATTATGTTTTTGTGTTCTGTGTAATTTATTATGAGTTCTTTTGGAACTACTGTTAGTTATGACTTATAAATCTATAAAGATAAATTTTCAGTATAAGTCTAATTTACTGTTATCATTTACAAGATATTTTCCTTAATTATGTCATTCTTATCGCATCTGGATCTTTATGTATAAATTTTGCATCTTTTGAGATAAACTTACTATGCTTGTTATGATCCTTAGATTTATGATCTCTCATCCCCTCCAGATCCCATGTAAGATCTCGATTTTCACAACATTGATCAATAAGATTAGAAACTTCTAATTCCCTTCACTGTAGCAAGCCTGACAGAAAAAGGGAGATTGAATATAACAAATGTTTCACTGTTCAGATTACCTTGGTTTGGCAGTTGTGGCAATGGATCTAAGATACTCCTTCCACTCCTCTGCTAGCTCAGGTAGAGTTGCTACAAAATTGATGCTTTTTATTAACAACACATCATACACATGCATCAGTAATCAGTAATCAGTAATTGTTACATTTCAATATTTCATAGTTAATGACAAATGTCAGTACATAATAGAGAAACACATCAACTATGCTCCATGACTGCAAGCGTCTTGTACCAACAAAAACAGAAACATGGACAATTAATATCATAATAATAGACTAATAGGAATATCAGACGATGTATTTGGAACAATTGATCCCCATTTGATGGAAAAGGGACAACTTTGCCTCTATGCTATAATAAACTGATAAACATGATACTGTTGCATATAATAGAATTAGAGCTTCAGGTCATAAATGACATAAATGCAATTGTAGCATTACAATTTACTTCCTTAACCTTTCTGCGCGCCTCTTTTGGAATGCATGCACAATTCATAACTGTCACTTAACATTAAGACCTTCTAACGAAACACAGAAAAAGACGAGCAGAATCGTAAACGGAACAACAATCTACCGATAAATTAATCGCACCACCTTTTCGCACATTATTGCAAACTCCCCTATATTCGGTACACTATTTTATAACAAGACTATTCATTCACTCACCCTTTGTACTGATTGATCAATGGATAAATAAGAAAATTCACGATGCGCACGTACGACAGATGGAGGAAGATGAAAAAGGGTGAGCGAAAAAGCGGGTTTCGCGAGAATCGAGAGAGAAAAAAGACCTTTTGATCGCGCAATCGCGTTGGTTTTGATCTGGTGGTGGTTCTAGGGTTTGGGTGAATACGTTTTCTTTCGTTTACACGCAAACAAGGGGATTTCAATTTTTCAATTGGGTGGGGATTGGGAGAGTCCAGAGCAAAAACAGAGATTAGGGATCAGACTTTTGCTTTGCTCGCATGTTTTGCCCTCATCTCACTCATTTTATTCCTTTTTATTTTTTATTTTTTATTTTATCTTGACTTTGCTCAGATCTTCATTGTGAAAAAATCAGATGAAGAAAACAGAGGGGATATTTCTTAGTATGGCCAATAAGATAAAATAGAATATGATAATATGATAAGAAAATAGTAGGATAAAAAGTAGAGTAAGCTCTAACTTTAGTATCTTGTTAATGTTAATGAATTGAGTTGAGTTGTTACTCTAAAAAAAAGCTATAATTTTAATATGTTGTTAATTAGTTTTCTTATAATAACATTGATCAAGGAATAAAACATGAAAGATTTCAATAATATTAGAAACAACTAAATAACATTATATCACAATTAAATGTATGAGGTCGAGGATGAATTAAATAATGAATAGATGATATAAAGAAATGTATATAGTCTCACTTTTAGTATTAGAGAATGAATGAATGAAAAATTGAATAATAGTGGTAATTTATTAATTTTTTATAGCATTAATTAAAGTTTTGATTTGATTTATTCATTTTCTTAATTTTGTTTTATGATTTTGTATGGGACCTAATTAAACCAATACGTGTCACGTGTGTTGACATAATGTTTTATATAATATATACATGAAAGTGTATTTTAAAATTATAGGGGAACACATTTTTTAATATTTTTATAAAAAATTCTCATATATTTTATCAATCAGTGTCGTAAGAGTACTTGTTAACATTTGTTTTAATTTTATAAGACATTGGTTAAATATTTATCAAGAAATCTCCTTTAATTTCTTATTTGTGATTTTAATTTTCTTATTTATTTATTTTTTATAATTATGGTATTCCTATATTGGAAAATTTGTAAATTTGTTTGATCCTTAATTTTACATACATATATTTCTTTTATCTTTTACATTTTAATTAATTAAATTATTTTGTATGATATTTTGAATGAATATATTAGATTTAGAGTTCAATTAAATAAATAAAAAAAACATAAGCAAGATTAAGGATTAAGGATTTGACCAAAATTATAAATTACACTTCAATAAAATCCTCTCAATATAGAGAAACAAAAATCAGCAAAAATAAATAACTAAAAAAAGAGAAAACACAAGCATTACAAACATGCTCTTTTTTTTTATTTCTCTTAAAACTGTCAAATTTAATTTTTTGTCACTGATTTTATTTCTTAAAAGTGTAAGATAATTAATTTGTTATGCAAGTTTCCAAGAGATAGTAGTTAGTGATTTTAGTGCACAGTTTACAGAGAAAATGGAATTTGAATAGAAGATAAAAAGGTAGAGTTTATTATGATATGCATTTACATTTTGGAGGAGGTTAAAATAAAACTTAAAAAGGGATTAAAATTTCTCATATTACATAAGTTTTTCTCTTATATATCAAAACTAAGTAATTTTAGGTTAAATTTTTTTTTTTCTTTTTAATAAAAAAAAAACACAATCAAAACAGATATTTCTCTCACAATCGTCTCTCCTATTGTTGCTGAATAAAAGATAATGTGAACGAAGTTTATTATTTTAGAAGAGTTGTAGTTTAATCTATGTATTATACACGTCATTCATACACTAATTTGTACAACAAATGCGACAATAGCAAAATAAAACCAAGTTTCAATTAAAAATAAAATCAAGTTTTAATCAACAATAAAATCAAGTTTTATTTAAAAACTAAATTAAATTATTGTAATTTCAATAATTCCATCTCCAGCAAACCTGCATATATACATGAACTAAACAGCAACCGATAGCCATGCTAGTATAGACTCTTTTCACAGCAACGACTATAGAATATAAGTAATGCAAGTGGTCTGTCTAGGCGTTTGTGAATGTGTTAGCATATTGACAATGCAGTAATGCAAGTTCAGTGAATTCTGGTATGAAACTCTCAATAAAAGGGTGGAAAATGGAAATGTTGAGATTAGAAAGAAGAAACGAAGTCTAAATGTGGCTGCCTCAGCAAACGAAGGAAAAAGAAATATAAACACCGGTCGAGGGAAAACAGAGCCGTGGGAATGGAGGCGGTGAAATAAAACAGACGATGGATATTTGATTCTGTTTTTTATTTTTAATTAAAACTTGTTCGATTTATAAAGAAAAAAGACAGCATCATTTTGGAGATTTAAGAAGAAAAACATTGAGATTACCACATTATAATTACAACTAAAATCCCCACCCATCTCCAGGAAAAAAATTGAAATTACCACATTACGGCTATTTTCAGCATTTCGGTGCTTACAGTTTTTTTTTATTAACCAATAAATAAACTTTTTTAGGTAGCTTATAACATTATTTGAAACACTACTTTAAACAAAAAAAATTTAAGATACTAACTTCGAACACTTATTATTTAATAACTAATTTCTCAGCTTCAAATTAACTTTTCACTTAATTTTATCAAACATTTCCGATAACGAACAATCCCCACCCATCTCCGGCAGTGTTTATGGTGAACACGCATTTCATTATTTTTTAGCATTTCTATGAATATAGTAAAAATATAAAATATGAGTTTAGTAATCTATATATATAAATCCACAATTAAAACCATCGAGATATATACTTCAGTACTGCTATATAGCAGTTTTAAGATCAATGGCTCGGCTCCACTATCCCATACTGATAACTACGAGTCTACGATTCATACATTTAAAAGGTTAGAAAAGGTCTAAAAGTAAATACCATCCAAGCATCTTTCATCATGTCTTCACGCAAGTGTTTCAAAATATTAATCAAATCAATCGAACACACTTCTTCTAGCAATACTGTATCAACGCATCTCTCTTCAAAATAAAGTTCACCCAAAATAAATTCTACAAACTCTACGCCACCAAACAAACCTTAAATGATGCCACATTCTTCAATCAGCAAGCATCTATCAAGAATAGTAAGCAAAATTTTGAATTCGTTGCACCGTTTTACAGTCATCAAGACACTAAGCAAAATTTGTTGCTGCTAAGTCACCAATGTAAGATTTAATGTCACATGTGAGATGTACGTAACTTGTTAAGAACTAAAAAATATAAAATTGATTAGTACAGACTAAATTGTAAATGACCTTAAGTGGAACAATTCTAAAGATATAAAGATAAGTGTTATTTGATGAGAGTAGTGATTTTAACCGCTAATACACACAAGAGAGAGTATTAGCCCCTCAAAACCACTACTCCAACCAAATAGCAATTATCTTTAGAAACTACTCGACTTAAGATCATGTACAAACTAGTCCGTAATAATCAATTATTTATTTATTTATTACTCCTTATTCCTTAATAGACATTATATCTTACAGCAAAACCACCATCACGGAAGCTACTTTTGAAATTTGATCCTGTGTTGGAACTTTCTAGATTATCCATATCATTGAATACTTGCAAGTTGCAACGAACAAACGAGGAAAATGGATTTCATTTCTCAAAATAACAGAATTCACTAGAGTGCAATGAACAATTTATAGCCATTGATTAAAATCAATACCTGAAATTACGATTAAATGTAAAAGAAATTACGCACTAGATTATATAGTTGTTTAAATCTCACCATTCTTCAATCAAGGCTATAATTTCTCACTTTTTACTTTTTCAAAAATAAAATTTTAGGGCAAATAAGCGTCTAACAATCGAAAATCGAAACCTCATTTTCCCTAATTAAAATTTTAGGGTAACTTAGCGATCTAACAACACGCTAATCCGACAACAAATTCATCAGAGATTCAGAATCACAAACACAAACACGTTTAATCTATAATCGCTCCAATTTAGCAGCCAATTTTAAACAACATTAACCTATCATCTCAACAAACCACCTTAAACATCCAATATGACCAAAATTTAACAAAAAATTCCAAAATCTAATCTCAACACAGCATTATAAAGTATCAATTAAAGCAAGATCCAAAAACATTCGAATAACAAAACTCGATAACATTACCGCTCAGAACCTGAGCTTGGTGAAGAACCACCGGTTCTTCCCGGTCTTGAACCTCTCCTCGAGGCGCTTCTTGGTCTCCTTGAGAGCAGTGACCTTCGTATCCTTCGCGTTGAGAACGTCGGGGTTAACCGCGTCCTTCAAGTCAACGTCGAGCGTGTAGCGCGTGGGCATGAGGTGCTGGTAGTTGACGAGCTTCACGAACGCCTTCACGCGCGACTTCTTCGCCGTCTTCTTCGCAGAGTCCTTCTTGATCACCTTCGCAGGGTACTTCTTTATCCCCGCCACCAAACAGTGGCCGTAGGGGCGCTCGCGAGTTCCTTCGTCGAAGGTTCGAACGATCACGGCTTTCTTGCCGGCGTAGCGTCCCTGAAGGACGATGACGGCCTTGTTTGGTTTCAGAAACTTCACCATTTTTGCGTTGGCGACCTCTCCGTCGGTGCCGAAAACTCACTCACTCTGACCTGAAGGTTTTGAACGAATAAAAGCTTTGGTAACTTATAGAAACCCTAAAGTGTTGTGTTCAATGTGTTGTTTTATCCATCTCTTAGGTTTGGGCTTGGGTTGGGCCTTCTTAGTCTGTGTTTTCCAAATGGGCCCATATAAATTGTTTTAGGGAACTACTATTGTCACCCCCTTTTCTTATTGGAACCGCCAATTTTTGAAAATGAGGGCAAAAAGATAAAAACAACCCCTAGGCATGTGTGATTCATGTAGTTTGTGTGTCTTGTAATTTTGGCTTAAATATATAGATAGTGAATTTTTTGTTTTTGATTCCGAAAAAAAAAAACTGTTTTGAGTTTTTGATAAAATAAAATAAAAAATTGGTTCTTGTTACTTTATCGTAGTTCTTTTAATATATTTATTTTTTAATTTGAGTCCATTTTATATTAGTTCATTGAAAAAAGTATTTGATAGAAACTAATAACAAATTATCTACATATTTTAGGGACTCAAATAAAAACATAAATATATTATAAAGACTAAAATAAAAATAGAAAGAACCGGATATAAAATGTGTTTTATTAGAAATTCAACATAAAAAAAAAGAATAAGGACCAAAAAAAATTTGTTAATTTCTTAGGGACTCAAAAACATATATAAACTTATATTTTTTTACAATAAGTTTTTATAATTATATTAATAAAGATTTTTAATTAATTAATAGTATAGATTTTTTTACATTAAATTCAGTAAAAATAATTATAGTACGTAGACATTTTTTTATGAGGCAGAAAATACAGTACAATACACAGATATTAATCTAAAAAAAAAAAAATCAATACGATATTTTGAAGTTAACACAAACTTTAAGTTTATATGCAGTCGCCAGGGGTTTCCAATTTCCATGACTATTTCTATTTGTAACCTTCCCTTGCTCTGGTTTAGTGGTTTCAGTGTTTTGCTTATGCTTTCAAGCTTCATCAAATTGTCGTTTATTCCAAAAACATTTTTTAATAGAAAAAATAAATTCTAAAACAATTAATTAACTTATTGTTTCTTCATATCAACATCATTCCATCCAATAATAATCACCAAAATTTACTTATGATGATTTGAATCTTGAATCCGTCATTTTAGTTTCTTTAGCCATTTTTTAGTTCAAAATTTAATTTCATAAGTATATTTTTAAAATTCACGTAACTTTGTCTTCTACTAAATTACTATTAACATCCAAACGTGTAAAAGAGGTGTATAATAATTTTCTAGAATATGTTTGGATGAAATATTTTAAAATTTCAGAAAATTTAAAATTTAGAAAAATTAAAATATATTAATTAAAATTCTTATATTTTCAAAATTTTGTGTTTAGATAAAGAAATTAAATTTCTTCATTTTCAAAATTCTGTGTTTAGATAAAAAAATTGATTTTCTTCATTTTTAAAATTTTGAAACTCATGCACGGAGAGGCGTGTGAGGTTGGTGTCGTGGGAGTAACGGAAGTCAGAGTACTCGTCAACGATAAAGACGGAACAAAGAGTGATGCGGTTAGAGCTTTTGTAGAAAAAGAGAATTTCAATTTCTCACCTTTTAGAAGGAAATTCAAATTTCATATTTTTAGTTGTTTAAAATTATGTTTTAAATTTCAAAAATTTAAATTTTTTATATAAAAACATCAAAACAATAAATTTTAAATTAAAGAATTTTAAATTCTCTAATAAATTACTCTGTCCAATTAAAATTCTATATTGAAATACACTCTTAATAAAAATTTAGTTACAATTTTGTTAAAAAACTAAAAATGCCTGAAAAAGTTAGATAACTAAAAACATAATAACCATTTTATGAACCACGTACGAGGTTAGTCGAGGTATATTCTACTCTTTTGAGGCTTTGATTTTCATTGAGCATGTTTTTTCTAGGCTTCCGGGAGCACCATAGCTACATTGCATATTATATATGATTATAATTATAATAATAATATTATACATTACTATATAGTAATTACATAGTAATAATATAAAAATATTAATATTTTACTCAATAAAAAAGAGAGAGAAGAAAACTATAGTATCTTGTACAGTTCGAAACGGCAAAAGGGGTGAAAGTTCCTAAGAAGGTTGCAGACTTGACAGTTTTCAATTTTGTTTATGTCTGATTAATCATTTAGTTTTTATACCTGCACATTTTTTTTTTTACTCCACACACATACATAATAATAATAATAATAATAATAATAATAATAATAATAATAATAATAATAATAATAATAAGTCTGAGCGATAAATTTTTATGTAATTGAGCAATAAAATTTGAGAAAAAAATTAATTCATAAAATTATATAAATATAGTAATTAACGTAATTAGAACAGGTATATATTCTGGTTTGGAATAATTAAATTAATTATGATCAACACATATATGCTTTAATTAAGGTAGTTAAGATATTGCTTTTTGATAAAATAGTTAAAATTATTATAATAAGGTAATTGTATAATTTTAAATTATTTTTATAATAATTATGGCTAATAAATATTCTTTTTTCTTTCACTATTTTTTCTTCAATCATCTCTTCTTACACACCCCATTGTATAGTATTTTTTTATTATCTATTGTTTTTTATATAATTTTTATTATCTATTTCTGACTCTTTTGCAAAGACGTATCATTGATAAAAACATAAAAGAAATTTTAGTTAAATCAATGTTTTATTTTTCTTCACTGTTTACTCTTTTTATTTTTTTCTTCCACTGTATCTTACATAAATTTTATTGGTGAATGCCCGAATCCATATCTTATCTTACATGCAAACAACCATATCTTACATGCCAATTTTTTTCCTGACTTCATTTTTCTGTAGTTAGCAAATGTACAACTTTCATGAGAAAAATTGTGAATAAATTTTGTTAATTATTAATTTATAAAAGATGTTATACCAATTCATTTTTTCATATGTAAATAATAATATTAAACAATAAAACTATATTGGAATTTTGATGTATAACCATTAAACTGCAATAAAAAATAAAAGCATAATGAATCATTGAGTAAATCCAAATCACTCTCGATTAATTTGAAATATATAAATTTAAAATAATCAATGGAAAATTTTAAAAATAGATAAAGAATTTAGAATTCTAAGAATGATTTGTGACAAGAAAGAAATTATTATGGTAAAAAACTTGAAAAATAAATTAATTTGAAAATTTACAACCAATTATCCCTACATCTCACGTGGTCTTTTTAGAGACTTTAGATCTAAATTTAAACCCAAAGATATCCTTAGTTTAGCCTATCTTTCTTCCATTTTTGCATTCATATTGAGTTATAGTATATTTTATATTTATCGGTGTATAACCTATTTTCTTTATTTTATTAAGTAAAACTAAAAAAAGCATGTTGATTATATCGAAAGTAATTGAAAGGCAACGATTTTTTTTTTTATTACGGGCAACAATCAAAATTGTAATGTTTAAAAAGGATCAAAATTGAGTAAGTAGTTAAAAATAATAGCGCCAAAATTGTCCAAAAGTTAGCAAGTAAAATGTAGATAAAAATGATGGCAAGAATGATCCAAATATATCACTTCTAATAAAAATAAATCTGCTTAATTTATATATATATATATATATATATATATATAAAAGAATTGGTAAAAGTAAATTCTCGTAAAGAATTTTTTGGGAAAAAAATGCTGATAGTTTTTTTTTCCTTTTATAAATAAAATGCTGATAGTTGGGATGTATATTTTGGAATTATATTATTCAATTCATACGTCTGATCAAAAAATATTATTCATACGATATTTGTTAAAACATTTTTAATACTATTTTCTTTTTCTTTCACTCTTCATGGATAATTCAGGTATCACACAAATTTCCCTCTCATTTTTATGAAAAAATGTTATAGAAAATTAATGTGCAAACTGACATTTCTCTATGTACATACATTGTTAATATGGTGAAAGTTATTATGATAACAAAGCAGAAGTTGATGTTGATTATTCTAAAAAAAAAAGAAATTGATGTTGATTTGTCAACCCATGAGGCCATGACTATAATATTGTACACGGACAAACAAGCTAAGCTCATAACACTGACAATTGGGCATTTTAATGAATATTTAAGGCCAATTATGAATGCTTTTATTTGTATGATTTTTCTTCTTATTTTTATGTTGTTTTTGTATTTTTAGATTTTTTGAAGTTTAGATTGGTCAGATCAGCTAAATCCACTAGTATTGTTTTCTTTCTACTCATTACTAAAGTGAGTTGAATTAGATTGATTGGTTAAGAGTTTATGATATTCATTAATGAAGTAAGTAACTCTTTGTCTAGGCCAACTTGCATGAGTCGTCACTTTAGCCTATGTCAATAGTTCCAATTCCAACATTTTATTGTCCAACATTATCACTTTGTTTTCTTTAATTTTAAAGAAATAATTTATGCACTTCAATTTTACACATATTTATCTCTCTCTATTGTTTTTTGGGTAATGACACTTATTTATCTTTAATGTACATTTTTTTTTCATTTTATAAGGATAAAATAGACATTTTTCATTAATTAAATATCACGTTTGAACTCACACTTTATATATTTTGAGAAAATATATATAAACCACAAAACTACGAGAGAAAGTAGCATGATAAAATAGACATTAAATCACTTATTCATCAACTTTATTTTTTTATGCCAAAACTTAACTTTTACATATATATATATATATATTGTCTTCATATAAATAACTTCAATATTGATTCATTTTCTACTCTTTTTATTTATATTTGCTTCTCTTTACTTTTTGTTCTCACGTCCAATCTAAACTTGGCGTACGTATTTCAACAAAATATATTTAAAATAAAAAATACATTAGTGAAGTGATGGTGAAGTAGTTACGAAAGGGAAAAAGAAACGCAACAGCCAACAAGAGTGGTGAATGAAAGTTGAACTTGAATCGGTCGTTGAGGAATAAGAATTGTTCTATTGTGACTGGTCGTCTCACATTCTCGTGACCAAGTTCATGCATAATATAATGTTTTTAAGTAACCATTTCTAAGTAAACTATTTCACTTTTTGGTATGATTCCAATATATTTTTACTAGTTTTCCATTTTTTGCTTTTAGTATTTTTTTTTTCGCGGACACACGCAATATGCAAAGTTGCATTGGAAATTTGGAACAACAGACACGGTCTACGTAACGTGTAGTACAACGAACTTGTTCGTGGAAGTACAACGGACACAATCGGAATTCAACAAAAAGTCCAAGGGCAAAACCGGAAACAAAACCGCCCTCAATTCCTCGTTTTCCACCTGATTTTAAGACCTGTAGCGTTATTATTTAAGTAAACTAAAATAATTAAACCGATAATTGGTATGAGTGATAATAGATTGGGTCCCAAATCTTGAGTTGAAGTCAAAATTGGGAGAAGAAAATTATCCAAAAGATGAACAAAAATGATGAATATTTTGTATTAATAAGATTTTGAAAAAAACTAAAATAATTAAACCAATAATATAAATATCTACGATAAAAATTGTTACTCTCACAACATCGCCATCGACATATTTTCCCCTCTTTTCCATTTTCTTTTTCTTTACAATTTATTCTCAGTTTTTTTTTGTTTCTCTCACTCGATGGCGCCGGGCATCAGAGGCCTGCAGCTGACTTCCCTCGCCAGCGACTCCGATGAGCTCGAGGAAGTGCGGCTCTTGGACTCCTACGACGAAATCGACGGCGGAGCGAGGCGGATTCAGGTGTCGGTCACCGGGATGACCTGCGCCGCTTGCTCCAATTCCGTCGAATCAGCTCTCAAATCACTCGACGGAGTCATCAGCGCCTCCGTCGCGCTGCTTCAGAACAAAGCCGACGTCGTTTTCAATTCGGCTCTGCTCAAGGTTCGTCTCTCTCTTACTTATTTGCTTTTGCTTCGTTTACTGCTTCGGACAATTGAACTTGTTTGAAGTGTTAGCTGACTAAGGTTTAATTAGGTCTTGTTTGGATATACTAAAATCTAAATCTTTGCAGGAAGCACTTGTAGTAGAAAAAAATTAAGGAGATAAAAGAAGTTAGAGTGAATTGAACTTATGTGATAAATTAAAATTAACTTATATATAGAAGCTCTCTCAGTTAATTTCTAGAAACCTGAGCTGCATAACTTGATTTTAATTTATGAAGAATTTTAAATTAAGGAGTACTTCATTTTTAGCTTCTTTTTTTCTTTTTCTCTCGTACTTAGAAATTTATTTGAATAGACTTTAATGTGAGTTTGTTTTAATGTATTTTTCTACAGACTACAGCACACTAATTAAGGAAGTAAAAATGAGAGTTCTTTTTATTGGAAGCGTAAAAATGCACTTTCTTGTGATTTTAAATGCGCTCCATATAATTTCCAATAAAAGATTTCTCCTTTGAATTCTTTAATCATGTTAGCAAGACCCTTTCTTAAAAAATCTCAATTCATTAATTGTTATCTCTTGCTGAGTCTATTTCTGTTATGATTTTTCGGTTTTACCGTTTAGTTATTTGCCTTTTTAATTTTTTTTACCTTAATTGATTGCATGGCTTCTGTTTGGTCAATTGTGTTTAACGTTTTGTATTGAGATGCGTGCTCATTAAATCAGTAATCATGCTGTAGGTTATCTCGTTATCCTCTTTTTCCCGGTGAATTTTATCTGCTTTCTATATTTATTGCTTTGGCTCGCTGGTGTTGCAGTTAAGTGGACATTTATTTACTGTGTGCCTGTTAGGAATGATATAACTTTTTCTCTGGCAAGCATTCTCCAACTCAGCTTTTAAAGTGTGCATATAGTAACTGCAATTGTTTTTGTTAGTTATGACTGCAGTGGATTTTTTTTTTTTTTTTTTTTTTTTTTTTTTTTTTTTTTTTTTTTTTTTTTTTTTTTTTTTTTTTTTTTTTTTTTTTTTTTTTTTGTGTGTGTGTGTGTTTTATTTTGATATGAAATCACGGTTTTTTGGGCTCTTCGGTTACAGACTTACAGGTTATTCCTGTGTAATGTTTTCTGTTATGGTGTTGAGTAAAATTGATATGAAGTTTCTTCTCTCAGCTTTTTTCTACTGCATGTACATTCCCATATTGATGACTCATGATAATTTATATCCATAAAACTTTAACTGATATCTATCTTCCTCTCATTTAACTCATTCACTTTGTGCATATCATTGCTTTTGTGGTGCAATAAATGTTTTTGTGGTGAGATATCATAATTTGGTCAGTAAGGAAGGATTCCTTCAACCATCTGGTTCTGCTACTACTGAAGTATGCAATATTATTGTTACACTGATGCATGTTAAGTGATGATGAGCCAGTCCTATAGTCCTATATTACTTGAATAAAAACATAATGTTTCTTCAGTGATTTGTGTGAATTAGTACTGGAAGCTTGTATTTGGTAGATATTGAGTTATGTTTTCAAATCTGTCATATTCCAGGATGAAGACATAAAAAATGCAATTGAAGATGCTGGGTTTGAAGCAGACATATTTCCTGAATCCAGTACAGTTGCACATGAAACCCTGGTGGGACAGTTCACAATTGGAGGTATGACATGTGCAGCATGTGTAAATTCTGTTGAAGGTATTTTAAGAAATCTTCCAGGGGTCAAAAGGGCTGTTGTAGCTTTGGCTACTTCGTCAGGTGAAGTTTAATATGATCCCAGTGTAATTAGTAAAGATGATATAGTCAATGCAATTGAAGATTCTGGTTTTGATGGTTCATTTATACAAAGCAATGAGCAGGATAAAATAATTTTAGGGGTGGTTGGTGTGTACAGTCTGATTGACACACAAGTTTTAGAAGGCATTCTTAGCAGCACAAAAGGAGTAAGGCAGTTTCATTTTGACCAGGTTTCAGGTGAATTGGATGTTCTGTTTGATCCTGAAGTTCTCAGTTCTAGATCCGTAGTTGATGCAATCCAGGAGGGAAGCAATGGAAAGTTTAAATTACATGTTAGAAGCCCTTATACAAGAATGGCTTCTAAAGACGTTGAAGAGATCTCAACCATATTTCGGCTCTTCATCGCCAGTCTGTTTCTTAGTGTGAGTATTTTTTAAATTCTCAATTCATATAACAATCATATAGTTTCATTGTATTTCCTTTTCTTTCTTTATTTGTATTCCTTTCCATCTAACTGTGATCTCTATGGATACATAAAATCACGTCAAAATTCTTGTTAGATGATGTACTGACACTGAAAACAGCTACATATTATTTGCGTAAAGTTGTGAGCTGTGCTTTATCTTGAAAACACATTTACACTAATATTTGGAGTAAATGTCTTGTCTATTCATAGAAACATATTCTTAGATATATTGCATTTGAGGAAGGAAAAATAGAGCTGTAAAGGAGATACAAGGGTTTGAGATAGAAATCATTTATTGCTGCAGTATTCTCAAACATTAAGGCATTCTACCATCTGTTGGGACTCTGCAATTGTCAAATCCCATAAATATATGCTTCATGGGGAATTCATGACATTAATTTCACATAAAAGAAGAGGTGTTTTGTCATAATATCATGTCATCTTCTCTTCATGAAAATTATATACAGAAACAACACAAGATTTGATGTTGCTGACAGGAAAAAATGATCCTATTCAAAATTTGAGTCTGTATACTGTGTTAACACCCCCTTGTGTTTTTAGGTTCTTTTTTTATCTTTTGAATGTATTTTTACTCGATGCATGGTTGCATGTTTCAGATTCCTCTCTTCTTCATGAGGGTAGTTTGTCCTCACATTCCACTATTCTATTCCTTGTTACTTCGGCGATGTGGGCCTTTCCTCATGGGTGATTGGTTGAAATGGGCATTGGTGAGTGTCATCCAATTTGTGATTGGCAAGCGCTTCTACATTGCAGCCGGCAGAGCTCTTCGAAATGGTTCTACAAACATGGATGTCCTGGTTGCTGTGGGAACTACTGCTTCTTATGTTTATTCTGTTTATGCTCTTCTATATGGTGCTCTTACTGGATTTTGGTCTCCAACTTACTTTGAAACAAGTGCTATGCTCATAACATTTGTATTGTTGGGCAAGTATTTGGAATGCCTTGCCAAGGGAAAGACATCTGATGCTATCAAGAAATTAGTAGAACTTGCTCCTGCAACAGCTTTACTAGTTGTCAAAGATAAAGGTGCATATGAGTTTCATTCTATTTGCCTTGTTTTATTAATAAAAGAGGGATATGAAACATATTTGGCATTGATTATCTTATATGTTGGTTCCTTTTATAAAAAAAATCTTATATGTAGGTTGAAAGATCATAAATCTTTAATTAATTTTATGACATGTCATGTTCTGGGCGAAATTGATGACAACAACTAAAATTATATTGATTTTTAGGCGGTAAATCTATTGAAGAAAGGGAAATTGATTCTTTGCTTGTTCAACCTGGGGACACATTGAAAGTTCTTCCTGGTGCAAAGATTCCTGCTGATGGTATTGTTACTTGGGGATCAAGTTATGTAAATGAGAGCATGGTAACTGGTGAATCTGTACCTATTAAGAAGGAGGTGAATGCTTCCGTTATTGGAGGCACAATAAATTTGCATGGCGTCCTTCACGTTCAAGCTACCAAAGTAGGATCTGATACAGTTTTGAGTCAGATTATTAGTTTGGTTGAGACGGCCCAGATGTCCAAAGCTCCCATCCAGAAGTTTGCTGATTATGTAAGTATATTGGTCATGGTTGTGTTTGCCTATGTTGCACTTGGGATGCCTTTAATGTTTTGGTGGAGTTACTTTCATAGTGTATGCCTTTTGCTTAGAGTATTTTGTGGTAAAGAAAGGATTAGCTTGTGAAATAGTTCTCAGTTCAGTCAAATGTTTCATGTTTCAGGGTGACCCGACATTTGACAACCAATAGTTTTTTCCCCCTTCAAATATTGCAATTCTTGTTATTTTGTCAATCCCAATTGTTAAGTTATATTTACCACCCTGATATAACTTTATATATATATATATATATATAACTTTATATATATATATATATTATGGCTATATAGAGAGAGGGATGGTAATAATGGTTCATGATGAATGGATTGTAGTTCTACTGTGGTTGTTTATTTATATTTTGTTAAGTGAAACTTGGGGAAGTTGGCATACCCTCATCTTAAAAAAAGATACATTGAGCAGAAAGGAATCGGCATTTAGTCTGTTGTTTGACTGTTTTATGGCTAATCTGGTTAAGCTTGTAAATTTGGGGTAGTCTGTTTTGAAGCTGCTATGATCACTGAAAATTAGGGTGTTAATGAATCTAGTTTTTCCAATTTGTGGCTTTCATCCTAAATGTAGGGGCTGTTTTTGCTTGCTCTTCATTTTCAAAAAGTAGTCTATCTCTCTCTCAACCTCTCTCTCTCTCTCTCATTTTTGGTTGATTGTATTACATTGAGTAGTTGATTGGTCCATAGATGATTGAACAAATATTAGCTATGAACTTAAGTTCCATTCTCTTGGTTTGCAGGTAGCAAGCATATTTGTTCCTACGGTTGTTTCTTTAGCATTATTGACACTATTGGGTTGGTAAGGTCATCTTAACTGGTTTGGGCATATTAATAGATGTTGGTTTCTAATGTGATTGGAATGCTTATTCCTACTTCTGTTTAAATTTGGATCATTATCTATAGGTATGTTGCTGGGTCTATTGGAGCTTACCCAGAAGAATGGCTGCCAGAAAATGGAAATCACTTTGTTTTTGCCCTAATGTTCTCAATATCTGTAGTAGTGATTGCATGTCCCTGTGCACTTGGCTTGGCAACACCAACGGCTGTCATGGTGGCAACAGGGGTTGGGGCTAGCAATGGAGTATTAATTAAAGGAGGAGATGCCTTGGAAAGGGCTCAGAGGGTGAAGTATGTGATATTTGATAAAACAGGCACTCTAACTCAGGGAAAAGCCACTGTTACTGCTGCCAAGACATTCACAGGAATGGAACGTGGAGAATTTCTTAAATTGGTGGCTTCTGCCGAGGTGAATTTCAATTTCTGTATTTTTTTTGTAATGCTTTTGTCTATTTATAATATTGAATTATTGATACATATATTCTTTTTGTAATTCTTTTCTGAATTTGTAGTATATGGGATATTCTCCATATTTCCTTCCCTCTTCTTGTCTCAGACAGCATAACTTCTTGCATAGTGTTACTGTGCTATGGCATGCTATCATGGCACGAGGAACAAGATTATAGTAGATTAACAAATCATAGTTTCTTCTTATATGCTTGATTATCAGAAAATTATGCCCTTCTATTTATTGTTTGATGCCATTAGGGGAACCAATTATGACTTGTTATATTTCATTTTAATTTTATGATTCAGGCTAGCAGTGAACACCCACTAGCAAAAGCAATTTTAGCATATGCACGCCATTTTCATTTCTTTGACGACTCTTCTGCTACTACTGGTACTGAGAATGATGCCAAAACTGATCCAAAGTCTGGGTGGCTTTTTGATGTCTCAGACTTCTTTGCTCTTCCTGGAAGAGGTGTTCAATGTTTTATAGATGGGAAGCATATTTTGGTATGTCCTTTTACTTTCCTAATATGGTTGTCTTGATCTCTACATACTATGGGATTTGCTACTTACTTTCCCAAGAGTTTCTTAACCAAGGCAATTTGTCCTCAATAGGTTGGTAACAGGAAGTTGATGGAGGAAAATGGCATAGATATTTCAACAGAAGTGGAAAATTTTGTGGTAGAGCTGGAAGAAAGTGCAAAGACAGGGATACTGGTAGCATATAATGATATATTAACTGGAGTCTTGGGGATTGCAGACCCACTAAAGAGAGAGGCTGCTGTAGTCATAGAGGGCCTCCAGAAAATGGGTGTCAAACCTGTTATGGTCACAGGAGATAACTGGAGAACAGCTCGGGCTGTTGCCAAGGAGGTTTGTATAATTTGTAGTATGTTTTATTTGCATTCGCCATTAAAATCTGTGTTCTGACTTCTGATGACTATTAGAGTGTATTTTCAAAGGCTATGCTTCTAGGATCAGCATTCAACAACTGTAATCTTGCTTGTGCAAAGAAGACCAATAAACACACAAGTATTGTAGTTTTGGTGTTTAGTAGGAAAATTGAATTAAATTGTAGAAAAGGCATGATTGAAATCAAGGGATGGAAAAGCTTGATACCTATAATTGGCGTTCTGCTTTTTGAGCAGGCCTACTCTTGGTTGTCTTATTCATAACTATAGTATAGTTGAAAGAACTGGTGTAATTTAAATGTTTTACTCGTTAGTTACCAGTTTCTTTAGCTCTCTATTGTGAGTTGTAAAACCAATTGTCTGTTTAAAGTAAAATTTACTTACGTATTGAGTTGCATCATAAAATTTATATAAAAGTTGATGTTGTCGTCAAAACTTGTGTTAACAAATGTATTGTATGACAGGTTGGCATCCAAGATGTTAGGGCAGAGGTTATGCCAGCAGGAAAAGCTGACGTTGTTCGTTCATTCCAAAAAGATGGGAGCATAGTTGCAATGGTGGGTGATGGTATCAATGATTCTCCTGCATTAGCTGCTGCTGATGTTGGTATGGCGATTGGGGCAGGAACCGACATTGCAATAGAAGCTGCTGACTATGTCCTCATGAGAAATAGCTTGGAAGATGTGATCACAGCCATCGATCTTTCACGGAAGACCTTTACTCGTATTCGATTGAATTACGTGTTTGCCATGGCTTACAATGTTGTGGCTATACCAGTTGCTGCTGGCGTGTTTTATCCTTCACTGGGGATCAAGCTGCCACCATGGGTTGCTGGTGCATGCATGGCTTTTTCTTCTGTAAGTGTCGTGTGCTCTTCTTTGCTTCTCAAAAGATATAGAAGACCCAGACTTACTACAATACTTGAAATAGTTGTGGAATAACGAGAAAGGAATGAAACCTACTAGGGTCGGCCTAGTAGTGGGGGAGATTTGTGTAGTTTGGACGAGATTTTAGAAAAATCTCGTCATCATTGTACACACAAAAAAAAAAGTGAGATAAAGAAATGAGAATAATTATTATAGGTTTTAGCTTGTGAGGGTACAAATGACTTTTGATCAGAACTTGTAATTCCAGTTTTGTGCATGTTCCTTCCAGTTGTGCTGTTGTAACTGTAGTCTGTAGTAGCTGCCAAATGCCAATTAATTGTAAATTGTACTTTGACTGTAATTGGTGTGGCACTCTCCCCTCCAATACGCACAATTTCACTCGTCTTTATTTATGCGTAGCTTCTTCCATGGTATAAAGGACCATGTGAATGTGTGTACATGTCCAAAAGCAAAGGGGTTGGTGAGATCTTTCCAACCTCGTGAGGGACTTGGGTTTTAATACTACTTACAACTGTGTTCTTTTGAATTTGTCTACAGTTTTTCTAATATATATCCAGTACCGGTTAATATATATAAGCACTGGTTAAGAATCAATAAGAAAACTCTAATGGTATGGTATGTTTGATCAAGGAAGAAAATGAAATAAAAGAAAAGAGTAAAAACTCAGATAATTTTAGTAGTTTGGTAAGAGAGAAAATCAAAAGAAGTAAAGATAATTGTTTTTTTAGTATCTTTTTAAAATACTAGTTATAGCAAATGCTTGTTACTTGTTAGTCAAAGTGTAAGGAATTTAAATTTCTTTTAGTAGGGTTTGAACTTTGAAGTTTCAATCCTTTGAATGATAACAATAAATGTAATTTTACCTCACTAATTTAACTTTGATTAATTGGTATTAGATGTAAATATTGAGAGTCTCATACAAACAACGCATATAATTATTGAGGTGAAAGATTAGGAACCGTTGTTTGACTTGAGTAATATTTTTTGCTTTTACTTTTAGTTAGAAAAGTATTATCTTATTTCCGCCTTATTTTTCTTATTTGCAAAAGTTTGTATAAAAAAATTATTTAAATTATTATCATACAAAATTTTAAAAATAAGACGACATTTTTATGATTAAAAATAAAAGCATTTTTCATAAAATAAATAGCTCCTTAAGACCTTAACCATGTTAACTTGATATGACCAATAGCATACGATCAAAAACACGCCTTTCAAAAAAAAAAGGTTATGACCAAAAACACTTACACCACCATTTGGAAGCCTAGTGCCTGTTTGGTTGTAAAGTGAGTCAATGACAATCATGTAAAAAAGGTAAAAATTTGGAAGTAACACTGGGTTGTTTTACTGTCACCACATAAAAAAATAATCGTGTTTCTTTCTTTATACCACTCCTTCAAACATACACTTAATCCATCAACAAAGCGTAACTCTTAACATATAACACCTTGCATAAGATACATCTCCTTTTCTATTTAAGGCATTGGACATAGGCAATCAGGTTGAACTCATAAACCTAACATGTAACTTTGAGATTAGAAATATTTTTCCCTCCCCTTCTTTAAAAGGATTCATCCCCATATTTAGTATATATTAATTTGAAACCTTGCTAACAACCTATGATACAAATGACATGACTAAGACCTTACATTAGATGTGAGCCTTTCAGATTAAGGATGTGTTTGATTTGATATTTGAACTCTCAAACTAAAATTTACTTTTCATGAACACACTTGTTTGTTTGACAAATTACTTTTCCAATTGAGTTGAATGTGATTTTCACTCAAAGTGAAATTTATTCCAAAGTTATCTCTCTCTTGCTTTTTTATTGAACGTGAAATTTTCTAAACATAAATCAAATTACTTTAAACTTACTTTTAATTAAACTTAAATTTTTAAAATTAAGTTTAATCAAATTTTACTCTTTTTTTTTTAAACTGAAATTCAAACGTACACTAATTGAATATACGCGAGAGGTTGAACTTGACTCACATATCCAATTTGCATTCGTGCGACCCTGTGGATAATATGACTGTTATGCACACTTCTAAGGAAATATCATTGTCAACACTGATAGGTAATTAGTAATTATTTTTGGCGTGCGTTGAATTGAACAAGCAGAAGAGTCAACAACGAAGAATAGTGAAGAAAGTAGCCAGTCAAAGTTGATTTCCATGTAAATTGCATTACACAAAAATCATTTCCCTTCCTCAACCCACTTCTATTCCTCTGTGTATGGAAAATTAAGTTTGACTAAATATATGCCGTAATAAATGTTTCATGGATGATAACAAAGAATAAGACATTTATTTCCTTCAGAAGTGAAGGTAGGAGAAAGGATGGATAAAATTTTAAAAAAGATGAAATTCCTTATTAGTCAAAATTTAAGTTTGAAACTTAGGGCATTTCCAAGAAAAAATGTTTATATATGTTTCTTAAAAGTTATTTATTTATCTTTTTGTGGTATTTACATTGTCATGTCACTCACAAGAACTCTAATCGAATTTTGTTCTAATACAAAAAATCATAAAAAAAATTCTAAAAAATTTTATTGATGGGTGATGTTTGAAAAATAAAAAACTCTAGAAAGAGTTTCTTATATTAAAAACTCAAATTTTTTTGAAGAAACTTTCATGTCACCTAAATACTCTCTAATGCATAATTTTTTTAAGAAAAAATTTTTTATTCTTAAATATCCATTTAAAAACCCACTAAACACCTCCCATTGGAGATGCTCTTATATAAATATATAAGTTCTTTTTTTTTCTTTTAGTTAATTTGAAGATAATAGAACAAAAAAAAGAATTGACCCCTTTCTTTTAAGAACATTCGCAGCATGTAAAGTTCTGATAAGGTAGAGCTTCGCATTGGCATTATGATTTACAAATATATGACTTAATTAATTCTTATGTTTGACTCACTTCACACTAATGATATGGCTACAGTAGAATGGAAATTTAGTATGTTAAGTTTTCGTTCAAATAAATATTGAAAGAAATTTCATATGATGATGTACTTATAGATGCTATAATAAGATTTAGAAGATCAGTTTACGTGATAGATTAAACCGATCAGTGTTTAAATAGGTTTATTTTTTCTCTCTCTCTTTTTCATTGGATATATATAACCTTATGATTTATATATAACTTAAGGTTCTATGTAATATTTATAATTTTATGTTATGTGTTTTTTGCCTCTTTTGTTCTTTTACTTAGTCAAACCTTAGCAGAGCCTATATATATATATATATATATATATATATATATATATATATATACGAGCTCATGCATGATATTGAATTGAAGATAGAATGCAACATTTCAGACAATTCTTCATCATTAAATGAAGTGGTCCTCACACCATATATTCCAAGCGTCGTGAAGCCTTATGCATGGGTCCATGTCTCTTTCCGTTGACTGCAATTGCTGTATATATTTATCACGAATTTCATTATGTCACTCTATCGCGCGATGTTCTTGTGGGGTGTATTATATTAATTTAATTTTCTTAATGTAATTTTCGATGTGTAATTCAAGTATTATATTACATCGTTATCATATTAAAGATAAAATAAGCCATGGAGAAAAAAAAAATCATAGCCAAAAAGCAAATATTGACTAGGGCATTTGGCACATCAAACTATATCGCTTGATCTCTACATAAAATAAACAGACATGATGAGAGGATAATCTTCTTTAAGACTTTATCTGGAAACAGAGAAGAACTTACAATATTACCGTTTTAAAAGTTAACTCATTATATTACCTTCATACCAAGTATGCTACGGTTAGTTACTTGTGTATATAAATAATGATATACTTAGGAGCGTCGAGATTCATTATGATAATGTTAGGAGACGTTTATAGGGAAGGAATTTTTAGTTTTATGAGGATTTAAGGTTAAGAATTTTAATTAGGTTGGAAATCTTAATTTTTTATGTTTGGTATTTATTTTTAAAAAATAATATTATTGAGAAATGATATTTCTTGGAAATGTATTTTTAACTAGTTTTTTATGGAAATTTTCCGGGTAGGGGAGGCGAGAATCTCTCTTTCACATAAATCATAATTTCGGATATAAAAAAACTTATCCCATACCAAACATCGCTTTAAGGTGTATTTGATAAATCACTTTAGTAATTTATATTATTAGTTAGTTTTGCTACTTTATTATAAGATGGTTTGACTAAAATAAATATATCTAGTACATATGAGTTTATTTTAGTAATTTTAACTTATTTTCGTAATTACTTTAATTAACATATTTTTTTAAGTATCATGAAGTTTCTTTACTGAAATGAAAACTGAATTATTTCTATTTCTTTACTTGTTTTATACTTGTAATTTGAATTGATTCTAGTATCTTTAACTATTTTACTGCGATTGATTCCACTAGGAAGAAAATTATTACTGTACTATTTTTTCAATAAGCTAGGTGTTTAATTAACTCTTTTTTTACAGAGATTAACTCCGTTGATATAATATATTGTTTCCGTCCCAAAATATTAATCGTCTAGGCTATTTTAAATAGATAAGTAATAATAATAAATAATTATTTTATAAAATTAATCTTATATTATCATTAATTTATTTATAATTTTTGTTGTCCATCATTAATATTATAAGAAATATAAATAAAAAATATAATCAATATTATATTAAAAATATAAAAAAACAATTATTTTGAGATAATTTTGTTCTCTACAACAATTATAATCGGATTAGTATCTCCAGATAATTTTCGAAGAAAATTAGCCGCAATTTAAAAGTCAGTTTGAAGGACTTTACATAATTAATGTTGATAATTAATTAATTATCTGAGATTCGACCGGCGCTTTGCTAAAACTGTTGTTATAATTAGGCACACCTTAAATACAGTGTAGGATGGCAGTAGTAGGACCTCTAATGAGACATTTTGCTGCGACGAATTGCGCAAACTTTTTGTATAATACTGTTTCACTTTTGAATACTCCTTCAAACAAGTTTCACTTTGAATACTCCTTCAAACAAGGAGTATGAGAGAAAAGAAGGCTATTGCTCGAGAAGATGAAGACTATAATAGTAACAAATTAATAAGTTTGAATTTTGAATGTTTTACTATTCATTCTATTCAGAGACCATTTAAACATGTAACACATATTTCACGCCGTTTAATTAGCCTTTCATTTTTGTAACAAAAATCAAAAGGCACCCACAAAGTTATGGGAAAAGTTTCAAATTAATTAAATTATAAATTCTCCAAAAATATGAAATTTCTGTCTCAGGTTAGAGTTAAAAAACAAAAGGCAATACAATATATATATATATATATATATATATATATATATTTAGAGCAGTAACAAAGTGAACACCTTTGTAGTGTTGACACGAGCACAAATGTTAATCTTAACAGGTTCTAAATATATATATATATATATTAGCGGCGAGAGATGTACCATGTTTATGTATAAATCACAGTAAAGGTTTTAAATATTTGGTCACGTTTGTTAATATGCGATCATGGACGGTTAATTTTTTTGACAATATGACCTAAATCACAGTCACAACCTATTTTCTAAAACCTTGATCCTAGTGTTTGTTTGTCCCTTCACTTAACTATGGTCAAAAAGAGACTTGGTTTGCTATTATTGTCGGTATTCCATATTAATTTCTCTCCTTTCCTTATAGATCAATTTGACAAAGACTTTGCTTCTAGTAAAAACAAGAAGGCTTTTCAAGTTGAATTGCTAGTTACTATAACAAGAAGTATCATACGGTCATATATAGTATAAAAACATGAAACTTTAATCAACAAGGTATATGGTGGGTGGGTGGGTGGCTTAGAGCACGTAGACCTTATCATTTTCAACTTTACAGTACACATTTTTCTGACCAATATCACTTAGACCCCCTCTACAGTTCCAACATAACAAACAGAGAGTCCAAAAGTGATGTTAATCCCCATTTTCATGTCGTCACTAGTATGAACATGCCATCATGTATTACCTAACTTTGGATCAACTCACACGAGGTTGCTATAACTTAAATAATAATATAAAATTTGAGTTTAAGATATATAATTGTGTTGTGTTAAATAATTAATTATTATTATTTATAATAATTTATTTAATTCGAATAAGATGTTTCTAGTAGAGATTTTTTTCTTGTTAAATGAGATTTTAGTGAAAAATATTTATTGATTTTATTAATGATTAAT
Organism: Glycine tomentella; assembly: GCA_007407185.1. NCBI lineage: Eukaryota > Viridiplantae > Streptophyta > Magnoliopsida > Fabales > Fabaceae > Glycine > Glycine tomentella. Next base: position 1,097,936 of record PYAF01006018.1, on the reverse strand, counting down.
TCTATCTAAAAATTTTGACTGATCACCTTTTTAAAAAATACATCTTTTAGTTTAATCATTTTTTTATTCACAATACTCAAATTAAAAATCAAATTTAGTTTAATAGGAACAACGACACGTTGGTAGAGAATGAACACATGTAGTCATTGGAAATAATAATAATATGAACACGCTATTTCCTGGAAGCACACTATTCTTTGGTTTCAAGTTTCTCCTCAGTCCCTATCAAAGAATAGTCAAAACTTGGACATTTTTGTTTTGACTATTACAAGGCACATGTTTACATAATAGAGCCAACTTTCGTTCATTCTTTTAAAATAAATGAAGATGTCAGAGTTAGGGAGTGATAACTGATCCTCACCTTTTACCACACACCTACTTCCAAACCCACATGAGGGATAACATGACCATGACTGCCACTACTGATCAATGGATGCAGTTCTATCAACAACCTCTAATGGATAGGCATCATGCTTTGGCACCAAACACCACAGAAGGCTTCTCTAGTTCTCCCACTCCTACCATACCTTCATCAGACAGCAATAGCATCTTGAGCCAATTGAGTCCAAAGGGTAATGTATCCAAACCAATAAGAAGAAGGTCTAGAGCCTCTAAGAGAACCCCAACTACACTTCTCAATGCCAACACCACCAATTTTAGAGCATTAGTACAAAAATTCACAGGGTGTCCTAGCACAACCATGTCAACACTAGGGGTCCATAAGGGCCCTATTACCTTGAATTTCCAAAAAGGAAGTAGTAGTACTGGACAAAAGGTTCATCACCACAACACAAGTAGTAGGGTAGTGCTACCAGTTAGTGGCAGAAGCTACAACAACAACAACAACCAGTTTCATCAAGTGCCTGCACCGTTTCCTAATTGGCAGAAGCAAGAAGAAGAAGAACAACAACAATTGCCTCAGCAGAGTGGTTACTCTTTTGATTATGTAAAGAACAATGGTTTTCTTCCAAGTTCTGGTAACTCAATCAGGCCTACCACTACTAGCATGGATCATGTCTCTGATGGTTTGCTCTTAGATAATGATTTTAACTTGGCTGATCTAACTGTTAATGGTTTCCCCAATGATACCTTTTATCAGAGTGAATTATAGGTATATATATTTTATGTGATGAAAATATTTAGTTATAAAAGGGTTCAATTATATTGAATCCTGTTCATATCAGAATACAGTTGAAGTGGACTTTAGTTATATATTCAGTTCATATGTATGCATGCTTTTATAAAAACAATAATTCATATATATATATAAAGCCTTTATGCATTAGCTTCCAAATAGTACTTGTTCAGTTTAGTTTCTTCTCTCTCTCTTTCTCTCTATTCTTTTTTAAAGGTGAGTTCCGATCCCTTGATTAGATTGTTGTCTTGTAGAGAAACTTCTTGGTGCTGTTCTTGTTTATATATTATTTTCTCTTGTAATGTGTGCAGGTTGTATTTTCCTCGTTATGATCACAAAGCTTCTATATATTCCTGGCACCATTTTTATATTATCTGTTTTTAACTAGTTTATGATCACGCCATGATCAAAATTCTCATCTGAATTAAGTCTGATGTTCGAAACCTAATTAAATAATTAAGTTTTATTGTTTGTGTACACGATAATCAAACTTTCAAAATTGAAAATACCATCGATCCTAATTTTTCCTCGACTTGTGGAATTGAATAAAGATTCTTCAATTCATGTAAATCGAAAGTGACACATATAGTTGTTCTAGTCACTAATTTTAAGATTGAGTTATGAATATATTAAACATTTAAAATTTTTTAGAGAGAATTTAATCGTGCATACTAATTTTATTAAACTCCATCAAAATTATTTTCTGGGAAGGATATATGTCATATCTATGAAAAAATAAACACTCTTCACACTTATATATATACATTTATCAACTTCAGATTAGTTAATAAAGATAAGAATTATAGTACCGGTTTTGAATTGTTATTAGCTTTCTTTTCAATTCCTTGAAATCTTAACTTGATCACAACAGCCACCAACCAACCAGCACGTGAAGGAGCATGTAGGGTAGGTGTGAGTCGAATGAATATATATCCATCATATACTAAAGAAGAAAAGGTCAGAGCTAGAACTTAACTAGTAATTAGCCACGTATGCTTCACACTAAAGTCTTTCAGAAGGGTTCAAATTCAATTATTCATCATGTTGATATACATGACGGTCCAAAGAAAGAAGTGATGGATTGGAGCAGTGGCTGATCTAATATATAGTGAGGACATGCACTTTTTTATTTTAAATAATTATATATAATTATTTAATATTTTTATATTTTATTCTCTTTAATTTTATATATTTAAATTTACTATTTTTATATTTTATAATTTTTAATTTTATATATTTAAATTTATTATTCTCAATTATATTTGTTGACTTAGAATTCTAGATCCGCCGCTGGATTAGAGTCTTGGTTATCTCATAGGAAGCAGCTTCAGTGGGACCAGCCTCAAACGGTGGGCTCATTTTGGCTTCATTTGCGTCACCAATATTTTGCCAGAGCCAAAGTCTATCCTTATCTTTTCGATTTAATTACAACATTAATAAACTTAATATCACACATGCAATAATAAAGGCAATATATTATATTGAAACATGACACGATCATAGGTCTCTAAGAAAGTAATGTTCAATAATATTTATGAGAATTGTCCACTTGGTGTTTCTAGATCAAAATACAATTAAATTTTAAGTTTCTATTGCGATTTTAGAAAACATTAATGACAAAAGCTAGCATCTAGAGTGATACTTCACAAGTTAAAGGGCATGCGTCTCATTCCACATAATTAGATATAATACTATAAAAACTATTGGAGTTGTTCTTACATCAGAATTAGAGTTTAACTTTCCGTAATAGAAAATTTTCATTGACTATTAATGTGTTACCAAGATGAAACTTAAAGTAAAATGACAACATATACGAGGGCTTTACTAGGGTTTGTGAGAGAAGTTCGACCTAAGGGGGCACATGCAGAACAAGAGGCTAACATCCTTCAAAGGAGTAGAAAGAAAAGTATAAAAGGAAAGCCGGTGGTGAAGATCATAATGATGGGTCAATCTCTAGTGAGACAATCATGAAGAAGGGATCCCACACGAACAACACGGAGTTAACTCAGAAAGACAAACTTTTGAAACCTGATTCTTGTTTTGTGGGATATGATGACATTAGGGATGATGAGACATTAATTTATAAGTACCAGGATTTTGTGCCCATTAGTAGAGTGTGACAATTAAGGTTTTTATGAACGTTGGTGGAGTGTGACAATTTTATAAAGTTTGTTGCGAATACAAGCATTTACTTATTGTTAGAAGATTACTCCAGGTCTCCCTTTTGGAACCATTGGCTAAAAACTTTTCCTATATATACGTTATAATGTTACTTCACTCACGCTAAGAACATTAGGCATGATGTTATATACGTTAGGGTTTTTTGATCGTTTGTCGTAGGTATAAACATTTTATGTATGTTGTAAGCTTACTTAGAGTGGTTCAATTCTGCATGAGGAAGATACTTCGGTGTCATTGGACAAGGTCCTATTGTTACGAATTGAAACATTAGAGTATTCATCAAAATAAAAAATTGAAACATTAGATCGAGTTGTTTGACACAACTGACTCTTATAAGTACATGCAACAATTCCATTTACATTATGTTCACTGGTTTAAGAAATAATTTAAAAGTGGTGCGTTTGACTGCTATTGATGCACCATAACCATAATATTACCCTTGTTTAGAAATGTTTTGATGGATTGTTAATTTGTGATGGAAAAAATAAGAAGTTAATCATCCATATTTTTCAATTGAGAGGGAATGATTTTTCAAACACATGATAAATGATAAATCTAGGATTGACCATGAAAATCAAATTGAATTGATCTCATATTCAAAGTTGTATAGAAACTAAATCAAATTTGAGATTCATATTGTTGAGTTGAGAAAGAATGATTTTCCAAACACGTTATCTACTATTCTAAGGCTGACCAAAAGAATCAAATTGAATTAAACTATGACATATTCAAATGAGCATAGAAATAAGATATGCAAAGGTGCATAGAAACTAAATCAGATATTGAGAGTCTACCCTAATAGATAAACACCATTATTGGACAACATATTTATTATATAGGCCCACAAGAAAAGAAATGGAACCATAGGATTATTAGGAATAAAATATACAAAAATGTGATATATTACCCCCTAGAGTGATAATCAAATATATAGATCTTACAACCAAAGTCACCAAGAATGCAAGAATGTTTTGCTAAAATTTGCAACTGTATAAGATTCGACACAACCACCAACCACCAAAGGTAACTACAACTAGCACCAGATTCGACACAACCACCAACCACCAAAGGTAACTACAACTAGCACTAGTAAACTAGCAATTATCCTATACAAATAAACAAGATATTCAAAGATGCATAGAAACTAAACTAGATATTGAGTGTCTGATTCAATGATCTTAATATGGAACTATAATCAATATAATTTACAAAGGAACCATTACAAGGAACTAGTTACAAAAGAGAACAACTATTGCCAACAATGTATTAGGCAATTAAGTAAAAAAATAATACATGATCTAGCATGAAAGCATATTAGCATAACAAATGTAATATCAGGACAATCCAATTAAATAATGTTGAAAATAGATGAATATCAAATTTTATATTTATCGGTTTTGATTCATATTCATTCATGTGAAAACTATCATCAAGTTCTCATTTTTCTTCTAGGAAATTTAAATATCAATGCAATTAATCCAATTAAAATATGCTGAAAATAAAAATTAGTAGGGACAACTTTACTCAGCATGAGACTAAATGAGAGAGAAAGAGAAAGGATGGATAAATTAAGCATGCGTTGTGCCACAAATGTACTGAAACTAACATAAATTTTGAGTTGTATAAATTTACACAATCCAAGATTTAAGAAACAAAAGGATAAAATAATGAAGGATAATAGGGAAAAAAAGGAGAGACCATTACCTCAATGACGAGGTGGAGGATTGGAGTGAAGGCGCGATTTTAGTGGCGAAGGTTGTGGTCATTAAGGGTTTCTGTTAAGTTTTTGAGAAGTAATGATATTCATACTCTCTGTTATTGCTTGGAGAAATGATGTAAAGGACAACGATATAGAGAAGTAATGATTGTTTTATATATTTATTCATGTTAGCCATTTTTCTCTTTATAATGAAAACATTTTTTTTTATAAAAAATGAATAATTATAAAACATAAAATATTTGTCTTAAATTTTGTATATATCTAAATCTCTCTTTGGCCCTTATTATAAGGTCTAAATTAAAAGTATAACTTGGTCTTTTTTTTTTATAAGGTTCAATTTATAATTTTTCATACATTATTTATTTTTTCACAAAAATGTCCTTCATTAACATTAGATCTAAAATGATGTGATATTAGAGAAATATAATTCATTAATGTTTGATAGTTTAATTTGTAGGGATAGTTTTGGAAATATATATTAATTTAACACAAATTTAATATTTTTAACTAAATTAACCAAATTTCTAAAACCTGTTTATTCAAAATTAAAAACCCATTTAAGAAAAAGTACTTAAGTAAAAAACATTTTTAAGTAGATAACTTAAAAGAAACATAAAACTGTTTGTTTTAAATAAAAAAAAACTTAGAAAAACATATCAAAAAATCATAAACATACTTATTTTATTTAAAAAGTACTTAATAATATTTTTTGGAAATAAATAGTTATATAAGTCAAAATAATGTTTTTAGGTATTAAAAATATAAATTATATTTTTTTTTCGGAATTACAATAAATTATAAACTTCACATCCGTATAAGACAGAATTATTATATTAGTTTTTATAATGATTATAAGTTTATAACTTTTAACATAAATATTTATATAAGTTAAAATTATATATGACATATATAAATGTAGAACTATTTGAATATATATTGTATATATTTATAATTTTTAATATTTTTTTACATATATACACATATCTACTACTAATAAATAATAATAATTTTAGTTTTTTTTTCTTGTGAAAATTTTAGTCCCTTAATATCAGCTTCTACTTTCTCCGTCACTCCATTTCACTCGCCGCCACTCCCCACTCACAATGCAAGCACTTCACCGTCTCGCATCCTCCACGCGCCGCGTGGCCGCGTCGTCGCTCCGTCACGACAGCCTCCTCCCCCGAACCACTTCCAGAATCCTCTCATTCTCCACTGACACGCCCGCCGGAGGAGGCTCCTTCGACGCAGCATGGGAGAGCTCCTCCTCGTGGTCGACGGGCCTCGCCGGCGACCACTTCAACGGCCAGTCCCCCTCGGCGGTCCTCTCAAACCTCCAGGAAACGGAGGACGGGCTCCGCCAGTTGGAGGCGGAGAACCGCAGAGGGAAAGCCTACTGTGACAGCTGGAGGAGTCGCTTGGCGGAGACGACGGTGCTGCTGAAGCAGGTTCAGGAGCCCGGCGCGAGAGGCTCGTATCTGAAGGATTCCGAGAAGGCAGAGATGTACCGACTGCACAAGAAGAACCCCGAGGTCTACACAGTGGAAAAACTCGCTAGGGATTACAGAATCATGCGGCAGAGGGTTCACGCGATCCTCTGGCTCAAGGAGATCGAGGAGGAGGAGGAGAAGAAGCTCGGCCACCCGCTCGACGATTCCGTCGAGCAATTGCTCGATTCTTGCCCCGAGTGCGTGCGTTGAGATTCATTTGTGCGTGTGTGGATTTTTTGAATTTTGGAATGAATCGATGATGTTTTGTGGTGTGGTTGCATTGCAGGTTTTTTAATTCGCATGATAGGGAGTTTCATGTGGCGTCTCTGCCGTACAAGCCGGACTTCAAGGTCATGCCGGAGGGGTGGGATGGCATTACCAAGGATGTGGATGAGGTGCATTACGAGATCTCCAAGAAGGAGGATGAGATGCTTTACCGAGAGTTTGTCGAGAAGATGAACTTCAACAAAAAGAAAGTAAGTTCCCCTTGGCCATTGATATGTTCAATTTTTTCTGTCAATGATGTGAATGGAAGTGTCAAGAGTGTACATTGTTAGACGGATATTTCATGTTCTTTCTGTTGGCCTTGTATGGTGATGGTTTGGGGGAGCGGATTTTCAAACATTGTAGCACCTGTCCCACAATTTATCCGATTGGAGAACTCTTGGATTCCTGTCCCTGAATTCACAGCAAGAGTTCTTCTCCTATCTTGTCTTCTAAATCAAAACTAAGCTACAAACCAATGGAAATTTTAGTTGTTTTGTGAACATAGAAGATAGGCCATTAGCTATCAATCTTCCACATTGCTTGTTTTTGTCCATTTTATGCTCTGGAGTGTTCACTTTCCTGCCTGAGGGGGAGCCAGTTTCCCTTTGAAGGAAGAAGTAACTAGCTGGTGACTCACGAGTAGATTATATTCCTTTTGCTTTGTGTCAATGCCACAATGAGGTTCTTCTTTTACTTTCCTACTACTGTGATAGTCAGTCAAGTAGTGCTGCAAGGGTAGGCGCCATCTATCTGATGGAAAGGCCTTTTCAATCATAAAAACCAATCTCCCACTGCCTTTGCAACTGTCTGCAGAATATTATGCAATTAAGTTAGTTCTTCAATAGTAATAAGCCTCAAGCCATACGAAGATGCACTTTCTTGCATTCCAATTTGACAGTGTGCATAGCAACCATCTATGAACATCCCTTTGCTGAGCAAAAAAAAAAAAAAACTATGAACATCCCTTTAGATGCAGAGGAGCGTTCCCAAGTCCCAACCACCCTGAATGCCCTTAAGAATTCTATCATGAGTTCTGAAATTATGCATTAAATGAAGTCACAAACTGTTGTAGAATCTTTGCAGTAAAAAATGATCCCATAGGGCTTTCAACCAAATGGTAGAAGATTATGATCTGTTATGATTCCAGTGCTTTGTTTTTACTCATGCCACTTTTTAATTTATAAACAATTGATACATGTCAAGTAAAGTGTTGACAGAGACAGGGAAAATTATAAACAACTTTATAAGGTTGATTAGAAGCCTAGCACAAATCCTTGAGTTTAGGTGTCAGCAAATTTCAGTGTGACTCTAGTTATTAAGATCAGAAAATATCCACCTTGCATTACACTGAGTTGACTCAGTGAGTAGTTCTTTTTTTATCAAGCTTGAATTCATGCCATGTGCCATGGGGATCAGCAACACCTGGTGCTGAAATGTTCTTAATCTGAACCAAAGCAATATGTTGGGGTTCAGAGAAAATATTACAAAGATGTTATCAACTATTAAGAGCAATGTGTTAGTAAGCAATGTATGGCTTTAGTAGGACCGATATATTCAAAAGAAACACCATTCCAAAAATTAAATGATGTTTCTTGCGAAAGAGAATAATCTGGCCTGTTATGTGTGAGTAAGGACTGTGATAAGATGCTTATTTTTAAGTTGACAGATTTTGTGGCTAATAAGTACGGTTGCATTGGTGTGATTAGTGCAACAGAAATTATGGAACTTAAAGAAATCTTAACAGATAATTTTATTAATTATTTAGCCATTTAGGTAATTCATTATTTATGAACTGTCAAGTAAAATATGGTATAAGCAGTGTTTAGTTTCTTTTATTAGGTGTTGTTTCAGACGTATTTTGCATAAGCACTTGGACAGAGTTTTTCTTGCTGTCTAGGTAGTTATAAGGAGTAATGAGTTATGGACTTCTAAACCATAACCGTTGTATTGCTGCTACTAGTATGAAAGGCAATATGCTGTTTTTTGGGTCACAAGGACAAATTTTCCCTGTCAATTATCACTTGACTTTCTAAGTTATCCTATCTTGTGTTTGCTTGTTATCTTGATATACACTTTAGTGCTGTTAGTGGCAATCAATTTGTCACTGGTCTCTTTTCATTTGTTATTGGCATTTATGATCTGATAGTTAATGAAATGGTCATATCACAATATTTCTATATCTTGATGGTTAAATAATGGAGCATTTCTCTAGCAGGTTACGAGACCCAGTAATGTAAGAGGGAGGTTTGTTGAAATGACTGATATTTGTCCTTACACTTTCATTAATATTGTTTGTGAAGAGTGGTTGACTGTACGTAGTCTTCCTCTCTGTATTTGTAGCAGAGTTATTTATTTATTTTCTAATTTAATAAATATGAAAATATTTTTTTATTTTTAAGAAAAACTGATTTTAGAAGGAAAAAACCAGTTTTAAAACTGATTTTCTGAAAAAAGATGGCTTGGTTTTTAAATCCAAACTGGTTTTACACCTGAACTTCAATCTGCGTGACAACCCCATCAATCTCCCCATTACCTAGAGATGGTCAATTGTGAAGTGCCTATAAAACTTAAAAGAATAATTTATCAAACAGTTACCAATGATGTTTTATGGTAGTGAATGTTGAGCTGTGAAATTCAAACAGGAACAAAAAATGTGAGATTAAAATGCTAAGGTGGTTGAGTGCACATCTAAGAAAAGATAAGAATTGGATCATAAATCTTTGGAAGCAGTGTTATCAACGGTTCAGCAGATGGCGGAGTATGGCAGAAGGCCAAAAGTCCACCATATAAACACACCATTGTGGCCTTTGTGCTGCTAGAGTGGACTTCCCTTCACATATTTCCTATGGTGGTTGGCAAAAAATCTGCCATGCCATTCCACCATGGCGCTGCCATTTAACACTGTTTGGAAGGAAGTAGCACCTACTATGGAAGAGATGATGAAATATTGTCTAGACTCCAAATAGAAAAAGACAAATAGAAGCTCTAGTGAGAGAAATATAAATCTAACAGAAGATAGGTCAACTAAAAATAGCATATGTAAGAACATTAGGAGAAACCATTATAAGCTGAAATTTCTTTTAATGGTTTTACAATAAATTTGTTTTGTATAGAGTCCAATATCATCAATTAATCCATCTAGCTTGCCTTCTTAGTGAGATAAAAGTTGGTTGCTAATTAGTTTCCTTTTCCATTGGTTTACTTCTCTGTCCAATGTGCTGCTGATTTTTGTTTGTGGATCTCTTTGAATGATGTGGTTTTGGTTGTGTGCAGATGGCTGGAGAGGTAAAATGCCACAAGTATAGTCGACGACGCCCTTCCGATGGATGGACTTTTACAGTAGAGAAATTAGGATCCAGTGGAAAACGTGGGGGTGGTGGTGGCTGGAAATTTGCAAGCATGCCAGATGGATCAAGCCGACCACTAAATGAGATGGAGAAAATGTATGTGAAGCGAGAGACTCCACGCCGGCGACGCAGGATCCTTCCTTGATTACTTGATTTGTTTTTGTTTTTTTGGAAGTTTTGATTAGCTGTTAAAATTAGAATTTTTAGCCGATGTATTCAATGGTTTGGGATGTGTAGTGTCAATTGTTGTCTCTCTTTTTCTTTTGGGTGAGTTGTCGTATATTTTAATAAGCTGACTGGTGTGATGCTTTTAATTCATTCTCCTTATCGCTTGTGCACGGTAATATGGAGAACGAACATCCTCTTTGTTGTCGAGAAAAAGGTAACCCCTAATTTAAACGCATGAAACTTTGGAAGATTTACTTAAAGTTGTGCATGTGTTTTGTTGATTGAGGAAATTAGAACTATACGATCTCTCGGATTTGACTTTAGGCATTAAGGGTAGTGCAGGCAAGAAGAGGTCTTAGAGTAAAACAAGTTTTGGTGGTTCACACCAGTCACGAGGAATGGATCCTTATATATTCAATTATTCATCATCTATTTTTATTTACATAAAAAGGCAAGGCTTTATATAATTTTAGGAAAATCTAGTTCTTTTTTTTTTCTATTTATAAGACTCAAATTAAAAGTGTTTATCTTTTTTATAAGGCTTAATTCTTTATGTCCTTTATTTTAATTATTTTGACTATTAATATTTTTAATTAAAAGTCATAATGACAAAATTAGAAGAAGAGAGGAGTATTATTAATGATGATAGTTTAAGAAAAAATATAAATTAAAGACATTTATTGTTATTAACTAAATTAATATTTTAATTCTAATTGAATAATTAACTTAGTCTTATAAATAAGTATTATCACCATACCATTATCATTGTTCTTGTTGTTATTATTATCATTATCACCTTAATATTATTATTAACATTATTGTAGTTGTCATTCTCACTATCAATTATCATTATTTGATTATCATGATACAAATCAGATATTATTAAAGTTATATTTTGTTCTTATCATGTTCAATCATGCTCTTATATATCATCATATTCTATCCAAACCCGAGTTCTAAAGTAATTCACAAATAAAATGATTTTTTTTACAATTTTATTTAAAAATATGAATTTGTTTTGACAACGGAAACTATGAAAAATGCATCATCTCTGCCAAGTCAAACCCCCCCCCCCTCTCTCTTCTGCCTAATTTTCAACTATTTAAAAAACAACCTATTTCTAATCAACTGCAAGAGCCATGTTGTTGAATCTTGATTTCATAGAAAAAAATTTCCTAATATATAGCATTTCTCTATTTTTATCAGTAAAAATATATATAGGGGAAGGATGGACCTTGGCCCGGTTCATGGAGCGAAAACAAAGAAATTGTGGCCCGCCCAGGTTTCCATTATCACCGTTTTCTTTTCTTATGTCCTATTTGGTTTGAACAACACATCCATTCCATTCGTTGAACTGATGATGTCGTTGTCATCTTCTTAGGAACTCCGAACAACACAGCGACACGACACGCCGAATGAGTGGGGACGGTGAAGTTACAGTCTTCGCCGACACAAACTTGGGCACTCGCATTGCTTTTAATGCCCTTCCTGACATTACAGCTGCATCACTCAAAAGTACGTCCATAAAAAAAAAAAAAAACCTACTTTTTCTCCTCCTCACTTTATGTTCTTGGTTTATATATTTTCCCCATTTGAAGATTTTGTTGATTCTGTTGTGTTATTTCACTTGCAACCTTTGCCTCCATGTTTTACATGTTTTTGGTTCAAATAACACTGTCTCACTTTGTTTTATGTGAATTGTTGCTGTGATGATGACTTTTAGGAGGAGGAGTCTGTCTTATGAGTTATGTATATTGGTTCTACATGTTTATGTTGGTAATGAGGGTGTCTTTTGCAATGGTTTAGATAGATTTGTTTCTTGCTAGCATTAATTTGGTTATTCAAATCTTTTTGCACATTTTCAAGCATTTATGGGCATCTATTGTGGAGTTTGTTCAAATGAAATTAATCTCATTTTCCATTTTTACTCGAATCCGTTTGTTCTCTCCACCAACATGGCGTAGTGATTGTGTTCAAGTAAGTTTGAAGATGAAAGATGAAACCTAGTCATGCCGTTTAAGTAATTCATTTGAAATGAATTGATGATGGTAGTTCATACATGGCTCTATTTCAGATCATCAGTGAAACCATGGTCATGTTTTAATCAATTTTCAGTATTTTGCATAAATGTATATCATATGGATTTGGATGTTAAGATCTTCTCACTCTTAAAGAGTCAAGATGAACGTATTACTGTCTTTTTGCTCAGCTGAAATTTAATAAAGCTAAAAAGCATTTGACTCCTACAGAGAGAAGTGTATAATTGCCTTGGATATTCCTAATTAGTTGACCTCTAAAGGCAGACTTCCTTGTACTGATAGTGTTGCTTGTCCTGAATTTTATTTTCTTAATCAGATAATAAGACAGCACTTATTGGTATTTAATGAAAATATACATAACTCTTTCCAGGGAAATTGTTTTTTCCTATGGATGCCAAAAGTGCAGCAAGTTCCTCTATCTTGCTATTGAAAATAAATAGACAACAAAGATAATAACAAATAATTTATGTTTAGCCAATCCTGTTTTTTCTCCCTTTGCTTGGAACTCTTTTGTGAAGGCATGAACGGAGTTTTTTTGATTGTCAAGGAGAGTGCTTCTCTTTATCCTGATTCCTTAAATCAAATTATGGAATTCTCTCCTGTGGCCGGGAACTTCATTTTCACTAGACATATTTGCAATTTCTGCTTCTCAGTCTGCGGCTTGCAGAACAGCCTGCTTCTAGTTTGGTTGGCGTTGTATGTATAACATTAGATGTGGGAGATAATGGACTTCAAAGGGCTTCTTCACTTTTCAATTTTTGGTTGTTTCTTATGATATGATCTTTCCTTTTTTTCATGAAGGTGGGGTTTCAAATGCAATGTTCAAAATTTAGTCTTTTTTGAGTTTGAGTCTTTTCATGAAATGCTTTGCCTCCAATTCAGGTTAGTTTTTCTGTATAATTAATGGTCTGGAACACTGTTGATTCTTGACCATTGTCATATTATCCACAAACTTCAAAAAAAATGAAAAAACTGGGCAGTGATGAAATTGCAGTTCAACCTGGAGTGTGGTAGGTTATTACATGAAAAATAACTGGTGCAATGATTGTTCTGCAGGAGACTTTGAGAAAGCACACTTCAGTTGTTTACCCGATATAGGAGAGATACAAGTTAAAGGGTTAATGGTACGTACTTACTTTCTGTTTAGTATCTATGCATCCTTTTATGAATTTCTGCACCAATGAGTTTTTGCTCAAGTTATTGCATATTCTCCTAGGTGAAGCGAAAATCATGCTTCTACTACCTGCCTGATTTGTTCCCTATAAAGTATGCTTTCCCTGCAATCAGAGGAACATGGTTTCTTCATGTGGAAGTGAAGCATTTAAAGCGTTTGTGCATTCCGTGTCCACCTGGTGATGCAGCTGTTCTTTCAAAACATAAGGACTTAAAGACCTGCAATGGTGAGGATAAGGCAAAATGCAACAGTGAGGAAAATAAAATGGAAGCGTTCCAACCCCATTCATGTTTCATGGAAGAGGATGAAACTACTAATCATGTTTCAAAGAAGCTGAACAAAAAGAGAATTTCTAATGAAAACCACACGCAGAATGCAGCCATTGGAGTGCCAGAAAGATATCTCTGCAGATTTGGAGACAAATCTACTGGCACGGCCAATAAGAGTTCAGATGTAATACTGGAGAATAAAGTTGAAAATCTGGTTGAGTTGCATACTAGCCCGATGCGATGCAGTCTCAGTAAGGTGTCAACACAAGTGATATCAGTCACAGGTATAATCCATAAATACTTTTCAAGTTTCAATGGGATTGACAATTATAGCAGCTCTTCAAACTCAGATGTTACATCTAAAGCTTTTCATAGTGAAATTGAAGTTCTTTCAAATGCCAGACAACACAGTTGCTCGAAGAGACAAAGCGATTCCTTGCCACAGTTCACTCCCAAAACACCCCCACATGTCTTGCATGCTTCATTGCATGTTGACTCCGTTCCCAAAAAATCAGGTTGCAAAAGTAGAAAATCGAAAGTTGGGAAACATCTTAAATCAGGTGGCAAAAATAGAAAATCAAACGTTTGGAAACATCTTCAATCAGGGGGCAAAAATAGAAAATCGAAAATTGGGAATCGTCTTATTGCAGCTTCACGGAGTCTTGGGGTTTCTATCACTAAGCATGATCCTACACTTTCTTTCCGTAGATTTAAGGATAGAAAACTACAGCAGGACAAATCTCAAATGAAGGGTTCGATATTTTCTATCAGTGACAGTGACGATGATGGTATGTTGTAGAGTAGACTATAAGAAATGTGCAAATATAACGTGATTGAATTGTATTTGATTTATTTTGTGGCCAATGGCTTGCAGATATCAGACTTCTGATTTAGTATTGCCATTGGGGAAATTATAAGCAAAATGTTGTAAGTATATCTTGTAGATCACAAGAAATCAAACAGAGTGAATTAACTAGCAGTTTGTCACTATTTGAGATTCTTTTTTGCATAGATGTCAGCTGAGCTAATGTTGTTGGTTCTCCAATGCTTCTCTAAACATTCTGGCTGAAACCATATGGCTAATTTTCGAAGTCTTGTTGCAAAAGAATGAGAAAAGGAGTGGACTGTGTAGTTCAGTTTTTGTAAGATTGTCAAGTTAATCCTCCATCACACCAGTAGAATTATTGTCATCTATCAAACATTATATATTAATAATATTACTTGTTTACTTTTTTTTTGAAAGGCAATATTTCTTGTTTACGGAATATTATTTGTTTTGAAATGTATACCATAAATAATTTTAGTTTTATAGTTCTTTATTTACAGGGTTTATCTTTACATAATATTAAACTTCGTATAATATGTTAACAAACTAGGTTGATTCAATCTTATAAATTAATAAGTTTTGGTAAGGTTGGATTCAAGTCTATGCAAAATTGCTATCAAAATTTATCCTAGTTTTTTAAAAAAGACAAATAAATAGAAACCGATTTATTTTTTAAAATTACAAAAAAGAAAATAGAAGGAGTACGGTCTTAATAAGAATGTTTAAATTAAAACTCACCTTGCAACAGTAATTTGCAGCTTGTTTTTTTGTTTAGGACCTATAACGTTTTTATTTTTTATTTTTATTTTTTTTATCTATTCTCATCCAAATTTATCATATATAATTTTTTTAATTAAACACAATTTTATTTAGATCACTTTTATAATTATTATAGATTATAAATTTCTCTAATAAGTTAATTTTTTATATCAAATATGATTAAAAATTATCTAATTTCATGGAAATTTTTATATTGTTGATTATATAAATTTTTTATTTGTTAATATTAGACTAAAAATATTTATTAAAACATATTTTACTAATTTCATACTTAATCAGTTAATCATTATTGGGTATGTTTGACACTGAAATTATATTTGATAAGTTATTTTAATTAATTTTTAATTTTTTATTAATTAAAAATTTTATTTGACTGTTCCATAAATAATTTTTTTATTAGTTTCAAAAGAATTATTTAATATTTTTTAAAACATTAACTTTTATTTTTAAATTTTCTAGATTTTATTTTTAAAATATTTATTTATTTTCTTATTAATATTTTTAAATGTACCATTTTATATTTTCTTAGTTATTTCAATAATTAATTTTAAATACTTATGATTTAACAAACTAGAATAAAAACTTCTAGTTACTAATAGTTTTTTTGTTTTTGCTTTTCTTTTCTTTTTAGTCTCTCTCTTCGTACTTTCCTAATTCTGTGTACTAAATCTCATTTCTCGTTATTTTCGTTTAAAGCATTGATAACACAATGACCGTAGTTGGGTTGAAAATAAAAGGTAGTGGAAGAGTGAGTGAAGAACAAGAAGAAGAAACAGTTGATTGATTCATTCCATTTCCATTGGATTGAACTGTGATGAGCACGAGAAAACTGAGATGGGTAATGGACGGAGGAGGGTTCTGGGATTTGGACATTTCCACTCCCCAAACCCTTGATGGGTTGGCATGTCCCGTCCCCGGAGACCCTCTTCCCTTGTCTCTCTCGCGAGGGACAAGGCTTTCCAGACCTAGACAGCTCCAATTCATGCACCGTTTCATGAATGCCCCTTTCATTCCCTCCTACGCCAAACCCCACGGCCTCTCTCTTCACCGTCTTCTCATCCTCCCCTTTTCTGATAACTGGTATGCTAACTCAACTCTTCTCCTTCACCCACCCCCCATTTCTTAAAGTTTCAATCTTGTCATCAATTTCGCCCCTTTTCTTTTCTGGGCTTGTGCTCAATTTTTTTTTTTTTTTGACATAGTTGTGTTGCATTTTGGATTATATGGTATTGCTGTTATGGAAATTATTAAGTCAGTAATTTTGTTTCATTAGTATAATTAGTGATGCTTATTATTGGTTGTGTGGAGAATGAATTGCATAGTGGTGTGCCAACAAAGTTGGTTCAGTTGGTAAGAATAAAACTCATACATATCCTACAAGAACGTGAGTTTGATTCCCGCTGCCCATGTGAAGATTGATGGATAATTTGTAAATACCTCTCTGTAAGCACTCTTTTAGCCTTGAGGCCTGCCTTGACCTTGGTGAGCCCCAGGAACCTAACTCACCTGATTTTTTTTTATCCAGCAAAGTAAAATTGCATAGTGGTTTGAAAAGGAGGAGGGGACACCAACAAGAACAAAGTTCTTAAGAGGGATCTCACGGTAAATAATAGGCTAAAATATGATTTTGGTGTCATCTGGATTTTTGGTTTCATATTGGTTCCCTAAGTTTAAAATGTTTCATTTTGGTCTCATAAACTGTATCCTTAACACAAAAATGGTCCTTCCATCAGTTTTGTTGCACTACCGATGTTAATTTTGGCTGGCAGACATGGTAATCTGGTATGGCATTTATCGTAGTTTGTCATGTGTCACCAAGTTTATCGAATTAGTATGATAAACTGACAAAAAGGATCAACTTGGTCTAACAAAAACATTTAAGCGGACCGAATAGAAACTTTTTAAAATTAGGAGACCAAACTGAAACAAAATTTAAATGAGGGACCAAAATTATGTTTTAGCCTCAATAATACTATCTCTGAACATTTGGTCTTTAACCGAGCTGTCTGATCCATGTAGCCAACCTCACCTAATGGGACAAGGCTTTGTTGTTGTTGTAATTATTGGTTGTGTGTTTTCATCATAAGTGAATTGTGTGTGTCTGTCAATTCTGGCGGGGTTTATGGTGGCTGATATAAAGGTGAGAGTTTTGCAGGTTTGTATTTTTACTGGGTCAGTTCCATTTGCAGAGGTTTGTTTCCTCTGTTAAGAGCGGTAAGGAGAAGCCAAAGGAGCTTTCCTCTTGGCTGAAAACCTTTGGGAGACATCTACAGCAGAAATCCTTGTATGCCTTGGGTATCACTTCAGAGTTCCAGTTAGGGATGGATGATACTTTACTTTTTGGCTTAGATGCATATGAAGATACAGAGAAGCCTCGTGGGAAAGCAGTCTTTCATCATAAGGTAAGCGTTTGAATGTATCCTCTTATGCATTTCTAAGTGTTTTTATTCTTGATGGTTTTTAATGTTTACTGCAAGTATGTTTTTCTAGACTATTATGGCAGTAGTGTTGGATGAGGAGCTATCTGTTAAATGGACCATTTAATTGCTATGTACTTTTCATGTTTTGTTGAAGTTACTAAGAATTTGGTTATGAATTGCGGTATCTGGGGATGAAGTTTGCATCCCAGAGACGGCTTTTGCAATTATCAGTTGTTTATAAATCCCACATTAGCTACCCACCTGGTCATGGAAGTTAATCCAAATTACATCAATGATCTTCTTTGTTTTGTTCTGTTCTGTGGTCACTTTCTGACATGAATATAACTAGATTTTGGTCTTTGTTAGTTTTTACTGATTCAAATTTTTATTGGTTTCGTTGTAGTTTCCAGATCATGATCTAACAGTGGAGGCAGTTTATCCTGGACTTTTTATTGATACGACTAGTAATTACTGGGATGTACCATTTTCAATGGCAGTTGATCTTGCTTCTGTGACTACCAGTGACTCTTCCACCGCTTATCATTTGTCTGCGCGCTACACTTCGGGGTCACCCAAGCAGTTTGAAAATATTCAAAACCAAAATGATAGAGTGCCACCACCTACTTTACTTCCTGGCTTGGCCTTCAAAAGTGCCTTTTCTTACAGGAAGAAAGTGGATATTTGGAGAAGTGAAGCTAAAAAGTTGAAATTGGTGCAACCATATGACGTATTTCTTTCGAATCCTCACGTGTCAGCCTCGGGGATTATTGGTAAATTTTCACCTTGTCTGTACACTTTTTACCAACTCACTTTAGAGTCTGGCTAAAAAGGATGCTTGGCTGTGAAATATAGATAACTATTCATTTGCCTAGCGAAGAAGGGAGGAAACTGTTAGATATTTTCTGAACATTTCAATTTCATGTTTTTGTTATCATTGGATGGAAAGGAATTGAGAGCCTTTAGGATGTATGATTTGAGGAAGTGGGTACAAAGAGGGTATAATAATTAGAGTAATAACTAATCAAATACATTGGCACTGGTCACAAGAATCTTTGACATCAAGCATTTCCAAGTTACTTGAAGCTTGAATGCTTTTAGAGTATGCTTACTATTCCTTGAATTCTTTAATGGTAAAGGTGCTGCTGCAACCACTGCTTTTGGGGATAATTCGGCAAGAGCACAAGTTGAAGATGGTAGTCCCGGATTTTTTCTCCAGGCTTCTGGAATAAAGTCTTCCTTTCTCGCAGATGTATTTGCATCCGTTTCACTTACGGCCCAACATGGAAACTTCCAAAGGCTTTTTCTAGATCTTACTCGATTTCAGGCCCAGCTAGATTTTCCTTCTGGTTTCAAATTTCTTTCAGCTGCAACTGGTCTAACACAAGATCTTCTCAATTCTCAAAATCCCAGCATGGATGCTATTCAGGCGATTTTACCAAATGCTACACTATCACTTCAGCAGCAGGTACCTTCAATTCTTTCACATGATTGATTTCAGTGTTTTAAAAGTTTTGCTGATTAGTAAGCTTCATCTTAAAAATACATTTTGGCCCTATTTGCATAAACTAGGAGAAGAAAATAAAAAGATAAAATGACTTAAAATTCTCCCATAAGTTAAAATCAACTTATGTAACTCAATTTTTGTAGAAGTTAGATGAGAGAGTTCCTATAAAAGTTAAAGACCATAAGTTGATTTTAACTCATAGAAGAAGTTGATTCATTTTACCTTGTTTTCTTCTCCTATTAGTTCATATGAAGAACTTTATCCAAAAAGGACCTTTCGATTTGTAAATAAGTTGCTATAGAGACATGCTCTTATTTATACAGTTTCCTATTGTTTGTTCATAAGTGAAAGTATGTTATGATTATTAATTATTAAACAGAATCAAATATGTTTATTCAATTTTGCTATCATGCCCCTCGTGGTCTTGTCCTCCGCCTTTCTATCTGTGCTCTTCTTATCTTGTGATTCTAATCTTGCACTGCTAAATGGTTCAAGCATTCGGTTCTTAATGCTTGCTATAGCGTTAACCAACACCCTTTATGTATATCTTGCAGATTGTCGGTCCCGTCAGTTTTAGAGTTGATTCAGGAATTACAGTTGATCTGAAGAACCCTGATAGGCCTATTCATGCACAGGAACCCGTATTTGCTTTGGAATATGCATTGCAAGTACTTGGTTCAGCAAAAGCAGTTGCATGGTATTGCCCCAAACGCCAAGAGTTTATGGCAGAACTTCGTTTCTTTGAAACATAGGCAATAGCCCGATAGGCACTATAGAAAATATCTTCTGTTCCTTAAATTGCAAAAGCTAGTTGGTAAAAGGTCCATTGATTTTCATGTTGCCCTATGGCTGGTCAATAGATTTGTGTTTTACCATTTCTCTTGTTTTACTACCTCTATTGGAATTGTAGTTATGGAAGGAGAGAACTATCAAATTTCACTGATTACCGGGATGATCAATGTAAACATTTTGTATAAAAAATTATTTGCAAAATTGGTGTGAAACTCTTTTGTTCCTAATTTTGCTGGGCATCAAATTCATCTAGGAAGTGATGTCATGTCAGCCCGAGCTTAATTATGTCTTCACATTCATGTTATATTATTCAAAGTTTTCAATTTCATTTATAATGTGCAATCAATATAATACTGTTTTTTCTTAACAAAAATAAAAGTTACATGGTTTTTATAATGATAATATCAAAAATTTCGAACAAAGGGAAAATCTGATCAGTTCGAGACTGTCTCACGCTGGTTAAATCCGATTTTAAACCGGTTCGATGATGTCATAGCGGGTTGATTACATTCCTGATCCAATAATGAAACTGAACGGACTGTAGTATCGGTTTTTTATCAGACTGATCAGAAAAAGTCGATTTTTAAAACAGTTTTATAATTATCTTTTGATTACTGTATTTTGAAGCAATTGCTATTCATAAAAGTTAACAAGCAAGTTGCAATAAACAATTACTATAAATGGAACAACTGGGTCTTTGACTTCTGTGTCCCGCGAAAAACAGTTTGCAAATGTCTCTTACGAGGCTTTCAACAAACCAAAACAACAAAGTCTCGAAATAAATGTGAGGAAGATAGCATTTTAGATTAACAAATTCACTTTTATACTCTCTGTACAGAATTCAGATGTTCCCCGTGATATTTTTTGGGTCACTCATATCTACTAATTTTGTGGATGATTAAATTTCGTTTGAGAATATGCGGATATTTTCTCTTAATCACGTTTATTTTACTCACAAGATTTAAATATGAAATTTTACTTTAAATGACTAAATTTAGTATTAGTTAACCTAATTACTTATTGATTTTTTTATCAATGATATGCTCTTTTGCATGTGTTTCCAAAAAATAAATTAACTAATTCACTTTTATAGTCCTATACAGAATTCACATGGTTCTCCTTTGATATTTTTTGGGTCACTCACATAAATATTTACTAATTTTGTGGATAATTAAATTTTGTTTGAGAATCTATGGATATTTTTTCTCAATCACGTCTATTTTACTCACAAAGACTTAAATATAAGATTTTACTTAAAAGATTAAATTTAGTATTACTTATTGATTCTTTTATCAATGATATGATTGAGTCATGATATGCTCTTTTGCATTGTTTCCAAAAAATAAAATAACAAATTCAGTTCCTCTTTCCTTAATCTTTGTCATGATTTGTGTGGTAGCCAGTGGTCACATTAATTAGACACACTTTGTGCATTGGTGTCAAGTAATGTGCATTACATCTGTTCTGCTCGGAGAGAACAGAAATGTCCAACAAGTAGTGTTGGATAGTTTTTTATATGATCAGGCTCTCTCTCTCTTAAGAAGCTTATGGAAGTGAAGCAACTCAAAGAAGAAGAAGATCATAGCAGCAGTACTCACAACGCAATTGGCGTGCGGTGTGTGCAGTGTGAATTGAAAGAGAGAGTCAGAATTGTGTGTGTACCTTTCACCATGGAGTAAGCTTTATTTATAGAATTCTAACCTGAACCTTGATGGTAGACGGTTGAAGCCTGTTATCTTTTACCGGGATATCCGGAGATATGAATAATTAGAAGATAACAATATATCTTCTGTTAATATATCTTCTGTTCTTGGTTGGTTAAGATATTTTGAATATTTGGGTTAACAAGATAAAAGATAAATATTTTTATCCGTAACAGATGCCCCTCAGTCCGGTTATCTAGTACTCTGGATGACCGGGATGTATCAGCAAACAAAGCCGACCTTTTTTAGAGAATCCTCACCGAGGTAAACTTCTGTAACTTCTGAGCCGAGGTGAGTTTCTGTAGCTTGACCGAGATAAGTGATTGTAGCTTGCCCCTTGCCGAGGTAATTGATGTCCGAGTTCGCTTTTGCCCCTTGCCGAGGTGATCGATGTCCGAGTTCGCTTTTGCCCCTTTCTCATTGTATTTTATTCTGGTGCTTTATTTGCTCTTTGCTTCTGCGTCTTTTGCATTCTCTTTCTCTTTTGCGTATCGTGGCTCCAATTGTCGAGCGTCTATTTGGCCGGGACCATTGGTCGGGCTTTAGACATATTTGG
>PYAF01006018.1:1058483-1075468 GCA_007407185.1 Glycine tomentella | reverse complement strand
GCCGAGGTGATCGATGTCCGAGTTCGCTTTTGCCCCTTTCTCATTGTATTTTATTCTGGTGCTTTATTTGCTCTTTGCTTCTGCGTCTTTTGCATTCTCTTTCTCTTTTGCGTATCGTGGCTCCAATTGTCGAGCGTCTATTTGGCCGGGACCATTGGTCGGGCTTTAGACATATTTGGCCGGGACCACTGGTCGGGCTTTAGACATATTTGGCCTGGACCATTAGTCAGGCTCTAAACATATTTGGCCGGGACCACTGGTCGGGTTCTAAACATATTTGGCCGGAACCATTGGTCGGGCTTTAGACATATTTGGCCGGGACCATTGGTCGGGCTTTTAGATGTCGTTCTGGGATCTTTGTCCCGACTTAGCAACTGTTAACGTATTTGTAACATCATTATAAGTGTAATTCTTTCGGCCGACCCGATGATTCACCCATGATAGTTACGTCGGCTTGATCAGGGCCGAGATAATACGAAACAACGACTAAGCATTTAAATTTGTGCACAGTAATTTTCCTTATAATAAGGATTTTATTAAATTTCTTCGAAGATTACATGATTTTCATGATCTCAATGACTGATTCGCGCGGGTTCTACGTCCCTGGATCAACTGTCGGTGTGTTGGCCGGCTCATGAGTTGCAGGTCCCGCACGAGATGAAGCCGTGTGGGACAATGCGTCTTCCGCCACCACATCCTTCGGTATTCGGATTCCTGGGTGGGTCTTCACGTCTGATATTCCGGTGTCTTCTGGTATTAGCCATTGAGAGATGGTGGGATTCAAAATTTATCGTCCCCACAGACGGTGCCACTGTTCTGCTCGGAGAGAACAGAAATGTCCAACAAGTGGTGTTGGATGGTTTTCTTTAGGATCAGGCTCTCTCTCTCTCTTAAGAAGCTTATGGAAGTGAAGCAACTCAAAGAAGAAGAAGATCACAGCAGCAGTACTCACAACGCAATTGGCGTGCGGTGTGTGCAGTGTGAATTGAAAGATAGAGTCAGAATTGTGTATGTACCTTTCACCATGGAGTAAACTTTATTTATAGAATTCTAACCTAAACCTTGATGGTAGACGGTTGAAGCTTGTTATCTTTTACCGGGATATCCGGAGATATGAATAATTAGAAGATAACAATATATCTTCTGTTAATATATCTTCTACTCTTGGTTAAGATATTTTGAATATTTGGGTTAACAAGATAAAAGATAAATATCTTTATCCGTAACAACATCACAGGTAGCACATCAATTGCTCTAACAAACAACATTTTGTTACTAGTTATTGGCATATCGGTTCGTGATTATGGGCGAGATAGAGACACATTCTAGATATAATTTGAAGCTGGAACAGAAAAATGTCATTATTATTATTGGAAACACAGGCGTTTTTGTCTGTGTCCTTCTAAATTTTATTTAATGAATGATACATTGAAAAAATTAAAAATAAATTGGATAGTATAATTAAAAATAAAAAAATAATTATCAAAAAAAAATCATAATAATCTTAATTTTGGAAAAATATTAACTCTTATGACAATTACAGTTTCTAATTGTATATCTTATGAAAAGACGGTTAAATTAATTAAAATAGTAATCAATAACAAAAAAATATATAAAGAATGAGTTGAAATAAAAAAATGAAAATAAAAGTTAATTCTTAATAACTTTATACCATACTTATGTTGACAAAAAAATCAACTTTACAGCGTAACTGTTTCCCCCAATGCGGCAATCTTTCTTCTTTAATTTTTATTCTCAATTTTTGATCTAAGTATAAATAGATATATTGGTATAGATTATTATTATTATTATTATTATTATTATTATTATTATTATTATTATTATTATTATTATTATTATTCGGAGACTAAATTTCTTTGAAATGTCTCTTTCAATAAAATCTCCTCCATTCACACAATTAAAAATTAAACTCCTAATCATATATTTAAATAACTCAGTTATTTATTTACTATATTAAACCTTCTTAATGGAAAATATCATTACAATACTATAGTAAATTATTATTGCTATCAAAATTAATTATTTCTTTTGACTATAAAATATTTTAATAATTCACATTCATGGTCCGTATGATAATTATAGTAAAACAATTTCATAAGAGAACGAGTTCAAACCCGATATAACGTTGAACATTAAAAATAAATTATTTTAATAATTAACTACTAGATGATTAAATCGATAAGAAAAGCACTTTAATAAATCTGTTAACCAATAAAAATTAAATATGGTGTGAAATGAACCAAATTTTAATTAAAATAACTATTCGATAGTAATGATTATTATGAAAGTAATCTATGCTTAACTTCGCATTGTACATCAAGAGCGTCAATATCACAGTGCAAGATTACCAAAGTTTGGGGGGAATTCATTATAATCAAATGATTAAAGTGATGCGTATATAAAGTGATAGGTATAAAAAATGCATGTAAATTAAATTATTTTTATTGATACATACAACGAAAAATATATATTCCTTGCATTATTTATTTTTAAATTAAAAATATTTCTCCTTAAAAAATATATATTAACAAACCATTAAAAAGAGAAAAATATTAAGGATAATAATATTTTTAATTTTTTTTTATAAATTTAAGATAAATTTATTATTATCAATTAAATTAATTATTTTTTAAAATTTTGATGAATTAGGTAAATGTGTTTTATATATAATAAGAAAGAAAATAATAAGATACCAAGAAAATATAATTATACATGTTGATTTAGTTCTTAAAACTCGTAGGAATACAATTTGGTCTCTAAATTTATTAAGTTTATTGCAAGTAAGTTCTTTTAATACCGAAAAAATCAAATTAACATACTAAATTTACTATGAAGTTGATAAATATAAAAATTAAATACTTGTAAATTATTCATAAAAAATAGTTGTAAATTAATAAATTGGAGAACTAAATTTTTTAAATAAAGCAAAATAATTTACAAACTTGCAATATAAAATAATATATTATTATCATTATTTAATTACAAAATAATGTTAAATAATATATTATTATCACTATTCCTAACATGATATATTTAATGCTTGTAAAAAATAATATATTTGTAAATTTTTATAATAACTATCATTTTAAAATTTATATAAATAATTGTTTTAAAATATAAATATTTTATATTAATAATACATAAATGGCAAATGTTAAAGTACTGGTTAATGAAATAAAATAATGATTTTTATTGAAATGCACACAATTATATTATTTATAACTTTTATTTTATGTTTTTCTTTTATTTTTTTAATAAATATTTTTTTAAAGACATTCGTAAGTAAGATCGTTAATTTTATAATTCTATAATTATTATTTTCATTTCCAATAAAATTATTTAAGTATCTGTAAGAGAATGTAATTATAGTGCCCGACAACATTATAAAAGAATCGCTCACCACAATGTGGCATGCCCCTTCATGAAACTAGAGGTTGCTTTCATTTCTTGATTTTCTTCTCTCATCTTGTTCCATTTTCATTTCCCTTTCAAGATTCGAAACAAAAACAAACTCGTGACTGCAACATCTTCCCTCATAAGGCATTCATCATTCATTGGATCATAATAATATCATAATAGGAGTCACACACACACACACTTGAAGAAGATTCGATTCAATTCAACAACAAAAGAGTGAGTGAGTGAATAGTGATGACAACGAGTACCCAAGCCTACGGTGAACCATGGTACTGGGACAACCGCTACTCCAACGAACCTGGTCCCTTTGATTGGTACCAAAAGTACCTCATTTTGGCTCCAATCATCAACCTTTATGTTCCTCCTAGCCACCCTGTTCTCGTTGTTGGTTGTGGCAACTCAGGCACGTTTTTCTTCTCTCCATTCATACCCATCTTTTTCTTTTTTCTGTTTTTGATTTTTTTTTTTATTCAGATCTCGTTAAAGGGATGCCTACCCTTTTGTTTGGATTGGATAAATATTAGATTTTTATGTTCTGGGTGTTTTTGGTTTGTTGGTTTTTGAATGAAAAAAATTGATTTTGGTTTTGGGGTGTTTGCAGCTTTCAGCGAAGGCATGGTGGTTGATGGCGGTTACACGGATGTTGTCAACATTGATATATCTTCGGTTGTAATTGAAGCTATGAAAACCAAACACCAAGATTGTCCCCAATTGAAATGTATCCTTCCTGCTTTGTGATCTATCTGTGCCTATTCCATGTTATGGAATTATAAATGAGTTTAATTGTTATAATGTTATGCAGTGTCTGTAAAAAAAAAATTACATTATCAACTAATCCGAAATTATCCTTGTGAATTGTGACGACTTTCGACAATCTTATCTTTAGTGGTAATCTGTGATGGGATAACAATTTTTAGTATATTTTAATTAAATTCATCTTAAAAATAGAGAACTTTATTGATTTTAACTTTGAGATGGTAATGACAATGTTGAGGGTGAACTATCCTTAATTATTGGGCAGTTATGAAAATGGACGTCAGAGATATGAGTGATTTTCAATCAGGGTCTTTTGGTGCTGTTATTGACAAAGGTGTGGTGTGCTTACTTTTTTAATTTAATCTTTTCATCTGTTTTATCATAATTAGTGCCTATTGGACAATGGATTGTGCTGACTGTTTGATTTTGTTTTTCAGGGACTCTTGACTCTATCTTGGTGAGTGTATCGATGGTAATGCTCATTGAAATGCTTGTATGTTTGACAAGTCTTATTTAATATAGTTTGCTTGGTGCGTGTTTTTGTTTGTAGTGTGGAAATAGTTCAAGGCAGAATGCTACAAAAATGCTCGAGGAGATTTGGAGGTATAATAAAACCATGAACAAAAGTCTATAATTCTTTTACAGCTTCTAAAATTTTATTTTGAATTTTTTTTATTCTTGATCTGTTCACCATTATTGAAGCAGTTGATGACACACTACAGGGTCCTCAAGGATAAAGGAGTTTATGTCCTGGTAATTGCACCTCTTTTTTTAAGCATCAAATCTGCTTTCAGATTTACTCTCTAATGAATAGATTGTGTCTTTGCATTTCACCTGATCAGCCTTGAATGCTTGTAAAAACTGCAGGTGACATATGGAGCTCCACTATATCGCCTGCGTTTGCTACAGGAATCATGCTCTTGGACAATAAAACTTCATGTGATAGGTTGGCTTAAATCTTAAAGTCAATGTCATTTTGTTTTTCAATTTTTATGAGCCTATTACATCTTTTCTATTCTATATCTATCAGATGTGTGTCTACAGGCTTCTAGTTTGCCAGTTCTGTCATTTACTTTTGTAGCAGTAATTCAGAAGTCCAAAAAAACATACAAGTTGGAATAAAGCTAAGCCCCACATGAGTACTTGTAAACTAAAATGCATTATTGTTGTGGACTTGTGGGGATCTGCTCAATTAGTGGTTATTTCCTTGCTGGTTTAATGCATGAGGCATTGCCATTTGGCTTTTGACGTGTGCCCCATGCTTTATTAATCTTTTCCCCTTTAAGCATCCAACTTAAGTGTCCTTACTATATTGCTAATGTGCTACTCTTGATTCAATTATATATGCATTTTTAGTCTTATGCATTCACAATTGGAGTGTAAATTAAGCCCTAGTCATGGTATATGCAGAGAAACTTGCCTCAGAAGAGAAATCTGATAATCCAGTTTGGGAGCTGACAAAACCGGTTCCACTTAATGATGATGGAAGCTCTGTGGAGGAAGCCCTGGGACAGAATCCGGATGTCCATTATATATATATTTGCACTAAGGTAATCACATTCGTGGCACTTAGGCTTGTAACTTGTTATATGTCCTTGGTCAATAGTACATGTCACATACCACTTTTTTGATCCACTAAGCTTCATGATTTGAAATTCACACTTCTGAGTGAAGTTGAGTGTAGCTTTGTCCATTCTTTGCCCGTTTGGACTAATCATTTTTGTTGTAATGCTTCTGCCAGGAAATTTCTGCTAACTCAAACACAAATGCATGACTGGGGCTGTTTAGAGAGGGAGGCATGCATTTTCACACTCTAAAATTTATGTTACTTTAGTTGATCCTGGAACTTGTAATGTTAATTCCTAAGTCTAAAAACTTTTCTTTGCGACCATACAAATTATGATTTTCTGTGTCTGATCCTAAGACAGCAGCATTTCTTTAATTTCAAATTTGATTGATTCCATTTCCATGACTTTTCCGTTAACTGAACCATTTGTAATGCAGTGTCAAAATGTATTTTTTCTTGTACCTTCTCATGAATTTTCTAGAAACAACAGTTAACTTTTTTTTGTCATTGTTGTCTTATATTTTAAGCTTTTCAATATGTCGATTTTTGTTTTTTTATGCAGCCAAATTACTCAAATCTCAAGCTTTTATTAGATGTAAATTTAGTGATAATTTCTGTTTTTCACACTTGCTTCTACATCAAAGGAACCGATCAGTACTGTCAAGTTATAAAGTGCAAGCCTATATGGCTATATTATATATGACTAAAGAGCTTTTAGGATGAATTCATTCTCTGTTTACAAATGAACCATAAAAGATTCTCGACTTAACATTGTTCACACATGACCATAAATGTTTGTCATCTTATAGTTGCAGTATCAGAGCCGTTCAAAAACGGTTATTCTAATAAACAAATTGAACCACTTTAAGTTCAAAGCGAATCATTTTTTTAAATTGGTTTGGTGCCAAAACGGTTCTTGCTGAAAAAAGTTGTTAGAAATGCTAGTAACCCTCTCTGAAACTATTTTTTTAATACTTTATATGATTGGTTGAAATATATTAAAAATCATCAATTTTTGATAGTTTTATTTTTCTTTTAATGATTCTATCTTTTGATTCAAATATGAGTGTCACAAAAGTTAATGATTTTAAATCATTTCAATCAATAACGGATAAAAAATATATAGAAAAGTGCCAAAGAGACTATTACTAGCATTTCTCAAGTTATGTATAAAAATGTTGGTTTATTTATTCATGACTTGCAGTGGATCAACTAGGTAAGTCAAATTACTTATCTCACCTATTTTTTTTTTTTTTTTTACTTTACCTTTTCTCTTTTTCCTAGTAATTTTCCATTTTTATTTCATTTTCTTTTCCTCTGTTTTTGTTACTATGAATTAATGTTATTGAATTTTTTGAATTTATATTTTTCTATATATTTCTTGTATTATTTATTTTATTTTTAATTTTAATTTGGTGAGCCAACTCGTGAGTAAATATGCTTAACCATCAACATGTGCACCAACATGTGTGGTGAGTTGAGTCAGTTTGTATATTTTTTGACTCTCCTGAAATGACTTTCGTTGGACTTACTCATTTTTTGAATAATTCATGGTGAGTAAACTTGGTTGGTTATTTTTTATGCTATATTCAGTTGAGCTTTTCTTGGAGAGTTTTATCATATATAGTGATTCTATCTAATTTGAATATGATTTTTTTAGTAAAGAATATACGTGATTTAAATAAAAAAAGTATAACTTTCCTGCAAAATAAGATTAAATAGAAATGAGAAAAAAAAGGAAAAGAAAATGTATTTTTTTCAATGACACACTCCGTAAGTATAATTATGCAAAAACATTTGAATAATTTTATTTTTGAACTTTATTTTTTATTAAAAATTGCATCAATAAATAAAAATTATAGTTAAACTATTTTCAAGTTATTTATATTTTTTTAGTAAATATCCACAAATACTTATAGATAAATGCAAATATTAAAAAGATTTGTAAATATCACTTAATGACCACCTGCACAATGGGGTAAGCACGTGAAATATATTTATTTGGCGGGACGGATAAGAGAGACAACTGTCCATTAGGGACGGTAAGGAAACCTAAATCCACAAGTACTCATTCCAACTTTGAAAAAGAATAGCTATGCTTGTTTGGATACAATCACAGATACTTTTTTTAAAAAAAAGTTATTAAAAATATAAAAAAAATTCTAATAAAAAAATTCTCAAAAACAGTTAGACTCAATATCCGTTTTAAAGTGAGAAATTTTATATAAAAAAAGTGAGAAAAAATACTCAAATTTTTACTGTGTAACATTCAACAACAGCCGACACATGATAAGGTATTTAACAGTCTTTATAGGTATATAAATATAAATTACATGAAAGATGACGTCACATTCAAAAAAGGCGGCTGTTAGTAACTCAATAAAGAAATGGGTGTCATCTTTCTCTAACTATACAATTTTTTTAATTTGAGTTGTTAATACTTAATACTATTGAAGTCGCTAGATAAATTCCTATCAAGAATACCCATGCCACCATTCAACTGCATTAACTTAGGATTTCCCTCCATGCCACCCCTTCTACCTTATCTTGACTCTGACACCTCAAATCTTCTCTACCTCCCTAATTGTAAGACCCTTGTCATTCATGTCTATTGTGAAGCCAACAGATGTGTTAATTAGGTAATTAATTTAGGTAACTCTCTGATCTTTCATTTGGACCATTCTAGATTATATTTATTAGAAGTTGTTATAGAATTTACTTGGATTAGAGTTTATTTGGATATAAAATTATGATCTTTCATTTGTATCATTCTAGATTATATTTATCGAAAGATGTTATAGGTTTATTTAGATATAAGATTATAAGAATTTTTAAAAGTTTTTTTACTAAAAAAAAAACTCTATATTCTTAATAGAAAATTTTTTAAAAATATTTATAAAAGTAACATTCTAGAGTCAGAATCTATACCATTCAATATTGGTGTTGCTTACACATAAATTCTAGACTCAGAATCTATACCATTCAATATTGGTGTTGCTTACACATAAATACAATCATTGAAGTTTATTCTACGGCACAATTTATTGGGACCCCATGTTTCTATGGGAGCATGACATATTGTTTCTCAGAGAGCATGCCATTGCAAATATAGAAAGAAGCGTTCGTCGGTGAGTGATGGAAAATATTGCACAGAGGAAAATTGGCAAAAAGAAAAGAAAAAAAGATACAAAATAGAAAGAAATTCAAACTATAAGATAAAACAAATTATTATCTGAATCGTTCAAAAACACTGAACCAGTTTGATACTTTTTAAAAATCTATTATAATAAATGGTTTTTCAAAAATTACAATAAAGTGGCTCAACATAAAAATAGTATGCTTTAAAGAGAAAACATAAAAATGGTCTGAATTTTGAACGGTGATTTTATTTTCTGATTATACTAATTAGCATTACTTCAATTAATTTTTATCTGTGCAGCACATACACATGCACTGTGCTTATGTTGGATGAGTTTGTGTTTTCATTTGTTTTTTTTACAGAAAAGAAAAATGAAAACACAAACTTATTCCCATATTTTTCATGAGTTACACTCTCGCCTTTTAGTCAGTTTCGATTTTCATGAGTTACACTCTCGCCTTTTAGTCAGTTAGTTTATAATAATTACCTATTTTTACGACAACCTTTTATTTATATTTCTTTTTCATTTGTTCTTTTTTCAGTTTTTAATTGATAAATTTTGATTTCTCTAAAATTATTATTAAATATTAAGCATACATATTTATAGAAAAAACATTCCAAAATATAATATTTCTTGATATCTAATTAAAAACTTTAAAAACAAGTAAAAAAGAACGGGCAAAGATGACGTAATATAGTTGAACACATAAACTTATTTTTTAGAGTAAATTATACTCATATCTCTTATATTTTACTTAAATTTTACTCGATATTTCTTCTCTTTTGTATTCTACAAAAAATTTATTAATTGTTTAGCTCATATTACACTCATACCCCATGTCTTAAACATTGTTTAATAATTTAAGAAAAAAATAGACACATGTTGATCACATGACTAAAATACCCTCATTGTATTCCTCCCAACTTGAAAATATTTTAAGATTATGATTTTTTTTATTTTTGTTTTTTTTAATTGGATGTGAATCCAGTTTTTGTTGGATGTGAAACCACCTTGTTGGTACGCATTGTTAACACCTTTTCTTCTTCTTTTTCTTCTTCAATTTTTCATTCATACATTCATTCAAATTTTTCACTCACAGGTTCATTCACATTTTCACTCACAGATTTATTCATATTTTCTATCACAGGTAGGTTTAAAAACTCATTTTTGTTCTACTAACATACATATGAATATAAACAACTAAATTTTGATTTTCAACAAACATTTTCAGCACATTATCATCCGTCTTAAGGGGAAGAATTTTACCACTAGTGTTAGAACGAAATCACAAAATAAAAGGGTAACATGGTGACAAGTAATAGTCATTAGCAATGTTGTTCAAATATTCCAAACTTATCAAGATCAACATTGCATATCTTACTTGGTTCGTCCCATTGGTCAGTAAAGTGGACCAAAATATCCACGTTGTCTGGTTCAGGACCCATGTATTTCCTTTCATCTATTGTGTTCATGTGGTCCCAAACATCAACACTATTTTAATCAACAATAATAAACAATCAGTTCATCCATTGTGTTTTTTGTGATCCCAAATATTAACACCATTTTTATCAACAATAACAAACAAATAATTTTAAAAATCATAAGTGGTCCCAAAATGGTTCCCCATTCAGAAATATGCAATAATAAACAATCAAAATTAAATAAATAATCTTAAAAAATAACATATATACAAGGTCCAGTGATCACTTACAAGCATAATCTTAGTGTGAACAGAAATCGTGGAACACGAAGAGAAACATAGCGCTGGTGGACGTCGAAGAGGAAGATAAACAGAGACACTTGTGAATGTCGCGAATTGGAAGATGAACAGTGGAGAACTTTGAATTGGAAGAAAAGGAATGGTGAAGAACTTACGAACGTTGAAGAGGAATAAAAGGTGAACTTCGTAAGAGGAAGATGAATTCACATCCATGAAAGATGAATGATACAAGTGAACCATAAATTCTAAAATTAATTGAAAATAGATAATTTGGATTTTACAACTAAAATATAAGAGAATTTCGTCTGTTTACATATTTCAATTGAGTTAAAGAATTAATATATGAGTAAAAGTAATATAAAAAATGGAGGAATATAGAGTAAAATTTGAAAAAATACACGAAATACGAGTGTAATTTACTCAGTCTGTTATTCTGAATTTAATTCTTAATCGTTTTTATAAAAAATATATGTTGTTAGATGAATTCAACCTCTTGAATAAAAACCACACTGGATTTGTGCTTTAATAACATTTCTTTTCTTTTTTTCTTTTTCCTAAAGCTGAAGGAACATTATAACTCCCCTTAATTTTAGGTCCATTTCATTAATTTCCATCCGTTTCAGCCATAATCCGGTTAGGCGGGTCTGAGGTGGGTCCAGACAAAAACGGTTTGGGAAGATCGTGACCAGATCTTAGACCTCACTCACACACATACTTTTCTTCATTCCTTCACTTCTCTCTCTCTCAGACACACACAGAGAACAGAGTGTGATGGAAGAACAAGAAGAGTGCCAAGTTGGGGAAACCAAGGAAACTCCAACTCCTCCTGTTCGAGTCTATGCTGATGGGATTTATGATCTCTTTCACTTCGGCCATGCCCGTTCTCTCGAGCAAGCCAAAAAACTGTAATTTCATAACCACCTTTTTTTTTTCTCTCTACCCATCTTCTTGTACTTCATTTTTCATTTCAAAAGAACACGTTTTTATGATTCTGAGTTCAACCCCATCTTTTGTTGCTTTCTGGGTTGGTTGCTGCATGTTCATGGACTAAACTTGACTTCCACTATACTTACTTTTTTCTTAAATATAAGGAAAAAAAAACATGTGATAAAAAAATTAGTTAATATCAATTTTAATTAAATAATAATTTCTCTTTCATTCAAAATTGGTAATGACAATGTATTTTTTTCTTATATTTATGTTTTTTCTTCTTCTTATATTTATACTTAAGACGAGAGGGAGTAACTCCCAATTTGGTTAATTTCCCACTTCAAAACGTGGATTATTATTTTTTTTTCTTTCTATTTTTAAAAAAGGGAACTTGTTCCATTCCTTTGGCTTTTTTCTTAATTGAAGGTTTCCGAACACTTATCTTCTTGTTGGATGCTGCAATGATGAGATCACCCATAAGTATAAGGGAAAAACTGTCATGACTGAGAAGGAACGCTATGAGTCTCTTCGCCACTGCAGGTTTTTTCTTTTTTCTCTCTTTCCTTTTTGACTCATTGTTGCTTATGCTCCAACTTTTTACTCTATACTTCCTGATAAAGCTTCTATCTTATCAAAGGATTGATTAAAGAGAAATGTTAGCAACACACTCTTCTTTTTAACACACTTTTGAACACTCATTTAATGACTCTATCTTGATTTTGTAGTTTTCCATAAGTTTCAACCAAGGAGTGTGTCTTAAGAGGAGTGTGTTGCTACCACTCCTCTTGATTAATTAGTACTTACATAAACAATATAAAGGGTTTATAAACGGTCAAACAATAAAGAATTGCCATATGTGGTAATTTTTGTTGATTTTTACAATAATTAAGTCATGTCTACTATGATTTCTAATTGAGGTAACCATCATTTTAGTTGGTGAAAGTGTATAATGTTGCCACAATAGTCTGAAACTAAGGAAATTCTAAATAAGCCCCTGAAATTTTCAATTGTTTCAATTAAGCCCTAAATTTAATCATTTATTGTCATTTTGGTCTCTAAACATATCCTAATATTATCACTTAAGTCACATTTTTTATTTTGAATTTTGGACCAAAAAGGACGTTTGAGGAAATCAGCAAGGGAGATCTCAAACTTAGTAATATTTCTGAAACTTTGGTTTTTAACTGTGTTGAATGGTATTGTGTGATCCATGTTGGTGACGTCACCTAGTGGGTTTAGCTTTGTTGTTGTTGTTTGGACTAATGTAATAGGTACTTGTTTGAAATTTCTGTAGTTTCAGGGACTAATGTGATAGCGCTACACTTTCACTGACTAAAACAGTGGTTTACTCTTTCTAATTGGTGAGACTGTAAAAGCTCTTTACATTATCATAGGTTTTAAACTTAATAATTATAGTTGGTTCAGGTCAGATTTTGATTGAATATAGTTTGATGGCTCGTGCTCTGTTTCATTTACTTGTCCTTTCTTTCACTACACTGCTGGGAAACTGATTGTATGGTTTCTGACCATGAAACAATATTTGGTTTGTTGACTATTTTCCATAGTAGTCTGATGAATGGAGATATTGGAACTGTGAAAGTATACATATGAGATTATAGTTTTGATTTTAGATTATAGACAAGTCATGTGTGTCATATGTTCTGTTTCCATTATTCAAGCTAGTGCTTTTGGACTCAGATGACTGGCTAACTGAGTGCATACGTGCCAATTTGTAACGTCAGAGTTCTTTGGTGCCTCTGTGGCCATAGAAATGCATGTTAATTTTTCTGATCCCATTGTTGAGATATTTTTGAGTTAGTCACATCTTATAGCTGATTTCAGATGTTGTGTTTTTTAGAAGCTGATCTGACCAAATTATTGGATTTTGGAACCCTCATTTTATTTGTATATTATATGGCTGTGGACTATTGTTTCATCTTGTTATGCTTTGGAGGATGGGTTTTACTTAAATCTTCCAAAGAAAATTTATAAATTCAGTCCATTTGTTCAACTCACTTAAATTGCTTTTAAATTCCTGATTACAGTATATTGGAACTTTTCATTTTTAGTTCAATTAATTGCTTTCACTATGGTATTAGAGTGTGTGAAGATTTTCAATTGTACTTGGGCCAGGTGGGTTGATGAAGTTATTCCAGATGCGCCATGGGTAATCAATCAGGAGTTCCTTGACAAGTATCAAATTGACTATGTGGCACATGATAGTCTTCCGTAAGGTTAACCAGCCCCAGGCTCGTGCTTTCCTTTGTATTTGATCAAGGTTTAAAATTTGTGACTTCTTGATGAAAAATTATGAACACCAGAATAGAATAACTTGACACTGAATGGATGTGCAGACATTCTTGGTTCTTGCAGCTGTGATGTGAAAAGTTTAGGGTTCTTAAGTAGGAAGCATGGATACAATACATGATATAGATATGAAGCTATGATAAAAGTACACGAGTCCGACACAAACACAGTGACACAACAGATTCCTAAAAGTTTAAGACACAACGACATGGTTGAGGCATGCTATATAAGAAACCATCAAAATAACATATGGTTATACAATGTCATATCCTAAAAAAGAAATCCTTAACATTAAATTTGGCATTGCAATGGAAAGTATTATTGCCTGTACATTAATTTCTTTTGAAAATATAGGTGTTTAGAAGGAAAAAGAGGTGCAAAATTCTATTTAAAAAGAAAAAAAAAGTTTATATAAAATAGGAAAAAATAGGTGAAATGGGATGGAATTGATTGCCTATAGTTGCAAAGGAGGAAGAGAGAGGTTTTGTACATTATTTTTATTTTTTATGAAGGTATAGATATATGGTATATGTATCCGCGTGCATGCAACTCATTGATCATGAACTCCCTGTATGTCACAATTCAGCATTCCAAATTCACCAAATGGGATGTCAAATTTGAATTCGCAGTCCCTTGCATTGTTCAGTAATGACTACAAGGTTCTAAAATTATGACAAATCTTGGCCCTTGTAATTCATGTGTAGCTAAAAAAGCATTACTGTAGTCAATTATAACAATTTTTTTAATATAATTTAAGTAATGTAATGATAATAATTTCATCTCTGTTCAAAGAAAATAATATATGAAGTTAGAATATACGATACCCAAGTGCTGGGATGGAGGTAGCTGTATAATATATGTATTGGCATCCAGTATGGGTACATTACAAATACGTTACCAATTTTGAGTGTGTGCTAAGAGTTTTCATTATTACACTATCGTTGTTGTCATTATTTTTCACTTGGTTGTTCTGTGATGCCTCTATTCTATCTGTGTGATACTTGTCTCCTTGCATAGTATATTCTGACTGATACCTTTTTCTCCAAGTTCTTATATGTTCTCATATATGTTATTACTTCCTTTCTATTACCATAGTTATGCTGATGCAAGCGGAGCTGGAAAGGATGTGTATGAATATGTAAGTTCAAGTGATAGAACTATGTTCTAATTTAGTTTCAAATAATTGAATTCTTTTCTTCCTCTCTCTCTGGTGGCATTCACTTATATTTCTCCTTCATTCAGCTTGTGTTGCCTTTTTCTCTCTGAACATATGCTGATTATTAGCCTATGGCTTACTGCATTTTATTTGTTTAATTTTTTCATCAGTCTTACACCTTTAATGATGTCATTCTGTATCAAATTTAAGACTATTTGTGACCATCTCAAATTTCCAGCTGCCGTTTATGATCTTATGACTTTTAATTTCTTATATAGGTTAAGTCTGTTGGAAAATTTATGGAAACAAAGAGGACTGATGGAATTTCTACTTCTGATATCATAATGAGAATTATCAAAGATTATAATCAATATGTAATGCGTAATTTGGAACGTGGTTATACAAGAAAGGAGCTAGGTGTTAGCTATGTCAAGGTTTGTTCTTTTGATTAGCATCTTTGTTTTGCTTGCTCTCAAAATTTTCATGTTTTAGTAATGGGTTTCATTATTGGTTTGCTTTCTTGCTTAGGTGGGGGAACTTATCTTTGTTACACAATCTCATATTCACAGGAGAAGAGGTTGAGAATGAACATGGGACTTAAAAAATTGCAGGAGAGAGTGAAGAAACAACAAGAGGAAGTAGGAAAGAAGGTAACAACGTTGATCATGAAATATCCTATTAGCTATTAGCATTTGCTTTGAATTTGCATTGGTAACTCTTTGCACATGAGTCTTTGAGAAAGGTTGCTTTTATCTTTTTTTATTTTATTTTATTTTTATAACTGTGTTGGATTTATCTTTGTATAACAGCTAATTAATCGCCCCCATGAGAACCATAATTCCATCTTTTCGGGGCCATTTTTTTATATGGTAATATAAAAGAAATCAGACAAAATTATGTTGTGAAGAGAAGAAGAGAACACATATTATAGCATTGGACTGGATTTGGATTCTTTAAAGCTAGATGTAAAGTGAGAAAATGAGAGCACATCCAGTAACCATTGATTTAAAACTAAAGCACTTTGTAAACATGACTTACTTTAAATCAACGGTAGATAGGCCATCACTTTCTCACTTTACACAGCTATCTAATATACATAATTGTCATTCTTTTTCTGTTCCTTGTTGAAGGGACAGTAAAAAATCTCAGCTTGTTGTTCAAGTATAATCTTTATTCCTTGCATCTTTTCCATTTCAATATGAGTGATTTGATTCTCACAATAACGAACAAGACTATGTTGTTGAACTTTGCAGATTCAAACGGTGGGAAAAATTGCTGGAATGCACCCTAATGAATGGGTCGAAAATGCTGATCGGTTGGTTGCTGGATTTCTTGAGATGTTTGAAGAAGGTTGTCACAAAATGGTAAGATCTCTTTTACCTATCTAAAGATTGCTTACTATATAACAATAACAAATGACTATATTTGCATGTGATCTTGTTCATATCTACATAGATATTGCATTGTAGGTCTTCTGATGGACTAATTGGTTGGTTTACTGATATCACAGGGAACAGCAATCAGAGACAGAATACAGGAGCGATTAAGGGCACAGCAGCTGAAATCTCTTCTTTATGATGAGTGGAATGATCATGATGAATTCTATGATGATGATGAATACTACACAGACTAGACTAACGTGACATATAAACTCGTGTTTCTAGATTTCGAACATTCCATAAGTAAGCTATCCTTTCTGTAACGACAATGTTTATTCGAACATTACTAGAAAGACAATGGAAGTCATACATATGCAAGATGGTTTGTAAATTATTTGTCATTGTACATACATAGTTTGATTGATATCTATTTCTTGTTAAAAGAGAAGGTAGCTTTGAGAGTAACCGGGTGGGACAGACTTGAACTAATCATGTTTTTATTTTTATTTCACTCTATCTTTTTCCGGCTATGTATGATAAGGGTTTTTTCACAAGGAAGGAAATCACATGACGCTGTTTTTTTTTTTTTTTT
>PYAF01006018.1:1032223-1058383 GCA_007407185.1 Glycine tomentella | reverse complement strand
TATAACTTCATCACATGACAAGTGTTATTAAGAAATGAATTAGCATTTATTAAAAAACTTTATTTTTTTTTTCTCAGCAAATGTTGAAAACATTACTTTGTCAATGAGGTAGGCGGTATGTTCCTTGTCTCAGCCTTAAATTAGGTAACTTCCGTCATCCCAAGTCTTTTTGTAAAACTGAAGAATAAAATGAAAAATGTTTGTTGGTATGAATTGGTGTGATGCTAAAAATAAAAATGTGATGAAATAATAAATTTGCTAACGAAAAAAAGTTAAAATGTGATGATATCCAAGTATTAAAAGTCAATTAAGCTAATAATTATAAATGTTCAGCTTTACCTATCCATTAATATTCAAAAAAATTATTCATATGGCATTATTTAAAAAAAAATATAAACCAGTCAAATGGTTCATGAAATAAAATTATAAGAATTTTGTTAATGTCAATCTTTAAGATTAGTTTTAAATAATCACAACTAAACATTTATTAAAAATATTTATTACATGTCAACTAGGATTAAGTAATTTTTTTTAAATTTATTTAAAGGAAAGAGTCAAATTTCAATATTAATAAATTTACAATAACTTATGTACGTATCTCACTAACTGAGTTCGATTTCTTTAGTATTAAATAATTTTTTTTAAAACTAGGATTTTATCATTGTTTCCGTTATTAATAATGTGAAATGATAATTAGGAGTTGGTTTTGACCCATTGCAGCAAATTGAATTTTTGTTATCAACAAATGTTAGTTATTAATTTTTTTGTTAGTTTTGTTATTAGAGGAAATTGAATCCATGATATTTCTTCCCTTCCCTTCTTCGTTGATAATCTAATCCAACTTATATCTCCTTTGTACTGGAGCAAATTGATATGAAGTTGGCAAAAATATTCTTATTCTCAAGAATCAAGTCCCAATAGATGAAAAATCATCTAGTAGCACCAAAACACAGAACATGTTTTCCCAAACAATGACAATGGCTACACTACAATATATGGTTTTGTTGTATCATCAAATGAATACATTCCAATCAGACCCAACTTTCCCCTTTTAAGACTATGTACACAGATAACTCTTCTCATTAAGGCAAACCACTCAATACCAGTAAGAAAATAAAAGCATGCATGCAAGTGCCATTAACTCTTCTCATTGGGTCATCAACATGGCCTCTCCACAGAGTCTTATTAGCATTCCACCCCACATTGTTTGAGCACTGGACCAGTTTGCTTGGGCAAGAAGGGATCAATCCTGACCCAAATCAATGAGAAAATAGATGCTAGAAGGATTGACCACAACACTACAATGGTAGGAGTCCTGTTTTGCTTTCCCATGAGACCTTTGAGGAAAGGGTACAAGTGAACAATGACCCAGAAGGCAAAGAACAGCTTCCCAAACAAAGGTCCCCATGAACCATATCCATTGTTGATGGCATCAGAGACTCCGGCCACGACTCCAACGATGTTCAAGATTATGAGAGTGGTTGGAGGGATGAGAAGAGTGGTCCACTTGAAGAGATAGAGCTCTCCGAATTCACTGTCCTCTGCTGCTTTTGCTGTGACAGTGAAGTTGGTGTCTACTCCACCAAGGACTTTGAGGAGGCCTTGGAACACGGCGAAAAGGTGAGCAGAAACACCTCCAATGACCCAAAATTGCTCGTTACGCCAAAGGGCTTCGATGGTAACACCACTCCATCGGAGCTCGAGCACGCTAGTTAAAATGATGGAGATAAATAGAGCCATAAACCAAATGCTAGCAAGGTTGTTCAGCTGCACACAAGAAAAAAGAAACACTCACATTCAGAATATGTGTATCTAATGACAACATCATTGTTTCCCTTCCCATTTTCTTCTTTTAAAAGTTTTGTGAATCATAGGTGAAAACAAATGTTCAATCTTAGTAATCACAAGATATTTATAGTTGGACAAGACTTAGATGCAGTTCCAGAGGTGTTTTTAGTACAGTTTTCCAATCAAAATTAGAGTTTTATCTTGATAATCTGCATAATATAGGTTTGCATTAAAGGTCAACATATATGACTGGAGAATAACACCAAAAGCATTTACGGAGTTTTATCTAAGTTTTGTCCTTTATACTCCTTCCGTTCCAAATTATATGACGTTTAAGGTTTAGATATAGGTATCAAAGAATGTAATTAATTTGTTGAATTTTAAAGAAAACATTAACTTCTTAGTATACCCTTTATCACTCTAATTAATGATTCATTTACTCTTCTTATACATGACTCTCACTAAGTATTGATGAAGGATAGTCTTGGAAAAAATTATTTAATGCAGCATTGATTTTGTAAAATGACATCTATTATAGAATAATTTTTTTTTTCTAAAACGTCATATAATCTGGAACAGGGGAAATAATTGTGTTGAGTGGTACTTACTGTAGGAATGATGAACTTTCCAGTCAGGAGACACACAGCTGGAATTGTGCAGTATGCAAGCAGAGGGATGGAAGTCCATGGATAAACAATGGTGTTGGTGTAAGCCATCCTCTGTAGGTACTTAAGTTTTCCTCCATAGCCATACCACAACGGGCAATGGCGACTAAGGAAAATCTCAACAGAACCAAGAGCCCACCTCAGAACTTGGTGCAACCTATCTGATAGATTTATTGGGGCAGATCCCTTGAATGCTGGTCGCTTTGGCATGCAATATATTGATTTCCACCCTCTGCAGTGCATCTTGAATCCAGTCAAAATATCTTCTGTGACCGAGCCGTAAATCCACCCAATCTGTAATGGAAAACACATTTGTTAAAAGGGCTACATAGATACAGTAATCAATCTTGGAACTCCATGTACCTTGTTTTATGTTGATAGTGAACGTGTAATGAGAAATTGTAATAAAATGTAGGCTAAACTATTCACTTGGTTCCTATAGTTGTGGCCCTTACATAAAAAAACTGTAAGTTTTACTTCCTATCAGCCAGTGCTAATAAAAGAGAAGAATTTCTGTCTGTATAAAACCGCTACAACATCTTTCCTTCACCGCTAACAAAAGTTGTTTAAACCTAAAATGTATTAGCTTATCTGATGTGTAAAGCATGAATAAAATCCAAATGTTGCATTGTTTTGAGATTAATGGATTTACCTCTTTGCCCCATTCAGTCTTCTCTTCATAGCCACAGCTTATAACATGAATGGCCTCCTTGACCAATGATTGGCTATTTGTGCCTTCAGGAAGTCCTCCATTTTCCATCAAGGTGGAAGCAATGAACACTGGTGACTGCCCAAATCGCTTCTCAAAACTTTTCTGGGACATGAGGGATGATTTCTCTAGATCCTCATACCCTTCAAGGCCTTCTTCAATCTCTTCAAGATCAAACATGGACCCTGACCCTTTTCTAACATAGTCTTTCCCCATCATTTTCTTCTTGTTCTTGTTCTTGGAGAACACACTGAAGAAACCTTTTCCTGATTTCTTTTTTGACTTGGACTTCCTTGAACCACCACAGCAGCAGCAACACCATGATGGCCAGCAGTCACATGTCATCTTTGGCCTTTTCTCAGATACTGGTGGATCATAGCCATACAATGCCTGCCTGTTGAACACAGTTCCAGTACCAACATATACTGGACCTTGAATCCCATCAAGCCCTTTCATATTGATCTATGATGAAAGCAACATTGAAGACAAACGGTTCAAGGTCACTTAGTGAAATGAAATTTTCACATATTTGTGAAGTTGGAGATTAGAAGAATTGTACTTACATCAAAGAACACCGTGTTTCGGTTAGCATATCTATCATGGCGATCAATACCATCAAATCTTTGTGGAAATTGGA
Organism: Glycine tomentella; assembly: GCA_007407185.1. Classification (NCBI taxonomy): domain Eukaryota; kingdom Viridiplantae; phylum Streptophyta; class Magnoliopsida; order Fabales; family Fabaceae; genus Glycine; species Glycine tomentella. The sequence continues at coordinate 1,054,584 of PYAF01006018.1, read as the reverse complement.
CATAACACAGCTTCTTCCCAAGGTTGGGGTCCATTAAAAAGCACATGGCCTCTCTTACTGCCTTGCTATTATTGACGTAGTGATCACAATCCAGATTCAACATGAATGGTGCATTTGTAAGAACAGCAGAAACTCGAACCTTTGGAGGATAGACAACAATAAAAGAGTTATAAACATGTTTTTAATATCTTAGTATCTTAGTCCTGAAGGTACTAAACAATACAATATCAAGTTTTTGTGCTTACCAAAGCATTCATAGCACCTGCTTTCTTGTGGTGTGGATAGCCGGGACGTTTTTCACGTGAAATATATACAAGTTTAGGAAGTTCCTTGCCTTCCACGTCTAGCGCACCGGCACTTCCTAAATATACCTGCAAAGGAAAGTTCATGAACCATATCAGTTGATACCAACTATTCCTCTCACTAATTTCTTCATTTTATTTTCACTAACTTGATTTTTCAATTAGAAAATGTAGTTTATATATTATTAGTGTTAGATTTCATCTTAAAACCTTGGCATTTAGTGAACTTGCCCATGAGCCATATCAGTTTATACCAATAAACCAATTATTAACCTGTTGGAATTTGAAACTAAATTAAGATGTCTGCCAGAAGGGGATACATAGCGATGGACTATAAGCATTCATTGATACTTTGTTAGATTACATCTTAAAACTATTACTTTTATGTAAAGTTTCCCAAACAGTTATATATTTGCATCCCAGGAATTATGGGAGACAATTTGGGGTTTCAACAATTAACATTATGCTGACATTTGAAGAAAAATTATAATATATGGGCACCATATTTTCCTTTTGAAATCTATTACCTAAGTAATAATTCAACGGCTATTCAACATTTCATAAATGCAAGGTCTTTCTGTTCTGTTTTGCTTTGTTTTGTTCCTTAATGAAAAGATAATGAAAGTACACAAAAGAAAGAGGATGCAATAGCCAAACCTGAATCATTCCTGGATGATCGCGAGTGTTGTTCCCTGGCCATGGAGTTCCATCTTGCATCACCCATCCCTCTTCGGGTTTCTTCTGAGCCTTTGCCACCAAAGAATTAATTTTCACCTTAAATTCTTCATATTCTCTCTGCAATGGTGCAAACACACAAGTATTACCACAAGCCTCTAATGCCATATTGAGACTAGAAAATCAAAACCAAAACCAAGTAAAGAAAGAAAAAAAACTTGTCCTATCCTTAAGTATATCCCCACCTTCATGGCCCTTCTTTCCTTCACAAACGTAGGCTGCACCTTATCCTTCAAGTAATCAATTTTCTGAGAAAAGTAAAACTCAGGAGCCCTTGGCTCAATGTTATACTTCTTGCAAAAGGGAACCCATCTTCTTGCAAATTCAGCAGTTTCTGCCAAGGAATCAAACAGAAGCATAGAAGCACCATCATCTGAGACATAGCAGCTGACTTTGTCAACAGGATAGTCCACAGAGAGGATTGAAAGGACAGTGTTGGCTGTTATAATGGGAGGTTCCTTCAAAGGGTCCACTGTACTCACAAAGAAATCAACTGGAGCTAGTTGGTTTGTCTCCCCTTCGCGTTCAAACCTCAAGGACAAACGGTCCAAGTAAGTCTCGCGTGTGATGGGGAACCACTTGGGGAACTGATCAAGAATCCATGACAGTGCAAACCATATCTCACATATCACAGAGATTAGCCACAAGGGATATGCATCATTTGCTGGAGTTAAGATACGGAACCGGAAGAAGAAACAAAGGATGACCAGCCTCATCACGATCACTATGCGATATGGATTGATTAAGCTTGAAGATATCGGAACCTTGCGCCACAATGGTTGTCTAGCTTCAGCCAAACTGTTAGGTGACAGAAGAACATTAGTTCCAGTTAAAATATTTTGTGCCTTGTGCACACCTTATTATGCATACAGGTTTCTCACATAAAAATCAAAAGTTGTCGCATTGCATATTTTAGAAGGTGTGATTCAAGTGAGTTGATTATTATTGCTCACTTTTTGTTGGGGTGCTCTTGCGAGCTTTCACTTAAGAATGTGTAACATTTATTTGTTAGTTTTTTGAATCCTCTGTTCGGAATTTAAAGGCAATGCTGTTCCTCACAATATTGATCATATTTGAAATTCGGGTGAAAATTTTAATAACAAATTTAGAACAATTACTTATAGATAATCTTTGAATTTGATATGGAGAAAAATACTATTCATGTAAACTAATTGACATGCTTGATTTTTCAGCATTATTTATTATTCATGAAAAGGAAACATAAGGTAACAATCTCTTGTACAAGGCTAAGGCTTTTAAAGAGCTAGAGAAGAGATCACTTACAGGTAATCATCTTCTTCACCTTGATCTTCTTTTCCGTCTTCTTTGTTTAGAAGACCTCTCTTTTCTTGCCTGACTTTCCATTTCTCTACTCTTTCTTGCCATTCTTCATTGCTGTAGAATTCTTTGTCCCCTTCGAAATCCTTGCCAGCAACTAGAGAACAATAAACCAACATATAAACAAAATAGAATACCCCAGAAAGAAAATTACTATCATGGATAATTAGCAATGTGCCCATACTATGCTCTTTAAAAAGTTTAGTCTTAATTCCACTTTTTGTCCTTAGCTTTTTCATTTTTAGCGATCTAATAACTTAATTTGTTGTATTTTAATCTCAATTTTTAAGAAACTTGCAAATTTTATCCGTCATTTATCTATTAATAAGCACAAACATTAAGGATAAAATTAGTCAAAAAATAAAAAAGTTGAGTATAAAATTTGTCAAAAAATAAAAAGCCAGGGATAAAAAATACAATTATGTTACAGTAAATTGACGAAGAGTAAAATTCACAAATTTTTTAAAAATTGAGTGTAAAATGCGTCAAAGTAATTTATTGGAATAAAATTCACCAAAAATTGGAAAATTAGAGATAAAAAGCGGAATTAAACCAAAAATTTAAAAGTTTCTTACCGCTCCCAGCTGAAGAGAATGCTTGACCATTGGGATGCAACTTCTCTTGATTGTAGTCCCCATTTTCCTGTAAAAATTACATCAGTTCCATAGTCTCTTAGATCATTCACTTTCAATTAACTATCACAACTACAATACTAATTGTCCTGATTCATTTTGGCCAAACCCCATTTGTTGAATAAATAAAAAATAATTAATTTCCACATTGCATTTATTTTTAGAAGCTTGATTAAGAATAAAGAAACTACCACATGATTAACATCATGTTGCCGATCTAGATCTTCACGATGATTCTTAACCGGAAACTCATCATCAAAATCATCTGCATCAAAGTTGTCCTCTTCATCTCCAGCCACTCTAGGACAACCTGCACAGAAGCCAACATCAATGTGTCACCATAAAACCAGGTTATCATACTGAGATGCATTCCTGTAGGTTTTTGTTATTCTCTAATTCGAATTAGAATCTCAGCTTTAAGCTAACTTTGTTTTTCTTGTTCTGGATTAGAGACCATAGGTGTCCCCAACCCACTAGGACGTTTAGTGTAAACATTTATTATGCAGATTATCATGATAAAACTCCAATTCTTATAATCTGAGAACAGCACCAAAAGCATGTAACGAACAACATCTAAGCGTTGTCCTAATACATTAATACATAACATGATAACACAAAGCTTAAAGAGCTGAACTAACCTTTGTGGCGCTTATAGCGAGTGTTGCATTGAGGACAGCTCTGGTTCCCTTCACTCCTCTCATACTCATAACACGGTCGGCAAACAGGAAATCCACACACATGACAAGCCACAAACAGCTCCCCATTTTCCTTGTATCCAATCTCATCGCCACAAACTCGACAAGTAGTTTTCGATGAAGCCTGTCGGGTAGGAGGAGTCTGATGCTGCAAAGAAACAAATAAAAAAACACCGTGAAAAACCAACATGTGGAACATGTTAATTAACACAATAAACATAATCTCTACTGACAAAAACCAATAATACTAATTAGTAACAATTAACATTTGCTGATAAAAAAAAACACATTAAACATAATGGTGTGCAACATGAAGTGAAAAGAAGATGAATGCATAACATACCTCATCGGAGTCACGCGAGAAGTGAGAATTCGAACCGGTGATCAAGCCAGCCATGGAGTTTGAGGCCATGGCAAGGCAAAGTTACGGAGAGAGGTTGAGGAAGAGTGCAATAGGAGAAGATGGTTTTATAAGAAATGGTAGGTTGAGAGTGAAACATCATGGTCATGGTTGTGTTGTGGATGTAAGAGTGTGTACCAAACCGTGAGTTGGAGGGTCGTGAGTTTGAGTCTAAGAGACGTCATGGAAGGAGCGATTGGTGTGAGGGACTTTTCTTTTAGTTTTGGCTTGCTTGGACTCTAAGGAGAGAGGTCTTTTCTAGTTCTTAATACGTGACATGATGAATATTGAATAAGATACATGTTTGATATGTGTTACACGAGCTGGTCATAATGTCACGTCTATGTTCATAATAATATTAAACCCAAAAGGTAATATCTGCAATGGAGGCGTCTTTTCTAGCTCTTAGTATGTTTATATCTAACATGGTATGTATTGCACACTAGGGAGGTTGTAACGTCACATTTAATTTTGAAGCTAACAACCTAATGAAAAATGCTATTTGTAAGAGCCTAAGAGGAAGGGGAAGATTGTAGTGCAATATTCAAATCTAAGATGTGCCAAGTTCCACAACGGAACATAGAGAGAGCATCATGGCTTGGAATTTGAATCCAATGTTTTCATATATTTTTTTATTGATGTTTTAATATTAGTAACTTTGTGACTTGTGTTGTGAGTCAATGTTTGAATTTTTATTATGTATCATATTTTAGTTTTGGTCTTTTGATTTTTTTATTGGCAAGTGTGATTTTTGCTGTGCAAGTTTGAGAGTCAGAAAGATGGCTCAAATTATAGCCAACAATGATGGAATTGTCAATGCCAACTCCAAAGTCTAATAGATTTTTGGGGTCTGCTTCCTACACCCAACAGAGGTTTAATACACCTAGCAATTTTATTTTATTCCAATAGTACCCTTATTGCTTTTCTCTTGTTGTTTTTCTCTTTCTTCAAACATACACCCAGCTTGGCTCTTTTCTGTTGGGTGCTTCTTGCTTCTTCTTCCGACGGCATGGGTCTTGTTTGAAGCAGATTTGGTAGTGTTGTTTTGGTGGTGGAGGTGGTGGTTTGTAGTCGGGGTGGTTTGGTTAGTCGGAGAGCGTCGTTGGAGGTAGTTTTTGAACCATGGTCACTGTAGCAACACGTATGTCTCATACGGATTGGCAATCCGTATATTTGTTTTAGGGCTTTTTAATATTTTTTTAATTTCATTTTTTTAGGATATTTTTAATGAATGTATTTTTTAATATTGTCAATCAGTAGGATCATACGAATAGCCAATCCCTCAACCTATTATCATTCCTTCTTACAGATTGACAATCCGTATAACACTTACGGATTACTAATCTGTACTTGTGCACAAAAGGAGACTCATGGAAGAGGAAACGATGCGCCACTTACCTCGTCTCGAAGAACAACCACCATAGCTACGATGGCGACCACCACAACCAAAGACGCAGCACAGACGCACCTCGACAGATAAACCAAACCACACGACGGAGCATCAAACCAGACGACAGCAGTGGCACCTTCTTGAACGCTTGGAAGTGGAAAGCAAAACGAATGGTGTATTGGAAATAATAATTTTCGTATGTTTAATGATTTTTTAAAAGGGCTATTAGTGGAAATTCACTATTAACTGTTGGGTGTATTAGAATTATTCTGAATGTAGGAAGTAGAACCCTAGATTTTTTCTCCAATTCGGCCCTCGGACAAATGGCATTTGCTTCCTGCACCCCATAGAAAACTCAAATGGACAAAAATACCCTTCCTCGTACTCCACCTTCAAACCACTCTCAAGAAGCTACATAACATGCTTCTTTTTCTTCTTATTTTTTTTTTTTTTACTTTCTATTATATATATTGTTCCTTCTCACCGCCACATAGCACAGCACACGACCTTTTTGTTTCTCCAAATTCCAAAGGAACGCATAATGTAGCTAGCAATTGAAGAAAACAAAGGTTTGGTGACTGAGTTGTTGGAGCACCTTGACAGTGCGGGTGAGATGATCATTGCTCTCGCCAACGGAGATGTTGAAGAAAACAAGGGTTTGGTCCAATCCACTATAAAAAAAAAAAATTGGGCACTTCCAGATTTCCCATTCCTGAATTATGTATAAATAATTGCAGAACAAGTAATTCAGAATATATGGTTTTTCGAATTACTTATTCTAGAACTTTGCAAGCATAATTTTGGATTGCCCATCCTAAAATGATGCGTACATAATTTCGTAATAATTAATCCAGGAAACAACATATAATTCAGATTACTTATTATGGAATTATGTATACATAATTTTGAAATGGGCATTCAAGAAGAGTCCAACTTTTTTTTTTCTATTCTAGGAGAAGAATGACATTAGGCATATATTGTTAGAACAATCTTGCTGCTTTTCACTTCGGACACTGCTAGAACTTCCTCCTTTCGTTAAAACACTAGATATCCGATACTGCGTCAAGCTTCAAACTTTACCAAAGCTTGAAATTGGATGAACAGTCTCTAGTGGCTATTGGGTTGAATGCACAAATCAACACGATGAAATTTGCAAACCAACCCCTATCGACACCAAATCACGATCTTGTAGAAAATTAAAATGATTATGAAAATAATTATTGTTCTTATCAAGCTGGTTATGTGTATCCAGGAAATAATGTTCCAGAGTGGTTGGAGTATAAGACAAGAGAGGATCGTAAAGTTATTGATCTCTCTTGTATTCCACGTTCCACCCTGCTGGGCTTCATTTTCTGCTTTGTCGTTTGTGAGTTTAGAAACACAGAAATAATTGATAAACTTGAATTTAACATCACTATAAGTAATGAGGAGGGTGAAGGAAAGAAGGACAGTGTCAGAATGCACATGTGTGTGTGGTGTACGACCAAAGATGTTCTGACTTCCTAAATAGCAGAGCAAAAAATCAAACAAGGTTTACAATCAAGGTTACAATGAATGCTCGATCCAAGCTCAAAAAACTTATGATGCACTGCCACAGCAGGTTTTTAAAAGAATTCAGGGTCAGCTCAATAAGCCCCTCGGCCTATAACAGTTTCATTCAACAGATGGAATTGCGTGACTCATTGTGTCAATTTCATTAAACAGATGAGACTGGGTGCTTTGTATTATCCAAGGTATTTCCTTCCTGTGGTTTAGGATGAAATATTTGATTTAAAAGAACTTGTATTATTTCATGTTACAAGAACTTAATTGGTTACCAGATTCCCAACAAAGCTATTAATGTGAGTACTTATACTTCCAAGTTTGATATGGACCTACTAAGTTCTTAAAGAAACAACTATAAGTAATGATTACTCAACATACAATAGTATGCAATCATACTCAAAACTACCAAGATAGTAGTAAGGAATATGACAGTAGTCCAAGTGATAGTTGTGATGATTTTAAAGAAAATTTAAGCACTTTACTATTGTGAGTCTCCATGTTTGTAGACATACAGGGTTAGATATATTCTGAAACTGGAAGTTTTGGTCGTACGTTGGTGTTATGTAGATTTTTGTAAGTAGCAAAGAAACAAGCTCTTTTATGACTTATTCGCCTGAAGTTCCTATAATAAAATTCTCTCATTTTTTTATTCTGTATAATGAGAACAAGATGCTAGTATTGATTCAACCTAAAATAAAATTCTCTTTTATGCTGGTATTCACATGGAGTTCGTTATCTTTTTATTAACTGGAAACTTATTCGCCTGAAGTTCCTATAATAAAATTCTCATTTTTTTTATTCTGTATAATGAGAACAAGTTGCTGGTTTTGATTCAACCTAGGACCTGTTTTACAAAAACAAACTATAGAAAAAGTATATCTTTTATGAATACAATACTTTTCATTCAGTTACAGTATAATGTGTGGTTCAGTCAATCTACATCTTCTAAATCTATAGCAGTGTTTAGTATATGGTACTATGGTTACTTTAAGTTGGTCCAAAGAAAGAGTTCACAACTATGGTATGCACAATTCCCTCGAGTCAAGACTCTTGACCAAACTTTTTGGTCACCACCTTCAAACCTTCTTCAACTTAACGCACTTTGATCCACCGTAACAAAAACATTGGCAGCCACTGCTTCATTTGTTTCAATCACAACACGATTCTCGGACACGTTCCTCAGAGCATGATTGGGGAAGGTGCTGCCTGTGGAGCTTAAAGAGTACTGAACATTCTTTATAAGGTTAGGAAAAAGCAAAACATTGTTAAAATCAACACTCCAAGAGGTTCCATTCCCTTGCATAGACATTTTGGCAACTGTGGCCTTTAACTTCATCCCCCTTGCAATGTTTCTATCAACAATAACTTGATCAATTTGTTGGAAAGAACTATTTGATTGGTCAAGCTGAACAATTTCAACCCCCTGATTTGAACCTGAGAACATGTTATCAACAATATCAACACCATTCACAATTCCATTCTTGGACTTTAGGACAATATTGGCATCACCAAGGAAGAAACTGCTGGAGATATGGAGTTGAACCGGGTCTTCCGCCACAATACTAGTGTAATCCATGTAAGAATTCACAATCCTGGTTTGTGTCAAACCGGGTAGTTTCAAATAAATTCCAGTGCCTCCAAAGCCAGTGGCCTTATTGTAACAATGAACACCAGAAAAGGCATTGGCCTGACCAGTAACCATTATTCCTATAGCAGCAGAGAAAATTACAACATCAGTGACAGCATTGTCATTACCCTGGAGGGTTATTCCAGTGCCTGAGAAGTCCCTCTCATTTTTGTTGCCACCAGCAGTTATATGCTGGCCGAGGAAAGAGTTCCTTATGTATGTTTCATGACCACTTTGTACTAAAATTCCATTGTTGGTGAAATGTGTGATGTAACAATTGTCTATGTTAGTCCTAAGTGAGTTTATGACTGAAATGCCTCCACCCCTGAAGTTAGAGTCCAGCAAGAGTTCCTTGAGAGTTATGAACTCAAAATTGTAGGATGGTAAACTGTTTCCTCCATTAGAAGAGGGTGACAAATCAATGATATAGCCGTCTTCTGGAAAAATATCTGAGGCTCTTATAGTCCCTCCATGTATCTGTTTTTGCATCAAAATACAAACAAAAAATCAAACTTAGCTATCAAAATTTAAGGTCTTTTGGATGTCTTATTGAATAAAGAAATTGGAAAAGTATAGTTTGTCTTGACTTTTCTGCAACTTTATGTAACAAGAATTGGTTAAAATTAAAAAAGATAAAACCATGTAGAAAAGAACAAAAATTAGTGGCAATAAAGGAATGACGGTTGAAGAAGGGCAATTTTTTTTCTTAAATATTTATAGCTGTAGTCTTATTTTCTTGGTCTAGTTAGACCAACTGCTTCACCATCTTGACCAAAAATTGGACCACCTGCCTCAAAAATTAAATTTAGCCGTCATAAAGTCTTACAAGTTACACCAAAGTGACAATTGGCAAATAATAATGAATTTGGAAGATACTTTTCATATTGTACATTAACTAATACTAATTTATAGGTGGTTTATATTTGTCATATAAACAGTTGTTCATGAATGATGAAGCTAACAATTAGATTGGTTTTCTGCAGGCATACCATAAGGTTCCCCACCCCGGCCACCGGCAACTTCAGTGACCGGCTGATCAAGTAATTTCCACCCTCAAGATTAATCTGAGCACCTCCAAGGTCTCTGATGCCTTCCATCAGATATCCTTCACTAGGACCCTTGGCTGCATCTTCAATGGCTGCAAGGAGTGCTTCAGTGCTATCCGAATTACCCGTTGGATCTGCACCATAAGACGTCACACGGTACACGCGTGGATTGTTCACGCCCTGCATGACAAAATATATCAAACACTTGATATTTTCACCACAAAAGAAAAATGTACTAGACTAAATTGTTTTGGGGGGGGGGGGGGGGGGGGGATGCATAGTTGAATTACCTGGAGTGAGTGACGAGAAGGAGAAGGAGCAGAAGAAGGGCTTGAGAAGGTTGATAAGGAAGATGGGGCTGAAGCAATGGAATCATGTCTTGTTAGAGAGGCCTTAAATGACTGCAATCTTTGTATTGCTTCATGATAGTTGTTACTAGAAAATGTCCTAGGAGGCAAGCTATCCTCATATGAACCAATAACTATGGAGCAAGCCATCCCTAGAAGCAAGGACCAAGCTAAAGTTTTTCTTGCCATTGTTGTTTTTGGAGAGAAGTTTGTGGCACTCAGGTTAAATAGAACAGGTTTGGGAAAAGCATTCCTGTTGTGTGGAGATTTAAATAAGGTTGAGAGGTAGAGGGAAAAGGTTGATGAAGGGAGATAAAGAAGGGTAATTAATATGGAGACAGGAAAGAAGTGGTGGTAGCTAAGTTTTGATGAGAAAAATGTGTACGAATATTTTCATATTGGATCATACACATGACACCCCCTATCATTTGGACTATTATGATATTAGTGAAGGGTTTTTTTTTTAACCTTTTTTTTTTCATTTTCCCTGACCTGACTGAAAAGTAAGCATTTACCAACTTCTTACTTTTGGGACCTTCACTAGTTTGACATTGTGTAAAAGGTATTTTGGAATAGGAAGAAAGCGTACCTGTGGTGACCTTAAATTATATTGTGGAATTATTTGAGGAGGGTCCACCATACAAATCTTGGGTGACAAGGTAAATGTGCTTGGTTGATTCACCTTGGTAAAATTAGGAAAATAATAAATTGTTAGGTATGTATTCATTGTTTAGAGGGTAAAATTAGGGAAAATATAAAGGAACATTGGTAGCCCATTAAACGTGAGTCATTCTTTTCAAAAATTATGGCAATGGTAGAAACTGATGATGGGTTACCAAGAAAGTAGGGTTAAAGTTACAAATTCAGCATTGTCCTTCCTGAATCAAAGTATATAATTAGAGGACATTTCCTTTATCGAGACACAAGCAAATCACACAACTAAAGTTAACACCACATCTAAGAAGATCTTAATTAAGACATTAGGGTTTATGAGTTTTTTTCACTTAGATGTTGTTCAACATACATATTTATATCTAATTATGGGACTTCTCACATTTATCTCTCCAGTATAATAATTTGTCATATGTTCTATAATATAGTAATGATTAACAAAGAAAATTTAACATTATTAATCATTCAACCATATCAGCCTTCTCATTACCATGTTGGTTTTATGTGTGTATGACTTGTTTACATTGTTAAAGTGTGCACTAAACTGGGTGATTTTGGAAAACAAATTACTTGCATTCAGGTGTCCTCTGAGTGAAACGTGGGTGAAGTCAACCAAGGAAGCGAGGGTGAAGTCAGTCTAAGTAGCTGCTTTTGTAGGCAATTAATTCTTAGCCTAACATTTCCATCACTGAGGGAACACTTGAATTGGTATCAAATTTTAATCTGACTTCTCGTGCAGAATGACAAAAAAAAAATGTGAAGCATCACTCAGAACGTCTCTTAAATTCTATGTGACAAAATTCATCCATGACGTGTAAATAATTTCGAAACTATACTACTTTGATAATTTGTTTTACAAAATTACCCAGTTTAATAAAAAAAAAAAAGTCATTACAATGCAGCTAATAAAAACTCAAGCCCGAAATATCCATTAATGAAGTTTAACTCAGATTAATTGTACTAAGCAGAGATCACATGCAAACCGTACGTGTTTAAACCCTGAGTAGCACGTTTAATCAAGTGTGAGATTAATTAATAGATTTGCCAATCTTAAAAGCCATTGTTATGACTTCCGTGTCATGCAGGGTATTTTGCTTACATTTTATCATTGAATACTTGAATTATTTAACATGAGATTGTTTTAACTTAATTAATAATAACAAAAGTAATTTTAAATATATAACTATGTAATGTATTAAATACTCAAAGAATTTTATAATTTATAATAATCTTATCTAGTTTGAATAAGATTATCTCTAGTAAAAAATATCCAAAGATTATTAAAAAAACAAAAAAATATTTGAGGTATCAATAGTAAATCCTGATCATTATAATCCCCACCGCAGAATTAGAGAAATTATTAAGTGGACCAAACCACCTTATGATTATTGATCGGGACTATAAATAACACGGTGAATTGAACTACCTAAGAATTTCTCATAAAATTAACATTTCTATTTATAATTTTAAAAAACTTCAGTATCAAAAAGATGAAATCAGCATAATTTGGACACATGTATATTTAATGAATGGTGAAAATTGAGTATCAGTACGGCATCAACATTCAGCAAAACGCACTCGTGGTGGTTAATTAGAGTTGATTCCGTATTTAATTCGATTAAATGGTGCGATTCGTGGTCTGAAGGAAAATTACTTTCTGTATATAATCGCAAAAGAGTAAATGCTTAATCTGAGTTTATAGGTGAAATGACAAAGACAAAGCATGAAAAGATTGCTTTCCTTAAAGTTGGAAGACAGTTGCAAACAATTCGATCATGCTTTTGGGTACCTTTCGATTTAAATTTGACGCAAACAAGTTATCTTGGAAGCGGCGTGAGACAAACCAAGTCTTAAAACGTTGTAAATGCTTTTAGTATGTTTCTTTGAAACAAAAATCTTAACAACGTATTTTTTTATATCTTTTTTTCTTACTATTTGATGAATATATATATATATATATATATATATATATATATATATCATACCAAGAAAATACTGAATTCTACTATTTAAAAGGTTATAAGTGATTGCAAATACTATCAAATGGCATTATTAGATTTTCTTTTATATTGATTTGGTTATAATTAATTTGAGAATAAAAACTTTTTATACATTTTAAAATTTTTGATAAAGAACAAATTTGAAGGATAAAACTGAATGTACCTATTTTTTTAGTTATATATATATATTACTTGCTTAAATTTTACTATTATTATCTAGTATCTATTTTTTTAAAAATAATCCTATAATGAACGTCAAATACCCCAAACTTATGTACTAAACACAAATACCAAAACCCATTGTTACTTTAAGCATGTTTTGGGCCCAGGGATGCGCTTCATACACAAGGTAAATTTCTAATACACTATGAACAGTGCATTTTCAAAATTATCCTTCACATATCTATGGCCTTCATACACAGATCCGTATGATTCAACATACAAATTAGTGAATCCGTAAGATTCTTACGGATTCATTAATCCGTAAGAGTTTTTTTTTTTTTATATACGGATTGAGCAATCCGTAAGTCCAATTCGTATTTTTTTTTTGTAAGTTAAAATATATTTTACAAAATAATTTAAAATAATGGTGTATGCAAGTATCAAACCTGTGACCTTCAAGTTATTAACGCAATGCTCCAACCAACTAAGCTAATAAACCAATTATGTTAACAAATAATTAATATTGATGTATATAACACTAAATTTTTTCAATTTAAAATAATTTATTATGTGAATCCGTAAAAACCTTACGAATTTGTCAATCTGTATGTGTGAATCATACGGATCCATGTATGAAGGCCATAAACACGCAAAGGATAATTTTGGAAATGCACTGTTCATACACGGTGTATGAAGCGCATCCCTTGGGCCCATTGCTATTTCACTCCCTATTTCACTTTCTACCTCCAACGACCCATTGTACCCTTTTCCCTTAAAGATGTACACCCCTTTTTCTTTTTGGAAATGTATTTCAATAATTAAATATACCTATTTCAGAAATATATCTTTGTAACTATAATTTATAGTTCCAAAGATATACTTCTGGAATAGGCATATGTTTTTAAATAAAATATCACTTAGGAAATAAGATCATTGACGAAAAATACAAAAAAAAATCATTGACGAAAAATACAAAAAAAATCATTGACAAGATAAACATTTATCTTATACCCATGTTTGTTATTCTAATTTTTATTCTATCATTGGAGTTCTTTAAATACTATCTAAAATCTTATTTTTTTATTCTATCTTTATTATTCTTTAAACCCTAATCTTAAACCATCTTCATCATATATTCATTATATAATATTGTGCTTTCATCAGTAGCATACAATATTTTATGTTTTCTTTTATGTGACACTATGTTTTCATGTATGTTCTTGACTAACTTCATCTATGATACACGTTAATTGTAAAGCAAAGTTTTTGATGGTGGTTTTTTCCTTTAATGACATTCATTCATGTTCTAATCTAAGTCTACATCAACAATTCAAGTCTCAACCCTCAATGACTCTTAAGTACTTTGATTTAGGTATGATTTGTTATTACTGGAAATATCTTTTTGGAATAATGTATATCATTCTAGAAATGTATCTCTAGAACTATAAGTTATACTTTCAAAGATAAATTTTTGGAATAGATATATTTAATTCTAGAAATATATTTCCGCAAAGCAAAAGAGGTGTACATCTTTAAGGAAAAAAGGTATAATGGGTAGTTGGGTGGTATAAAGGTGATGTGATATATAGAGTATACTTAGAATAATTGGGTGCAAATAGAAAGAGAGAAAAATCTAATTGGGTACAATCGTTTAAAGACCATTTAAAAAAAATAGAAAAAATTTTGTCTGGATACAAAGAAGAATTGAAAAAGACAAAAATAAAGTAACTTAAACTTATTAACAACCTGGTTGAAATATAAATAGGCACTTGCTATTTACAAACCCTATTTTTAAGTACACCCTCATTCCATCTTTTTCCTTAAAGATATACATCCCTTGGAATCCCTTTTTCTTTTTTAGAAATATCTTTCTTGAATAACATGAGTTTAATGGTCATACACTAACAGTATAAAATAGTTTTATATAAAATAGTTTTACATCATCATTCAATCACAAATCATTGTTGATATGACTTTTAAAATAATTACCACAATCTTATCATATATAATGGGTTGTGATTGGATAATAATGTAAAAAAATTTACACTATTAACGTATCATCCTTTTTCTCATAACATATATACCTATTCTAGAAATATATTTTCAAAACTACATAGTTCTGAAATATATTTTTGCTATTAAAAAATAAATATTTATCTTACACCCTATATTTATTAGTCTTATTTTGATCTTATCATTAATAAACTTTAAATCTTATTTAAAATCTTATTCTCTAATTCACTTATCCATAATGATAAATGGACATACAACCTGCTTCTTCTGTTTATCCAATAATAAGAACTAAGAACTTGATTAATTATTTGTTCTGGCTCCATTCAAAATTTGCCAAAATCCTCATTTTACAAACCCTGTTGTAATTTGCTAGCTATGCTATTTGGTCGGGTTTTCACCTTTTAAATGGTGCATGTCAGTGTCACCTTTGAATGAGTGCCATTGAAACACGTTGTGTAAAAGCATGCTTGTTTCCGCGTCTAAATGCCAATGGACGTGTAAGCCACAACTTGTAGCATATGCACCAATAATATTCCTACGACGTACACCAAATCAAACACATGTCGAGTTTTTTTTTTTTAGATTGATAATATGTAAAAATGGAAATACATCGGACGTCCATGGCCCTACCTGTTGAATTCCTAGTCTGATTATTTAGTAAAAAGGTTAATCCAAACATTTTTAAAAAATACTTTTTTACTTTGGTAGGATAAGCTACAAATTTTTTTAATATACATATTAAACTCGATGGGTTGGCCTACTTATTAGCCAATGTCAATAAAAAAAATAAAGTCATTCCTAATAATATAGACATTATCAACAATATATTTTTATTATATTTAGTTACCACCTTTCATTTTCCACAATGTTTCAGGTGCTAATGAAGGATATATTCCTAGAATATTAGACAAATGTAGATGTAGGCCGGCATGTAGCATATAGTTGTCATCCCATGTAGATGTAGTACGTTCCATGTTATGCCTGCGATGGGCATAACCCTTGGAAACATTTATTCTCCGTATTTGGTGCTGAATTTCAGAATCAATGCTTTTTAATTTACTTCCACTGTTGAGGGTTTCTTCAACCGCAAAACAAGGAGGCCAGGGCGGGCACATGCTCTGATATTCAACAAATTAAATTGATATGCTTTTTTACTTTGGTTGGCTTATCTATTTCCTCATCTTAAAAGAATCAAGGGAATCATGATGATGTGCTCTTTACATTAAATGACTACATTACGTGTGCTAATATAATTTCTTTTTTCTGTTGTATTGAAACTGGTTTTTTATAAATATTGTAGTAAACTCCATGCTACATCAATGTCTAATAATGTCTGATACTTGTTGTCAAAGACACCACTGTCCACTTGGGCATCTTTCTTACAAATTTAATATTGGACTAATATAATTTTAGCATTTATAATTGTATAGCACATAATGCAGCTCATTTGATTCATGATCCTACAAAAGTTGTCAAACAAAAAGATAAATGCAATGTTTTTGAAGTTTGTGGTTTGCATTGATTATTATTTCCACTAGATCCTTCATCTAGATACACTTCAAATACCAATCTAATTTATCTTATAGTTTATGCAGGGTGAATAATTACATGTTTGTCTTGGGGCAAATAATATAAATGTAAAAACATTAATCTTTATGGTAAATTTTGGGCTTAAGGACAAAGGATATGTATTACTTCACCCTCCTCTCCATCTGCACAGCCATGTGACTTGCACATGGAATGAGAAATATGTTTGTGGAGTTTAGAATCCACTGTTAGTCAGTTGCCTTTATATCCTAATTTTGCAAATCTACAAATCAAAATATATGCAGATGAAACATCCTTAGATCCTACATCACTTGAAGGTAGCTATTGGTAGCCGTATTAGAACAATAGCAAACATAATGTATGGGCTCTTTTTTATCTTTTTGATTTGTTTGATGATGTTTCTTTAAACTAGAACATAACACAACACAATACTAAAAGTGGTTCAATTTTGGTTCTCTTGAAAAGGTGGGAATCAAAGGCAACGGACTAGAACAGAATGCTTTGTTCTATTATGTCTGCGTCAAACTTTATTGAAGTTTTCCTGTAAAAGTTCAATTTAGATATATATCCCACTTGTCTAGTTATTTTAGGATTTTGTCTGCGTCAAACTTTATTGAAGTCTTTCATGTAAAATTAACTTTATTGAGGTGTTCATATGATTATGTAAAACTTTAATGTATTCAAATAATGTCAAAATACATATGCCATTTTGATGGTTTACTTGAGGAGTTGCTGATGTACGCAAATTAAGGTGCATTAATCGGGTTCTGAATTATTATTATTTCCTTTATGTTGGTGTTCTTGAGTGATACTGTTTCTGTTTTAATTTTGCTCCTTTTAGTTATTTTTAATTTCTTTTTGAGACTAAATAAAACTTCTTAATTTTATCCGATATGAATGTGGTGGCAATCCGGATAGACTATTGACGAACCTGAGGTTGGATGGGCAGAGTATCTGCAAAAAGTAATCTGATATTTAAGTCAATAATAATCTCATCAGAGAGATGATATGAGATATCCTAAATGTGAAATTAATTCAATGTCACTCCTAGTATTTATAGAACTGAATTCTCTGATCTACTAGACCCATAGTCTTCTAGAGGGAAATAATTCTGTGTTGATTAGGACAGGTCTAACAGTGAAATAGACTTGAAACAAATTTTGAGATTTTTTATATTTCAAATTAAAAAATTATATATGTTAATCCTTTTTTTCTAACATACATGGCAATATGCTAAAAGTTCTCTGTGACCGAAATCAACATATATATTTTGGTTGTGGATCACTTTGGGCTGATGTGATGAACTCTAAATATGGATCGGGCCATCAGCCTGATCCGTAACAAAACTATTGAATTACTCTCATGATTTGCCACCAACAGTAATAAATTAAAATAAATAAATAAAATAAAAACTAAAAAAACTATGGGTGTATCTGATAGTGAGGGATGAAAAGGGAGGAAAAAGTGAGGAATAAAAAAAATGAAAGGAAGTGGAAACAAAATAGGAAGTGAGGGTATTTAATTGATATGAAAGATTTAAATTAAAGTGATTTAGTAGGTAAAAAAAAGAATTTCATATAAAATAAAAATGTATCACTATTTTTATTTATTTATTGATAGTCATATTATTATTATAGGTTCCATTAGCTCTATGGTGTCTTTGGAATTCATTCTGTAGCAAAAACATATGGCCATAATCGATTATGTATAACATATAATTGATTATGACATGAGAGGTATGTCGTTCGTGTAAAAAAAGATGCTCCGACAGGTTTTTTCATTTTTCGCACACTTTCATCCATCTTTTTTCTCTTCATTTTGTGATAAAATAATGTGTTATGGGGCATATTGTTTTTTTGAAACTTTAGACTCTCTTTGACTCCTTCCAAACACGATGGATTCTACCGTGCGAAAGGGAAACATCTTTCGTACAGTGCATAATGATTTTTAAGTCGTCAGATTTTTATTTTATTTTCTCTGTTATCTTCTGTATTTCCCAATTTAACCCCATCCCTATCCCTTCTCTCCCATCAAATGGCTTTGGATCTGTCTCTACATCTGGAGTATCTGTAACAGGGTTGTCTTTTTTGTTGAAATGGGATGGTGTTCAAACTCCCGAAATGCAGTCTAGACAGCGGGCCCTCTCCTTTCTGACTCCTCCTTCCCAATCAAATCATAGGAAACCCCAAACAAAATTTGCATAACGATAAATCTATATCAATTTCAAAGAACAACCAATAATTGTGATCAAAGAACGCAATCCACTTTTCTCAAATCCGAAGAAAAAATGGTACCATCCTAAGCCAGAACATACAACAAATCAAAAAAATGCAACCCAAATTCAAGAAACAGATCCAAATCAAGATTAAAAAAAGAAACAGCACACCATCACAGATACAACCCAATTAACCAGCGACCCACTTATCCCTCTATCTTCTAAAACATTCCTTTGTCCGCAACCAAAATCATCTTTGTTCCTCTTCGACGCCAACTGATGCGTCGTCTCAAGGTCGACACTCAAAATCGACAGCACACCATCACCACACTTGCTTGAGCGCAATACATCAAACACCTTCAGATCTACGGTGAGGTGGTCAACTGACGGATGCCGACGATGAGGTGGTCATCATCGAATTCTTCGACACCAAAATTTGGCCAAAGCGTCGTAGCTTCAACGACTCCAACTGGGGCCCCATTCCTTAACGCTCATGTATTTTGTGAAAGGGGTGGGTAGATATGCGAAGACCTTGGTTGGTGACGACAACATAGTGGAGTGGTGGCGGCGGTAACGCGGTGCAGTTGCCTGTGGTGGAGAGATGGTGGTGCACGGTGGTGGAGGATAGAAGAAGATTCGGAAGAGAAAAGAGAAAAGTAAAAGAAAAAGGCAAATGGGGAAAGATAAACAGAGGTAAAGAAAAAAGAAAATAAAAACAAAAAAAATTGGAACTTTCTTGATAAAAATTAAAATAAATCTAATGATCAAAGATTCTTGCTTGTGAAAGATGTTTTCACTTTCCCACACTTTCGCACGACAGAATTCGTCTCCAAACACACATGGTGTTACATTTTCCTCCCATTTCATATGCAATCACTTGCAAAAGAGTTCTTGTGTTCACAATAGTAACGTGTCAGTTTTATACATAGACACTCATAAATTAACAACTCAGTGAAATAAAAAATAAAAAACAATATATCAAATATAAAATTAAAAGCCTGTAAACTTTTCTCTCTCATACTTTACCAAAACTTTTAGAATTTTTTATCACCACCTCCCACCTTCTTCAAGAGCTGCTATCACCATTTCTTTCGAAAACACCATTGAAATCTTTTACTAGAATCTGTGTTGCTCATCCCCAACAGCGGCTAGTGCTACGCCACCTTCTGTTCGGATAGATTTAGGGTTTAGGGTTTTAGGGTTTTACATCTATCTCTTCACAGTGCCTCCTTTAAATCATCTTTGCTTAGACTCTGTTACCAAGGAGAGAAAATAGAGTACCATCATCACCGTTATGAACTCTCGTGTTCAACGAACGCTTGATATAGGAGGTGGCTTGGTGCTTCTTTATGTTTCTCAATATCATGACATTGAAAAAAATTGTTAACTTCATTCTTTGATATTAACTTCTGGGTGTTCCTCAAATAAATTCATTTCCAATCTATTGTAGTTGTAACACTGTTTGATAAATGCCTAAGAGGAACATCATTCGTGCAATTTCATGATAGATTCCATCTTAAAATGAGCAATCTCGAGAGTGTCAAGAACCTATTAATTTGATGAAATGCATGCTAGAGAGAAATGTTTCTATTTGGAAAGCAATGATCATAGGCAACAACCAGTCACATTTCTGTCAACTACAAAAGATCACGGTTCCTAAGTAATAGGCTCTAAATCACATTTTAGTTAACACTGGTTTTATTGTTTTTAATTTTAAAATACAAATATATTTAGATTCAATGTAATATTTTCTCAATTAAGCAAGTGCTCTAAATTCCTCTTATGAATGAACGAAAGTTGAGTTTCATTTTTCACCGCACAAAGTTCTCTAACATCTTAACTTAGACCATAAACATGGCCCCTCTACTGCTCCATAGTGGGTAGCAAATAGAAACATGGTGCTAGAAACTCAATGAGCACTAACATCACCGAAAAATATTATTAACATCATCGGAAAATGCATAGTTTTGAAGCACTGTTAAATTTTGAGTGATTATGTGTAAATCTGACGTGTAATATACAAGAATTGCTCTCACTTACAACCTCCTTTCACCCACTTAAACCAAATACTACCTAAAACTGCATGCTCCTACATTTGCAGTAGAGGTTGCTAACTTTTAATTTTCTTTTCCTTCCGGTTCGTATAATTTCCATATGCTACTTACACTAATATATCATGATAGCTTATTTGTGTTAAGATTTTCTTTCAAAACACTTTGATATAATGTTTGTTTCTGTTCAAGTGGCACCACGCATGCTTTTGCATGCTTCAATACAAACAAATTCCTATACTTGAGTTGACACTTGCATTGACATTTTCACGCGTATGAACTATATACTTTATCAGTTTATTGCTTATTCAGAGCGTGACTTCACATGGCAAGAATTAACTAGTCTACCCAAAGCATTCTCCTCTCCCGAAATCTATAACAATATAACAAAGAAAATTGAGTTTGTATTCCACAATTCTCTGTGGCTGGTTGTTCAGGCATTCTTTGCTTTCAGTATAACGTGTGTTTGGATCATAAAAGTGATTTTAAATAAATCTAATTTTGATAAGAATTAATATTGAAGTAATATGATTCTTATTCGGATGATTTTGATTAAAATTGATTAATATTTTTTTTATCTAACTTAGAAATAATTTAAAATCATTTCATGTCTTAATTAATTTTAGACTTCGAATCAATTTTGATATTTTATTCTATTGATAAAAATTGAATGTGATATGATTTTTTTTTACAACACTCAAGTTCAATCAATTAAGATAGATTCATTTAATAAATCAGTTTTGGCATCTTCTTTAAAATAAAATCAAACATGAAAAAAAAATAAAAATAAAATTCTAAACTTAGAATTAATTTTGTTAATTGAAACTAAACATACACTATATCTGTATGTTCAAACTGATATTTTTTAACAGAGATGTTCAAATTGATATTGATTTTCAAGGTTTATGCCTAATTCTGTTTTATGAATTGACAAGTCTAATAATTTGTCAAAAGAATACTCTAAAAGATGTTGGGTTTTTTTCTTCCTCTCGTTAGCTGTGAGCTCAATAAGTTTTTAAATTAAAAAATAAAAAGGAAAAAGTTACACTCAAATACAAACACAGTTTTATTTTATCAGAACACGTGCCATTGCTTTTAATTTAAATACTTAAATAACGTTCAGGGCGACGGGCGTAATTTTCTTCGTTTTGTCTCTGGCGGC
Organism: Glycine tomentella; assembly: GCA_007407185.1. Lineage (NCBI taxonomy): Eukaryota > Viridiplantae > Streptophyta > Magnoliopsida > Fabales > Fabaceae > Glycine > Glycine tomentella. The sequence continues at coordinate 1,032,704 of PYAF01006018.1, read as the reverse complement.
GTGCTTTTTGATGAGGAGGTAAAAAAATGCTGATTGTGAGATTTTTTTTTTTTAAGTCTTTATGTTAATTTTGATTATTTTAGGTGAACTTTAAAATTCTTTATCCTAATGTTAGTGTGTTTCTTTTAAGAGAAAAATGTTATGCTCTAAAAAGTTTTAGACAGTGATGTAATTATAATTTATTATATATTATAAATTTGTTAATTTTTAGGTTAAATTATTATTTAAGTTCTCTTATTTATGTTTAATATTCAATTAATATTTCAATTATTAAGTGATCCAATTAGAATTTCTAATTATTTAAAATGGTTAGATTCTTTTCATCAATTAAATATTAACGTTCACAGTACAATCTGACGTGACTATTTAATTCAGGTTGTTAGTATTAATATACTTCACAAACACGTGCATTATTTGTTAACCAAGTTTATCTTTAATTGATAAAAAAAAAAACCAATTGAATCATTTTAAATAATTAGAA
>PYAF01006018.1:993796-1009154 GCA_007407185.1 Glycine tomentella | reverse complement strand
CATTAATAAGCTGTAGTAAATGAAAAATCAATATATCAAAATATATTTTTGTCCTTATATTCATATTTATATTTTATTTCAATATTCTTAAATTTTATTTTATTTTAATATTATAATCATTTTTAATTCTTCCTTATCCTTTTTTGTTGTTAACTGTATATTTGAGTCATAATATAAATTAATATAGGAATTATATTACCAATAAGTATTATTTAGAAAAAAAATTATTGTATTTTAATTTTTTTCCATTTTCTTTGCAATAAGTTATTGCCAATAACTTTATATATTTTATAGTATTATATGTAAAAAAATAAGAACGATTTTATTTTTTGAGGGAATAATAAGAACGGCTTTGAAAATGGTTTTACATAGATAAATTAAAATAAATTAAATTAAAACTTCATTTAATACAAAGAATAAACTAAAAGTTTTATAAATTCATTTTAAAATAAGGAAAAATATAAGAAAATAATACGGGAATGAATAGGTTATTTCTTTTTAGAAAAAAATGGTAAAATGAAAAGTTTAAACCAAAATAATAATGTTTTTTTGACCGAAAAAATAATAACATCAATGTCGTCATTAAGAAAAAAAAATAAAATTTTGCTCAAAACATAAAATCTCATTAAATAAATTTCTTTATCGGTAATCGGTATCTAATAAGAAGTGGGTCAGTGACGCAAATTTCTGTAAGTGCGAGGAGTAGAAACTAAATACGAGGCAACTTGCAGACAAAATAATTTTATATCTATTTATTTATTTAATAAATATTTTATAATTTTTCTTCTAAAATTACACTGATTTAATATGAATACATAATAATATATTCACAATATTCACCATATAAATGCATTGGCAAGTAATTCTAAATTTTAATATATATAAATTTATATATAATGAGTTTATTAATTTAATTATAAATACTTTATAAGTTGTGTCATGAATCATGAATGATTCTTGACTGGTTGATGATAATTTATAAATTCTTTTATAACAACTATTAAATTAAAATTCATATATAGTGAGTTTACTAATTTTATTATACATACATTATAAACTGTATCATGAATCATGAATGACTCTTGACTGAATTGATGATAATATATAAATTATTTACCAACAACTATTAAATTCATTTAACAGTTATAGAAAATATACAAATATTTTCTCTTACTTTTGCACAAAGTAGTCAAGTAAAAGTACCAAAAGAGGAAAAAAAGAAAGAATTTGTTTTTATTAAATAATAAATCTTGGGGTTCGATGATTTCCATTTATACACACAAAACCATTCTTGGGTTGGAGAAGAAGGAAACATCATAACCGGCCAAAGCTTCTCTCTCTTCCATTTCTCCCGGATAAATAAAACTAGATGAAAAAAATATACTATATGCTTCTCATGATGATAGTGTGTAGCTGAAGCTGCTTCTGCTGCAGCATTGGTGATTTGGACACAAAAAAAGTTCCAAACTTTTCAGTTCTCTGAGCTTCTGGTAAGAACTGGATTCGTTTCCTTGTGAGATCCTCAGAATTTGAATCTACTCTTTGTGTATGATAATTGTAAAAATACAATCTTTTTTGTGATATGTCTTGTGGGTGTTGACCTAACCACACTTTAGTTGTGCTTGTGCATGTGTGTGTATGCTTTCTGGGAATTTTATTTTAATGATGGATGTTTGTTGAATCGATCTTACCTATGTTGTTGCTATGAAGCGTTTTGTTTGGAATCCCATGTCTTATTGGGCATTCACAAATGAAAAATCTAATAGTTGTGACTTGTGAGTACTCATTTCTTGTTCTGATTTCTGAGCTGGTTTAGCCACATTGTTTACCCCAAGTTCAATTTGACTCAATGTCAGTTATGATTTTACTTTTACTTTTGAAAAGCAGGCCCCTGGAACTGGAATTAAGAATGTGTGTTTTATTGTATCCATGGGTTTAGATTTGAAAGTGGACATCTTTGTGGTGTGTATGTGTGTTTTTTAATCAGTCAGTGAGTCAGAGGCTGGCTGGGTTGGTTTCAGATTCAGGACTGTGGTCATGATATTATAAAATATACTACATCTTGGAAATAGTTCCTGCTTTTCCTTTTTGTACTTTTTTGTTGAGTAATTGGCAATTTTTTTTTTTTTTTTTTTTTTTTTTTTTTTTTTTTTTTTTTTTTTTTTTTTTTTTTTTTTTTTTTTTTTTTTTTTTTTTTTTTTTTTTTTTTTGTATTTTTGATCGGTAAATGTTAGTTTGTTAGTTTTGTTAGAAATGCCAATTGGGGGATTTGAATCCGCGACCCCTCCCCCCTCCCTTTTGTCTTCACCCTTTCCTAACCACTGGATCAACCTTATATCTCTAGTAATTGGTAATTGTTAATTTGCTATGGCAATCTTGTATATGCATTGTTACATTTTCGACTTTACCTGGTTATGGATCTTTGGTAATTAGACGGTCTGCTAGGGAGGAACTAATCATGGTTTGTTTGAGACGTTGTTGATGTGCTTAGGCTAAACAATGATTTATTTTTTGACTTGGGATGGATGATTGTAAACTGTAATAATAGAGTTTTAGCAGACAATGTGGTTTTGTGAAGCTGAGTAATGATTATCTTCATCATGGGAGTTGTGTGTCAAAATGTGACTTCACTTAGATGACCAAACATAATAAGGTTCATAATGAGATTTTCCTAATAATTTCCTGAAAATGATCATGAAATGAACCAGTTAACTTCCTAAAAGCTGTGTTTGATTACCATTTTTCAGAAGTCTAACGTATTAGTGTATTACTATCAGTTGGCATAAAATCATGACCAAATGTATGTCACTGCTAGGAATGTCTAATCTGGAGATCTTGTTTAGTTTGGTACTTGTGGTTGTTGCTTGACTGTCAAACATTTAGGCTATATGATATTTAACTATCTAAGTGTAAATTCAGTTCTTTGTTATGGTTTTACCACATTAGCAAATTATTGTTTGTCCTAAATCTTTTCCACCTCCAAAAAGATTTCAATTCAAGATCTTTTTAATATCCCTGAATCTATAAGTTCATTCTGAAGGCTTAGTAGCTTTGACCTGGACTATATGGGATCATAGGAATAATATCATCTTCAAAAATGCCAGCTTCAATAGTCATAAGTTGATGGATGACGCGCTATTTCTATGTTGGTCTTGGCTTAAAAATCTGGAGGATGGATTTAATTTTCCTTTCCACTTCTGGTCTACCAATTTGGGAGAGGCCTTTGTAATCATGGGGGGAAGGAGGGCTTAAGTTTGTAATTTTCTGTTTGTTGTCCTAGTCTTAAGTCAGAACTCAGTTGGCTTTTTTCATGGTTTTCATGGTTTAAGCCACCTTGGTTCTACTTTTGTTCACACTAGGGTGTATGCTTCTGCAATACTTCTTGTACTGCAGCTTTTTCTCAATCTATATATACTATCTATGTTTGCTGATAAAAAAAAAATACAATAAAATTCTGAAGGCTTAGTGATTTCCTTACATTTCCGTCATATGTATAATAGTCTTTGTAGCTGAGATATGGACATAATTCCATCTGGCTTCATAAACACAGCATCTTACAAGGACATTATGGTGTAACTTTGAAACTTTCATATTTATTCAAAATGCTCAATGTAATTTAAATTGTTTTTTCCTTTCTGAGCAAGTGCATATCGCTAGGTGCACTTTTATAATCACTTGTAGCCTACTGAATACATTACTTTATGTTTTCTGGTTGCAATGTATATCCATGACTATGACCATATTTAATATCAGACCCAGGTTTTATCTAGTAGATCACATGTTTAATAGTTATTTAAAATTTTCTATTTGTGCTATAATATCATTTACAGTAGCAAATTTTCCTCTTGCACTTTCTCTCTCCCTTTTACAAAGCCTTATCATCATGTAAGCTCCTTCATAAGTGAATTTTCTTTTGAATTTAACTAGCTAATTTTGAATCACATATGCAGGCTTATCAATTTTGAAGGAGTTCAATACTTTACCCTATTAGTTGGTTCCCTGAAATTTGTATTGGTATTGCTGTATCAGGAATTCTTCCAAACAATCCCTTTAATAAACCATGTCGTTATTGGCTAAACTACGCTGTGTCACCATAGATGTTACTGGCACCCTAATGGCTTACAAAGGGGAGCTCGGTGACTATTATTGCATGGCAGCCAAAGCTGCAGGCAAACCTTGCCCAGACTACAAACGTATGCACGAGGGTTTTAAGCTTGCATATAAGGAAATGGCGAAGAATTATCCATGTTTTGGACATGCAGCCAAAATGCCAAACATTGTGTGGTGGAAAACCTGTGTGCGAGATTCTTTTGTCAGGGTAAGCTATAAGTAAAGTCATTACTGTGGTTGTATAATGTATTACATTTACATGGCATGATAGCCAAATTTTTGTATTTACATGGGCACACAATGAAAGGTAGCATATTTAGTTTGGTTCTAAATTTGTCTTCAGCAACAATGAATGCACTGAACTAACAGGTTTTAACTCCCACTTTTATTGATGTGTTCATCTGCATTATAAGCTACCAAAATTGAGCATTGAATTACAAGTTCATGATATTTGGAATCTCACCTGTTAAAATCATCGAGAAATTTTGTTCTTCTGGCAGGCTGGTTATGAATACAATGAAGAGACATTTGAGAAAATCTTCAGACGTATATATGCGTCCTTTGGTTCATCTGCTCCATATACTGTATTTCCAGACTCCCAACCATTTCTTAGATGGCTTCGTGGAGAGGGTCTCAAAGTTGGTATTGTGAGCAATGCTGAGTATCGATATCAAGATGTGATTCTTCCAGCTTTGGGTTTAAACGAGGTAAATTTCCTTTGTTTTTTTTCTAAAAGTTTACTATATTACATTCTTTCAAAGAATACCTAAGTACTTAACCATGGAGTGACATAGTATCACATTCTTAAACATCTCAGTGCACCTGTTGGAAATGTTAATAGAGGTCCGCGCACTTCCATTTTGAAATGCAATGCGATCATTGAAGATTTAAACTAAATTATATTGAACTGCAGTCTATTCAGTTCTAGAACTTACTACACTGCAAGTGTTTTTGTTCTTTTTTACTACACTTACGACGTGATTATATTGAGTCATGACTCATGACTATACACTTAATCCAGAGACAAGAATATCTGATTATGTATAATGTTTGACGATGCAGGGATCTGAGTGGGACTTTGGTGTGTTTTCCGGCCTTGAAGGCGTCGAGAAACCAAACCCTAAAATTTACGAGATTGCACTTGAGAGGGCTGGAAATATTGCACCTGAAGAAGCTTTGCACATTGGGGACAGCATGCGCAAAGACTATGAACCAGCTAAGAGCATAGGGATGCATGCACTATTGTTGGATAGGTTTAAGACCCCAGATGCTGTGGAATGGAGGAAATCTGGCGCAGTTGTTCTTCCTGATTTATTGGCAGCAAAAGAATGGCTCTCTTCAGATAAGTCAAATTGCTAGAGATTAGAGAATGGCTCTATCTTTGCTCAAATAGTATTTATGTATCATCTTCACCCCTCAAATGATATTACTGTGGCTTGGGACATTCTACCATTACATATGTGGCTGAATATTTCTCTCTAGAGCCATACTTGAGAATCTGATGGGTAAGAGTTAGATGTAGCTCAAACTTAATTTTGCAATACAAATATATTCGAAAGAATCTCTCATTTACATAGTGTTCTGTGGTTTTGCCCGGTTACAAGCATATCAAATTTGGATGTTTTCATAATGGGGTTGTAGGTGCTGGGTTACTTGGTAGCACCTAGCTCAAAATTTGACTCAGTTCCTTTCATTTTCCCTTATTGTAATATTTTTGTTAAAATTAATATTTTTAATAAGAGAATTTCTATTTTTTTTTTTTGGAAAAAAATCCTTTCCATTTACTGGAATTTGCATGGGACCCACAAGCTCATTGTGTCTATATCTCTCCTATCATAAAATTTCAGTAAATGAAGAGAATCCTAACCCTTTTTTTCCCCTTTACTAGTTATTTTGTAAGGAACCAGGGAAAGAGAGGCATTTCGTACTTCTCTATATATTTTAAATAAAAAAAGAAGAAAGGTTTAGAAGTTAAAATAAAAGGAAAGAAAGTAATTAACTAAAAAATAATAGAGCAGTTAAAAAAATAAATTGATGGAAGATAAAATTATTTAATAATATGTACACTGAATAGAATAATTTTATTTATTAATAATTATAGATAATAAAAAGGTTATTAAGACATGGAAGTTAGTGATACGGCAGGTTTCTGATGTACTAACCAAAATAATGACAATGTTTTTCAAGTCTGACCACTGGCGTGTCCCTTTTTTTCTTTTTTCAGGGCTGCCTTATCATTAATCCGCCATAGAAATAAAATACTACTAGTAACTATAGTATTTTTTTTTCCCCATTACAACATTAAACTTTGAAGAAAAGATAAAAATTCAACTGTTATTGTGTTAATGCTTTCAATTAAAGAACAAAAAATGTTTTAAGTCACTGGGATGGATTTGAATAGTTAATGAGTTAAAACTTTACTGTCATCAACTCATTTCTCATTATTGAAAAAATTACAATGTTTTGATTTGTTTTAAACTTTCCTCTGTTATATAAATAACATGGGAGATATTTCAAAAGTTTATATTTATACTTTAACTAATGGTTTTATAAATAACTTCGTTACTTGGACTTTATAAAATGGCTTGGGAGGGAATTGGCTCACGTGCAATCATCCAACATTGGAAGATTGCAACCTCACTCTTGGTCCTATTGATTTAAATTATTTTGTAGAAATTGTTTTTGTTATTTACGAAATTTGAGTGGAGCTATTACTGAAGTTATTTGAGTCCAAATATTTTGACCAAGTCTCACATGCTTTCAACGGTTATTATCATATTGTTATGACTCTATTTTACAAATTTAAAAATGGTTTTGATCTCTTTGAATGTGCCTTTCAAAACTATTATCAAATTGGTTTTAGTTAATATTATGTGAACGTTGCTTTATGTAACGAATCAGATTTTTTGTTTTCCAACGTTAAGAAATATTAGATCAGTTTGATCCGGAAATGAGAAAGGGACGTTGTCTTTTCTTCTATATAAAACCGTAGATTTCTTTTTTTTTTTTTTTTCGTGTGAGAAAATTTTCCCTGGACACATATATGATAAAAATGGTTCCCGTATTACAACGTTGTTGTTGCGGTGTTGCTACTCCAAAGCTTTTTCCAACACCCTCTTGTTGTCTTCCTTTCGTCTTGGTGTTATTGCAACTAGGGATGTTTTAAAAGTTTTAGTGAATTAAATTGAACCATGAATCAAACTGAACCAAGACTAAAAAACTAAAACATTTTTAATAGTGCATCTTTCAGTTTGGTTAATTTTCTCTTCAGTTTGATTTGTTTCAGTAGGAAATTACTTGAACGACACCTCCTTTACTGACACCACACATGAGGTGATGCTTGAACGCAAAGTTACACTCAGGGTGACGACTCCTAAATCCTAATAGGCAAAAATCACCTGTGACAAGTAATTAGTTTTCTAAAACAACCACTCTAGTAAATAGTTTTACAAAGTACTCCATTTTGGTAAAAACAATCACTAAGGTTCTGTTTGGATGTAAACTTCTCTAAAAGCATTTCTAGAGGAAGAAAATAAGAAGAAAAAAAGGAAATGAGTTTTTTCATAAGCTAAAATGAGCTTTTCATTAGTTCATTCGTAGATATCATTTTATCTTTTAGAGAAGCTATATTGGTGAGCTTCTAAAAATTAGCTAATGGACAACTTATTTTTACTTTTGGAGAAGCTCATTTCATTTTTTTCTTCTTATTTTTTCTTTTAAAAGTATTTTTAAAGAAGCTTATCCAAACAAATTCTAAGTGCATTACCGTGAAAGATATTGTAAGTTTGTAACCATCGGGACATCTCACTTATACTAGGGAAGAAAAATTCAGACCTCTCCTCTAGGCATGACAATGAGGCAAATTTAACTCTTCCCATCCTCATCTTAGCTAAATGCAAGACAAGTTCGGGTTCAAATTTAAAAATGAGGTGCAATTTTTTTTTTTTTTAAATCCAACCTCATCCTTGTTGGATTTTAACAAGTCCAGGGAAATTCATGAAGAACCCACCATATGACCACACCCTTTTAAAAATAGTTTACTTAAATATTTTTAAATATATCTTTAAACGCTTAAAAATTATAAAAATGATTATTTTTACAAGAGTCACAACAAATGAGTCCTAAAATGTCCGAGCCAAACTATTTCAAGAACTAACTTAAGGGTTTAGTCTTTTATAATTTCTCAAAACTTTTCAATAAAATATCAAAATCACAAAATGATCAACATCAGATTTTGATTACTAATTCCAGCTCTCTTTCATGTGAAATATAAATCTTTATTAATCAAAATGAACCTAATGCATACAACTACATAAGCGAACAAATACTAGTCTTCATTTTTCTCAGATGAGGAAAATGTCATGAAGATACGTCTGTCTGATCAATTATTGGTAGATGATTTGACTTTTGATTCTACTTTTTTTTGAAACGGACTTTTGGTTCTACTTGATTTGCCGAATATGTCATTCTCTTGTTCAATTGCGAAGTCTTGCTTAGAGATAGGGTGTATGCACCATTTTTTTCCTCTCTTTCGTGAGGCTAAGGTTTGCGCGCGCTTCAAAGTACGAAAAGAAACTTCAACACCCACTTGAGTTTGTATGTCCTCACTCAGCTCACCATAGACAATGATAATTGATAAACAAGTTGTTGTGTTATATTCTTTTTATTTGTAAAAATTAAACTCAAATATTAAGATCAACATCGACAACATCTTTAGCTTAAATTAAATGGAGTTGATAGTAGATGAACCCAATGATAGGTACAAGAAAGAAAAAAGAGGAAGGGAGAGAGAAAGAAAAATGGAAAATAAGACAAAAGGAAGAAAAATAAGATGAAAGAAAAAAAAAAGGATGAAAAGAATGAGGGAGAAATGAAAAGGAAAAGAACTAAAAAAAGAACTGAATGAAACACGGAGATAAAAATGTGTCTAATCCTCCACTAAACTTATAGTTTTTTTCCACTTTGTCTTAAGACACACCATCCGCCAATCTATATCTCATTCCATTAGGTCTTGTTTAACTACCTTTTTCTAGGTAAGTTTTAGTCTACCTCTATCTCTCTTTGTGTCGAGCTTTTGGTAACAAACTCTTGTTCTTACATGAGTATCTAGGAGTCGTCTCATGACGTACCCAAATCACCTAAATCTATGCTCCCTCATCTTTTCACTCATGGGTACTACTGTTACCTTTCGTCTAATATCTTCATTTTTTATCTTATCTATCTTCGTATAATCACATATCCACCTTAACATCCTTATTTCATCTACCCCTATTTTATGCTCATGTTGCCTATATATTGACCAACATCAAACTTCATATAACATTGTCGGTCATACAACTATTTTATATAATATTAAGATATTTATAATAATTCACGCACATTTTTCTAAAAATACTCTCTTGATACAAGTTTGGCTTGTGATATGGAGTATATATATGATTATAAGATATGCGTTCGGGTGGTAAATTTGTGGGGTTGCCGTAGATCTCAGAAATTAAATGTCTCATTCTACCCCTCAAACTACAATTAATGGTGTATGTATTTCAATTATTTCATCATTTACATTGATACGAAATATATAATTAAGATCCCTGATCAACAGTCTTTGACTTGATGCCATTCATGGTCATGGCATCGTTCAATCATGTTGATTGTGACCCTGCCAATTTAATAATTCATAGAAACGTCAGTATTTTGTTTTGCTGAATATCTCTTGTGAGAAACTATGAATCAATGTTTTAATTTCACCAGTACTATTCATCTAAGGGAAATGCTGAATACCATAACCCACCACATAATATTCTTCCACACTGATAGCCCAACCTCGAGTAAGCAATTATGTGTTTGATTTGCAAACTTGATTTTGACTAATTTTGCTTCTATTTTGATCAAAATTAAATTTAAAATGAAGTAGTTTGTGTTTAAAAACTCTTATTTAGAAAATACGAAGTGAAATTTTCAACCCAACCATAAACTACAATATTTTACTTTTAGTCAGAAGTGCTTTTAGAGCCGAAATGGTCATGATTTAAAAACAACTAAACATGATTTACCTCGACAAAATCACATTATTTTCATATATCAAATGTGAACAAATAGATGACACAATATATCCAAGAATTCACATGATAATGCAAGTTAGTGTGGACCCTCTAGGGATAGGGTATCTTTTGATGATGTTGACTTGAGCAAGCTTACAACTAGTAAGCTACATGGGCAGGGATTGAAGAATCAATGAAATTTTCAAATCAGTTGGCCACAAAAGAAACACACTTACTTTGACAGTATCTACATTACATCTGGCACACTAATTAGTCTACATTAATGCACTGTTAATTTGAAGATAAACCATAAAACAACAGTTAGTCCTTAACTTCTTGGAATCTTCACCTTAGTTGGCAGAAGGTGACCGCTTCAGTAGTTTTTCCAAAGACATCGTGCCTTGACTGCTAATTTGATAACAACGTGGCGTGAATCGCAACTTGGCTTTAGTATGCTGACTCTTTCACGCTTAGTACATCCTGTTCCAATATCAAACACTCGTTCCAAAATCCAATTATCTGATACACCAATTATAATTTTACAATACAAACAATGCTCAAGATTATTAACTTCCGTGGTTCTGAAATATGCTTTTAAGAGGTTATATATATATATATATATATATATATATATATATATATATAAATGTAAGCTTTTTCCAAAAACAACTTGCTTATATATTTCATCAACTACTTAAATTACTTACTTTACCTTCTCAAGTGAGTAGCTTGTTTTATATAAGTTGGATTTAATATATTTTTTTTTTGGTGGATCGGATTTAATATATATAAGTAAGTTTTTGTCTGAAATTAATAAGTAAAATTCAGCATGATAATATCTTCTAAGGGCAGAGTAACACCCTCTTATATGTAATGAGGCCCTTCTATTGAAAGCACACTAAAGGACAGTTGATGAAGAGTGGAAATTCCACACCAACTGACAAAAGAATTTATGACATTTGGAAGGACTCAATTCCATACTTCAAAGATATCTGCTTATACTTGTTTTCCTCCTCAGGCTTCCACTCAAAATCTAATTGATAGCTTCAGAAAAGAAGCAAAATTCTGAATGGCTTCCAAAAGAAACAATGATGAGGCTGAACCTCAGAGAGGCTACTGGAGATGGAGCAAACAAGATTTCTTGCCAGAGGAGTCCTTCCAAAGCTGGAACAACTACGTTTCCGCCCTTTCTCAAACACGGCTAAGGTTCAAGGACCGTCTCTTAGCAAGATCAGATGATGCCACTGAGACAGAGGAACTCAAGAAGCAAAGTGAGCATGACATGAAACGTTGCCTCAACTGGTGGGACCTCATATGGTTCGGTTTTGGCGCGGTGATCGGAGCAGGAATCTTTGTGCTCACTGGTCAAGAGGCTCATGACAGTGCTGGACCAGCCATTGTCTTATCCTATGTTGCCTCAGGCTTCTCAGCAATGCTTTCTGTTTTCTGCTACACAGAGTTTGCTGTGGAAGTTCCTTCTGCAGGCGGCTCATTTGCTTACTTGAGAGTTGAATTAGGAGACTTTGTTGCTTTCATAACTGCCGGCAACATTCTTCTTGAGAGTGTTATTGGAAGTGCAGCAGTGGCAAGATCATGGACTTCATACTTCACAAGCCTTTTGAACCGTCCCAAGGATTCGCTGCGCATTAAAACAAGTCTCGAAGAGGGTTACAACTTGCTGGACCCTATAGCTTCTGTGGTTCTGGTGATTGCTTCAGTAATCACAATCATCAGCACAAGAAAAACTTCAGTTCTCAATTGGATAGCATCTGCCATCAACACTGCTGTTATTATATTTGTGATTATTGCAGGGTTTCTTCATGCTGACACATCAAATTTGACACCCTTTTTACCTTATGGGGCTAAAGGGGTGTTTAAGGCTGCTGCAATTCTTTACTTTGCATATGGTGGGTTTGATAGTATTGCAACCATGGCTGAAGAAACCAAGAATCCATCAAGGGACATACCAATAGGATTGGTTGGGTCAATGTCCATGATCACAGTGATTTATTGCTTGATGGCACTCTCACTGAGCATGATGCAGAAATACACAGAAATAGACACTGGTGCTGCTTTCTCAGTTGCATTTCAGAATGTGGGAATGAAGTGGGCTAAATATGTGGTAGCTTTTGGTGCACTAAAAGGGATGACCACAGTGCTTCTTGTGGCGAGATTGTCGCAGGCGCGATACATTACTCACATTGCGCGTTGCCACATGATCCCGCCGTGGTTTGCTCTTGTGCACCCTAAGACAGGAACTCCTATAAATGCTACACTCTTGATTACCATTGCAAGTGCAACCATAGCCTTTTTCACAGGCTTGGACGTGTTGTCAAGCTTGATATCGGTGAGCGCGCTCTTCGTGTTCATGATGATCTCTGCTGCCCTTTTGGTGAGGAGGTACTATGTGAGAGGGGTCACACCAAGAGAGAATTTGATAAAGCTAGTTATATTTTTGGTGCTCATTATTGCTTCCTCAATTGGAATTTCAGCTTATTGGGGACTTAGGCCTAATGGTTGGATTGGATACACTGTGACTGTTCCTATCTGGTTCTTGGCAACACTAGGGATGTCACTTTTTTTGACTCAGCAAAGGGTGCCAAGAGTTTGGGGTGTTCCACTTGTTCCATGGGTGCCATCTTTGTCAATTGCAACAAATGTATTCCTCATGGGGTCTTTGGAGTATGATGCCTTCATAAGATTTGGTGTGTGCACTGTGGTAATGCTGATCTATTACTTTTTCTTTGGCCTCCATGCAACTTATGATATGGCTCACCAACAAGAGAAGCTACCATCCAAAGTTGAATACACAGAGAACATAAAATATGAAGGGCCTTAGATATGTGTACTCTTATCTGTTTGTATTTTGAATTTAGATTTCCCTTCCACAATTCCACAAGTTAAATGAAATTGTACACCATAGTAATCCTTGAATCCAAAAAATGAGGGTCATATTACTTAATTAAAATAGAAGAAGTGAATTAATATAGCAGACTGATGTTTTAATTCATTTATAGTTGCACATTTACTTTTTCAAGGGTGCGTATAATATATATTGTGCAAGGTGCTATAATCAGCAATAAACAATTCTGCAGAAATAACTGAAAATAGATTAAGGTTTTTAATGAAAAGGGTTACTATAGCATATATCTGCATTTCAACTTCAAGCATTGTTAAAATCGCTAAGAAATGTTGTTTCTGCATCATAAACAGATTGCTAACATTTGATACCAAATATGTCACAGCCTGCAACTATTGTCAGCGCTTTAACAAATGACTTTATTAAGAAAGAATGCTTCAATAGCGTAGTTACATAATTCTCTCAATATCACGTATCTCGAAACTATATTGAATAATATTTAAATAGCAAGTATTTACAACGTAGGAAGAATAAATAGGATACAGATACAATATGCTTTTCAAAATTCAAAATGTTTTATTTATTTATTATTATTATTAATAAATAGGATACAGATACAATATGCTTTTCAAAATTCAAAATGTTTTATTTATTTATTATTATTATTTTGTTGTTGTCGGTGACAGTCTTGTAATAAAACCAGAAATCCCAGTGGTTTTTTAACCCCATCTTTCCATTTTTTTTTATAAAGAAAAACAAAATCAAAACTTTTGCAAAGAAGTCTTTATTTATTCACCAGTATTGGTTAGCAACTGGTAGCATTTTGGATAAAAGTGTAAAATTATTTATACTTTCAGCATATATAGTAAACTTTTTCTATTTTTATTCCTTAAACATGAGGATATAATTTAAATTTTTTTATAGTTTGAACACCACTTAAAAAATAATAATAAATGATTAAACACAAATAATTAATATGCCAAAATTAAAATTAAATTATTTGAATAGATGAAAATAATTCTTAATAAACTTTATTTACCTATCGATCCAACTCCTACTTAATTAAAGTTCTTTTTTTATAAATTGAGAGTTAAGAAAAAAAAAACACCTATTAATTTATCTAAATGCATTTACATAATCATATTTTAAATTTATAATTATATAAATTGTCCCATAAAATTAATTTAAAATTGAAATATGATAAGAAAATTAAATATACATATTTTAAAAAAAATAAAGAGTAAAAACTCCCTTCTTTATTCTAATTTATTGAATAAAAAAAATTAAAAATGCACCTCAGTTGGGTTGAGGTGATGATGTCCAGCCGAAAGCAGCCCCTGGGCCACCATTAATGTATTCCAGCTGTCCATTAATGCACACAAGCTGTCCACCAGCTGGCTACCACCACCCTCCAACGTTCACCCATTCTTCAGCCTATAAATAGAGGTGTAAACCTCACTTGTAAATCATCACTTAGACACACAGAAACACCAAGAGTGAATTCATCCAAGTAGTGAGAATTCTTAGTGAGTGTTGTGTCAGTGGTCTGAGTTTTGAGAGTTGTTTTGTTTTGAGTTTGTAAATCTCTGTAATTCTATTCTTGTAAGTAATAGAAGCTGTTTTTCTCTCAAATTCGTGTGTACCAACACCCAATTGATCTGTTGGCCTCAACAAGTGGTATCAGAGCCACGTTAGAGGTGTTGGTCGATTTTTCATTTTTCTGGGTTTTCTGAGTTTTGCCCAAAATCCAGTTTTGATTGCACCATTGGATTCGTCTCGTCGAACCGAGTCCAACGCAACAAACGGCGAATTAATCGGAGTTCAAACGAGCCCAGAAATCGCAGTCAAAGTTTGATCAACTCTGCCGGAAGTTGCAGTTCGTCGCCGGAGAAGAAGACCGGAGTTACTGTTCCTCGCCGGAAGTTCGCCGGAGAAGACGACCGGAGTTGCTTTTTGCACCCCCTGTTTTGATAAGTTCACCCTTACTTTTTGCACCCCCTGTTTTGATAAGTTCACCCCTATTTTTCGCACCTCCTATTTTTTGATAATCTTGACCCTGAAGTGTCAATTCCACAAGATAAAGTTAATTGCACCATTGGTGTCTAGGAAAGTGTGTGGTTATTTAATTAGTCACCGTTGCATAGCACAGAGAGACTCCCACGATACACTTACCTGGCTAATTGTGTGGTTAACAGTGTCTTGAGACGCAACGGTGAGCTCCATTTTGTAAGATTCAACCTTGTTTTGGTGAATTAAGCTACTACAAGGTGATAATGACCACAGAAGAGTCAACATCATCTTCCGGAGCCATGATTATGCTTACTGCTACAAATTATACGCTGTGGAG
>PYAF01006018.1:942679-993696 GCA_007407185.1 Glycine tomentella | reverse complement strand
GTATTGATGATGTCCAGCCGAAAGCAGCCCCTGGGCCACCATTAATGTATTCCAGCTGTCCATTAATGCACACAAGCTGTCCACCAGCTGGCTACCACCACCCTCCAACGTTCACCCATTCTTCAGCCTATAAATAGAGGTGCAAACCTCACTTGTAAATCATCACTTAGACACACAGAAACACCAAGAGTGAATTCATGCAAGTAGTGAGAATTCTTAGTGAGTGTTGTGTCAGTGGTCTGAGTTTTGAGAGTTGTTTTGTTTTGAGTTTGTAAATCTCTGTAATTCTATTCTTGTAAGTAATAGAAGCTGTTTTTCTCTCAAATTCGTGTGTACCAACACCCAATTGATCTGTTGGCCTCAACATGAGGATGTGGACAACTTTCGAAACCAAATTACAAAGAATAAAAAAGAAAAACTTACACACCAAAAACATGTAAGCAACAAACGTTAGTGTTAGACCCATTCACTCACCTACATCGTCTCCATGAAAATGTGTACTATACAAAATATAGTAAAAATACAAGTAATACTTTCTCTCACCAACAGATTTTAGATTATCTATGAGCTTATCAACTGTTACTTATTATCTACTAGTAACAAATTATACATATTATCTCCTATTTTGAATTTATATAACAACATAATTATATAATTCACACTATAAATATAAGTATAGATTGTATCACAATCCGATGCATACTCCGAAACTCTCAATCCGAGACGACATCGGACACTTCAGTTATACACTCGACTCACAAGACAACATTAGCATTATCAAAACTATTAACTCAACTCAGTGACACTGCCCATTACCTCAAAACCCCACATTTTTTTTTTTCGACTGATCCATGTCATGCCAAAGCACTCAACATTTCCAACAAACCTTCTTCGAACAACTCTCCATCGCTATTTCTCCCAAACCCTAATTACACTTCCCTCTTATTCTTCCTCTTCCCATAAACCCCACCCTTCATCTGAAATCTTCAAATCAGGTACCCAAATGGGTTCTTACAAATTGGGCGATTTGTCTTTCTATTCACTCATTGAAAGCCACGCCTCTTCCCTCGATTTTCAGTCCCTGGAAGAGGTGCTTCATCAAATGAAGCGCGAAAGGAGGGTATTTTTAGAGAAGAATTTCATTGTTATGTTCAAAGCTTATGGGAAGGCCCATTTGCCTGAGAAAGCTGTGGACTTGTTTCACAGAATGTGGGGTGAGTTTCAGTGCAAACAAACCGTGAAATCATTCAATTCTGTTCTCAATGTGATTGTTCAAGAGGGTCTTTTCAATCGTGCATTGGAGTTTTACAATCATGTTGTTGCATCCAAGAGTTTGAACATTCACCCTAATGCACTCACTTTTAACTTGGTCATTAAGGCCATGTGTAGGCTTGGTTTGGTTGATAAAGCAATTGAGGTTTTTAGAGAGATTCCACTCAGGAATTGTGCTCCAGATAATTATACGTATTCCACATTGATGCATGGGTTGTGCAAGGAAGAGAGAATTGATGAGGCGGTTTCGTTGTTGGACGAAATGCAGGTTG
Source organism: Glycine tomentella (assembly GCA_007407185.1). Lineage (NCBI taxonomy): Eukaryota > Viridiplantae > Streptophyta > Magnoliopsida > Fabales > Fabaceae > Glycine > Glycine tomentella. Next base: position 992,152 of record PYAF01006018.1, on the reverse strand, counting down.
AGGGGACCTTCCCGAACCTGGTTGCGTTTAATGTGTTGATCAGTGCGTTGTGCAAGAAGGCTGACTTGGGGCGCGCAGCCAAGCTGGTTGATAATATGTTTCTCAAGGGTTGTGTCCCGAATGAAGTGACGTACAATGCGCTTGTTCATGGGTTGTGCCTCAAGGGGAAGTTGGAAAAGGCGGTGAGTCTGTTGAATCAGATGGTGTCAAATAAGTGTGTGCCTAATGATGTTACTTTTGGAACACTTATTAATGGGTTTGTTAAGCAAGGTAGAGCATCTGATGGAACTCGTGTGTTGGTTTCCTTGGAGGCAAGAGGTCATCGTGGGAATGAATATGTATACTCGTCCCTTATCAGCGGTCTTTGCAAGGAGGGAAAATTCAATCAGGCAATGGAGTTGTGGAATGAAATGGTTGGAAAAGGATGTGAACCAAATACCGTAGTTTATAGTGCTCTTATAGATGGTCTTTGCCGAGAAGGGAAGCTGGATGAAGCAAGGGGGATCTTATCTGAAATGAAGAATAAAGGTTACTTGCCCAATTCTTTCACTTACAGCTCCCTAATGAGGGGTTATTTTGAAGCAGGTTATAGCCATAAAGCTATTCTTGTTTGGAAAGAGATGGCAAACAATAATTGTATTCATAATGAGGTTTGTTACAGTATACTCATTAATGGCTTGTGCAAGGATGGGAAGTTTATGGAGGCCTTAATGGTGTGGAAGCAAATGCTGAGTAGAGGAATTAAATTAGATGTTGTGGCTTACAGTTCAATGATTCATGGCTTCTGTAATGCAAACTTAGTAGAACAGGGACTGAAACTTTTCAATCAGATGCTTTGTCAAGGGCCGGCGGTACAACCGGATGTGATCACGTATAACATACTTTTAAATGCTTTTTGCATACAGAAGAGCATCTTTCGTGCCATTGATATTCTAAATATTATGCTAGATCAAGGTTGTGATCCTGATTTTATTACGTGCGACATTTTCTTGAAAACTTTAAGAGAAAATGTGAACCCACCTCAAGATGGGAGAGAGTTTCTAGATGAGCTTGTAGTCCGGTTAGTTAAGCGACAGAGAACAATAGGTGCTTCCAAAATTATAGAAGTGATGCTGCATAAATTTTTGCTGCCAAAAGCTTCTACTTGGGCCATGGTTGTTCAACAGGTCTGCAAACCAAAGAATGTTCGAAAGGCCATCAGTGAATGTTGGAGCAGGCTAAGTTGCTGATATCTTGTAAGATGTGTTGTTCAGGTGACAGGTGAGCCAAACAGGTGACAAGTGAGTATGGTCTTAACCACTTCAGTTGTTCAAACCTCTTGCTTTTGTCCATTCAAACTATTAATGTTTTGCAACTTACAAGTTACAGTGGTGATTGTAATCCTAAAAGGATAAAATAAAATGTTCAATTATTCCATAGACTTTGATCTATTTGTAAATTCACCATATTTAAACCAGTGTATTTGTACAGGGCTCAGTCAAAATTATAGGTTGTGTAAGCATGTTATAGCATCTTAAAATGCTATGAGTAAATTTGGCCAGTAAATAATTTTTATACAATTTGCAATTATATTGCAGATTGCATCTGTGGAAGGAAAATGATAGTCAATGATATGATCAACTAGAGAACTGATTTGCTGCTGGATGCCAACGAGCAGAAGTGCAATTTTCTTTTGTGGGCATGCGCAGACTGCAGAGTCCATGCATGGCTTTATCCTAAATATAAAGGAAGAGAATAAAAGGCTCATTTTTTGATAATAGTTGTTCATCAGACCTAGAATTATTCATCCTTCCATGTAAGCTATTTGTTTTCCTTGCTCTTTTCCTTTTTAAATTGATATGGGATGCTGGGTCTATACATAGTTAACTTTGTCTTAACTATAAGAGTTGTAGATACAGATTGAGTGGGAAAAATTGTGGGGTTATGACGAATGAAACCTATAGTCAAAGTGTCAGCAATTGTTGTTTATCCAGTCATTTCATCTGCATGTTAAGTTTCTTAAACTTACTCTATTCTAGTTGTATAATCAGAAATAAATAACATTTGTTTTGATACTTCATTCTTGATTTCTAAGAACTTCGGTACCAGATTATAGCTTTTGTTTCTTTGCTTAGTGCAATGTACTCTGTCAGAAATATGCTCTGATTCACTTTATTAATTCTTTGAATCATGATAGAGGTATGATGAATGTTAGCTTATTGTTAGATTCTTGTTCTTCAATTGCTGTTAATTTTTCAGTCTTGAACCAAACTTTACATTAACTACTTTTAAATAAAAGTTTTTACAATGTTAACTAATTCAAAATTATGGTAGATGTGACTAAAATGTTTTCGAATTAGACCACGAATTAGAAATGTCTGGAAAAGTTCTATTGCTATTTTGCGGGGCAATCCACATCTATGTAATGAAAGTGATATACCTATGACAATGACAGAACGACCCGAATAATCAACCTGTTTCCCAAGTAGAGTCTCGCGAAATCTTCCCTCTTTGCCCTCAATTATATCAGAAAATGATTTGTAAACCTTATTATGACCGTCCCTCATCGGTTGTCCGCGGATTCCATTATCAAGAAGTGTATCCATGGAAGGTACTTATTGACTTATTGTAAAAGTCAACAAATTTATTATACATAGTAGTTTGTGAGTGAAAGACAATGTAAAATCTTTTTACATTGTTAACAATGCACTATTTAAACTTTAAATAGTAGTCATTTTGTATTGTAATAATGTTAAATATGTATTAATACTGGATATGGCATGCATATTTACTTCAATTACATTTTAATAAATTTATGCTTTTGTTTTTTAAATTTTTTATATTAATATTAATTAAATATCGTAATAATTAGATAAATTTGTATATTTTATTATTTATAATAACTTGTTGTGATTTTTTTGTTTTGTTTTATGTTAACTTTAGATTCATTCTATATATTATATTATAACTATGACATTACTTATAATTTTTATAAAAATTTCATATTCCTGTGAGTGTGTACTGTACTGTATTTGTATCTAGGACATATTTATGTTTCCCACAGATTTAAATACACGTTATTTAAATACTATTTAACATAGTTATAAAGTACGTGATATGGGTACACTGTTCATATAGATGGTTTGTCAATTTTTACATTGTTATTACAAGACTTCCTCTAAAGAGAACTCTGTATGCAGTACTTGGTATAGTGAATTTGGTACATGGTGTATGCAAAATTATTGAGAGAATTATGTATTTGTTATTAAAGCATTCTCTCCTAGTAAGTATATACATTCATTTGTTAAAGCGCTAACAGTAGTTGAGGGCTGTGACATTTCTGGTATCAATTGCTAGCAATTTGTTTATGATGCAGGAACAACATTTCTTAGCAATGTTAGCATGCTTGAAGCTGAAATGCTGAATATTGATTTAGTAACCCTTTTCATTAAAAACCTAAATCTATTTTCAGTTATTTCTGTAGAATTGTTTATTGCTGATTGTAGCACCTTGCATAGGATATCTTCTATGCGGTCTTAGAAGAAAAAAAGCGTGCAAGTATAAATGAATTAAAACATCATTCTGCTTCTTAGGACTACCAGTGTGAGAGGTGCTTCTTATGTCTGGTGTAGCCTTGTGAAATCTGTTGACAAGCTTCGGGATGGTTTTGGTCCTTGTTTAGGTGCGGGGCAGTCCTCGATCCGTCTGGTTCTCCAATTGGTTAGGCAATTGGTTAGGTTCTGGGCCTATTTGTCTAGAAGTGAATTTTTTGTATATTGAAGATGCTCACTTGACTATATCTGAAGTTTGGGAGAATGGACAAAGGAATTTGGCTAAGCTGCGTTCTCCACTTCCAGAGAATTTAGCGTTATAGGTTACTGAAAATGGTGTTGTGGTCTGGCTAGGTAATGAGCAGAGTGTATACAGCTTCTTCAGCATATACCTTGTTTCTTAAACATCCAACAGTTTCCCATCCTCTCTGGAAGAAAATTTGGAGGCTTAATGTTCCTGAAAAAGTTTGTTTTTTACCTTTGCAGGCTTTTGATGAGGCTCTCCCAACCAACTGTAATAAACATGCATTGCACTTGGGGATGCATTCAGCATGTCCTTGATGCTCATCTCACAGGGAGGATGTTTGCGTGATTCATCCCACAGAAAGGAGTGGGCTTAAATTTGTCCTGTGCTCAGTTTTGCCTGGTGCTTGGTTTTGGCCCGTGGCTAAGTCTTGGCAAGCCGTTGGCTGAATTTTTGGCTCCTGGTCAACTTTGTTATGGATGCGGATGAATGTTGCCTCACACACATGTTACTCACCTGTTCTAGCTTGTAGGATTGGCTTTTCACGAATTTTTCCCACAAAAATATACATCAGTTGCTGGCAATTTTTATGGTGGGACTGGAATTGGTGAAATAATATGATCTTCTCTGACAATGCTTGGACGATAATGTATGTTTGTAGAATGTTTCAGCATACTATTTTTTATTTCCAGCGTTTCTTTCTGTGTTAGGAATGTTAATGCACAGATTAGCTGAGCTGTTTGATACTGCTGCAGATCAACTTGCACATTTGAGAAGGGACAAGTGCTGCAGCAGTACATTTTTACTCTGCCTCCTTTGGAGCTTATGAATGCACTCCAATGTGATTTATCTGTACACATTTAATTTTTTTTGTTCTGCTTTTGACTTTCTCCAATGTACCATAAAAACATCATGTTGCTATACTAATTCATTTATTCTGTTTTTATTGAGTGACTAGTATTTCTACTTGTACAATCCACGGGTCTTTTAAAACAGTTGGTTAAATTTATATTTATATTTGAGATATGTTACTGTAAAAAATAAGTACTGGTGCAGTTTACATATTCTGTATGGTTGTCTACTTGTATATCAGCATTTACTGCCAATTTGTTTAATAGGAAGTTTTCCAATGACAGTTACATTTAAAAATGTGAAGAAAAAGTTGAAAGTGGAATTTGAGCTCTGCAATGTATCATATACTAAATTTTTTGGCCACACTTGCTGTCTCAAACTGACAGAGAAACACTAGATTAAATTGTTTGATCTTAGTATGTCTCTAGAAAAGTTGTTGCTGAATTCATTTACTGCTTTCACAAATTACAAGTAGTAGCTCTTGAATAGATTGAAATGTATTTTTTTTCTCCTTTGTTATCTTAATATTTAAACATTGAATAATTCACCAAAAAATAAAACATTGAATCTGCAACATGATTTTACAAAGACTTGGACTCAGAAATGTGAAAATCCATAACTAGAGAGATCGGTTGAGATTCTCTATGAAGCAATATCCAGTCTCTGCATCAACTTATACTGTTTCAATCCACTTTTTATTGTGGCTCTTTTACTTTGTGCTTTTAATCATTAAAATGTATACTTCATTTTGGAAGTTTTTTTATATTTTCACCTTTATGAATTTCATGTCTCATAAAGACATGAACCAAATTTAGAAAGAAGACTCTGCTATTTGGCCCCTAAATATTAAAAGACAAGTTTATGTATCCCAAAAATATAAAATAAAATAAAAATTTAGTACTGTGAATATGGATTTAGTTTGAAAACATATTTTGATGCTCTGCATTAAAATTTGGGAATTGATGGGAAATAAAAATAAAGGAACTACAACAAGTTCACTACTTTCAGTAAATAAAAAAAAAAAAGTCCACTACTTAAATAGAGTATTACATCCATTAAGTATACGATATATGTTACTTGAAGAATAGACCGATGCAATAATACGAGTACATAACTGAGGCAAAATTATTAAACAGTTCCACACCCGGGATTTAACTCTACTACACCATGCAAATACACATCAGTTTCTGACTGAAATAGCTGTGGCATTTGATCTCAGACCTGAAATTCGAGAAGAATTCGGTTACCATTGTAGTTTTGAAATTTGAAATACATAGCAAAATGGCAGAGATTGAAACTGTAACTAAATAGTAAATAGGCAATTAATCAGGTAAGAGTCGAAGCCAACAACATATAAGCATCTAGAAATCTCAATTTTATTATATTAAGTTTGAAAAGGAAAACTAATATTATGAAATAATTTAAAAAATAAAATAAAAACAAAGGACAAACAAAACTGCTGTTAAAAGTTGGCAGAAGCAATCCTACACATCTACAGTTATTCTCCAATAATATGCAGATAATTTAGTCATTCTCCATTTATCTTACCAGCAAGAAAGAATTTTCTGATTTTGCTTAGCTCTCTAGTGACATAAACCATATGCATTCTTTCTCTTGGTGATTACACTGAACAAGTAAGTCCAATTTTAAAGAGTGAAACTAAGCACTTCGCAACAGTTGGAGTAAGATCTGAATGTTTTCTTCTTCTATTGTTGCTTCTTCATGTTTAGGTACAAGTGATGCGTCCAAAATTAGTAAAAGATGTTAGATCTGTTAGTTAATTTAGAATTGGAATATATCCAATTGCACAAGGGTCAGAATCTGAGTAATTAAGAGGAACAATATAATCTACTACAACTGTACAAAAAAAACAAATTAAATAGAACCTGTATGATAAGTATGAATCAGACACACATGCAAAGAAATGAAAGGATCCGAGCCCAAGAATGTTGTCTCCTTAAGACAATTTGTTCCCTCCAATTGATACCAAAGGTTGATGAACAATTGTCTCCCAGGATAGAACAAATCAACGTCTGAAGATTGATGGCACTTCAAATCAACAGCGCAAACGAACAAAGCTAATACTTGAGGAACCACTCACAAAGAGTGAAGAGTTATGTGATATGAAAATACACTAATGTCTAAGCGAGAATATCAGAAAAGATTGACTATCAAAACTCTATCAGTTTTCTTACTTCTTATTTTCTGACTGTCTCTGTGTCTATTTATAGATAACAAAACCATCGCGACTCTTGGCGATGAATCATCGTAACCGTTGGTTATCAGAGCGGTTAGGAGTAGTTATTTTTCTAACATTTCCCAAGAGCGGTTAGGAGTTATTTTGAATTGTTAACCACCTCTTATTCATAACCCATGGAGTTTAAACAAAAACTCCAACAAAAGATTATCATAAAATGAATTTTCCACAAAGTTATGCAAATTTTCACCATCTTCAAAGATTTCATCTGTGGATCTTCTTCCGGTGAGCATCTCCAAAATAAGAATCCCTAAACTGTACATGTCACCATTCATAGACACCTCAGAACTCACTCCATACTCTAAAATAATAGCAAAAATTGTCAATACTTGGTAGTTGGTAAATAAATATCAAGTTTTCATGGAAAGATGGAGGAATTCAAAGAAACACTGATTCAAGAGTTTAAAGCATACCTGGAGGAGCATAGCCAACAGTCACTCTTATTCCAATTGTACTTGTTTCCTTAGAAGTGGCACCATTAATGGTTGAAAGAAGTCTTGCTATGCCAAAATCACTCACATGAGCAATCATCTCATCATCAAGAAGGACATTGCTTGGCTTTAAATCACAATGAATGATCGATTGCTTACATTCATAATGAAGATAATGTACTGTGAAAGCAACATCAATCATGATATTTAATCTTTAGTCAAGGTTTAATGTTCTTGGATGCTCTGCACTTAAGTGTCCTTGGATGCAACCATTGGTCTAAGCTTCCGTTTTTCATGTATTCAAAAATTAGAGCTTTAAATTCTTGACCTTTGTAATCTGTGCTGGAACATCATGTTAAAATCTGAACTAGATTTCGATGCTTAATATTTTTAAGTGCATTGCATTCAACAATGAAACTCTCGGGAGCTCCTTTCTTTTGAAGGTTTAGGAATTTAATGGCAACAACTTTGTCTTCTAACTCAAGTGTTCCTTTGTAGACAGAGCTAAAATTTCCAGACCCTATCAAGTGTGTAGTTGAGAATCCATTAGTTCCATTGTGTAGGATTTGGTATGAAACTTTAGCCAGCTGGTCAATTGTTGGAGAATCCATGGATGGTTTCTTACTCCTTTTTCTCATCCAGTAGATAGTTAGAATAATTGAAAGTATGACAAGAAAAAAACCACACTAACGTACTAAAATTGCTATCATCCTGAACTTGTGGTGTTTTGCAAGTTTTTTTAACTTTGATAGGGCTAGATGCAGTTCTGAAATGCCTCCACAAAGTTTACTATTTCCGATCACCCCTAACCCACTTGCATTTTGAAATACACCTTGAGTTGGTACCTCACCATCCAACATGTTAAAAGATACATTCAACAATTCCAAAACAGAAATATTTTTCAGAACATTAGGAATTGTTCCAGACAAGCGATTTTTTGAGAGGTCTAATTCTATTAGACCAATCAGTGAAGCCAAAGAGGATGGTATGATTCCATATAAGGAATTCCCTTGCAAATATAGGTACTCTAACATTATGCATTCACCGATAGTTTCAGGAATGCGACCAGTCTTGATTCAGACAAATTTAGCAAATCTACATGTTTAAGGATGGCCACTTCTTCCGGTATATTCCCACTCAATGAGTTCTGTGACAAATCCAACACATTTGTTAGAGAGCAAAGATTAAAAATTTCTAAGGGTATGGTTCCTCCAAATCTTTTGATGTCTTGTTTTAATTGCACTATCGATTTCGACCATTGATTCCACCATTAACTATAATGAAATCTTTTTCACTTTCTTTTTAAATGTATAAATAGGAGGTTACTAATACCTCTTAATCATCAGTAATTTTCTAATAAATGGTTTTCTTTTGAAATGGAATCATCATTTTTATGTAAGTAATTGTAGAGGAGAATCGGCGAGTTAATGACAAATGAGCAACAGAGTATGATGTAAGAATAAATACCATATTGACATGACAATGGCATGTTTGGGAATGAGGTGGGGAGCCCCAAACATAGTTTCGCCAATGCAACACACCCATTACATCTCCATTGAGCCGTTTGATGACTTTAGAACGCGTGCTGAAGAAAAAGGAATGACAAACGAAACATACTAACCCTCCCTTTACTCAATGGATAGCGCTTATCCTCTTTCAATCAACCAAATGAGAAATGGAGTGTGTTTGGATACTAATCAAGTTAAACGTAAGTACGTAACTGACGTTCAAACAAAAGTAGCACTCTCATAACTTTTGGATTTTTGCATTGGAATTTGGAACGCGTGATTTTTCTGTCCAACGGGATTTGAACGGGTTTCCAAACATACCCTTCAATGTATTATTTCGTAGCTCAAAATTTATATACTATAAATATTATAGATAAATAGATATGACTCTCATTTTGGGATTCACTATTCAAGGATTAGTATGGTGTAGAATTTTTCATGCAACTTTGTGGAACTTGTTTGAAGAAGGGAAATCTGATTCAAAATACAAACAAATGAAAGTACACTTATCTAAGGCCCTTCATTCTTAACTGTCTCTGTGTGTTCAACTTTGGATGGCAGCTTCTCTTGTTGGTGAGCCATATCATAAGTTGCATGAAGCCCAAAAAGAAGGTAGTAGATCAGCATTACCACAGTGCACACTCCAAATCTTATGAAGGCTTCATATTCCAAAGACCCCATGAGGAATACATTTGTTGCAATTGACAAAGATGGCAACCATGGCACAAGTGGAACACCCCAAACTCTTGGCACCCTTTGCTGAGTCAAAAACAGTGACATCCCTAGTGTTGCCAAGAACCAAATAGGAACAGTAACACTGTATCCAAACCAACCATTAGGCCTCAGCCCCCAATAAGCTGAAATTCCAATTGAGGAAGCAATAATGAAAACCAAGAAGATAACTAGCTTCAACAAGTTCTCTCTTGGTGTGACCCCTCTCACATAGTACCTTCTCACCAGAAGGGAAACTGATATCATCATGAACACAAAGAGTGTGCTCACCGATATCAGGCTTGACAACACTTTCAAGCCTGTGAAAAAAGCTATGGTGGCACTTGCAATGGTAATCAAAAGTGTAGCATTTATAGGGGTTCCTGTCTTGGAGTGCACAAGAGCAAACCATGGTGGGATCATGTGACAACGTGCAATGTGAGTAATATAACGTGCCTGTGCCAATCTCCCCACAAGAAGCACTGTGGTCATCCCTTTTAGTGCACCAAAAGCTACCACATATTTTGCCCACTTCATTCCCACATTCTGAAATGCAACTGAGAAAGCAGCACCAGTGTCTATCTCTGTGTACTTCTGCATCATGCTCAGTGAGAGTGCCATCAAGCAGTAAATCACTGTGATCATGGACATTGAACCCACCAATCCTATTGGTATGTCCCTTGATGGATTCTTGGTTTCTTCAGCCATGGTTGCAATATGGTCAAACCCTCCATATGCAAAATAAATAATTGCTGCAGCTTGAAACACCCCTTTAGCCCCATAAGGTAAAAAGGGTGTCAAATTTGATGTGTCAGCATGAAGAAATCCTGCAAGAATCACAAATATAATAACAGCAGTGTTGATGGCAGATGCTATCCAATTGAGAACTGAAGTTTTTCTTGTGCTGATGATTGTGATTACTGAAGCAATCACCAGAACCACAGAAGCTATAGGGTCCAGCAAGTTGTAACCCTCTTTGAGACTTGTTTTAATGCGCAGCGAATCCTTGGGACGGTTCAAAAGGCTTGTGAAGTATGAAGTCCATGATCTTGCCACTGCTGCACTTCCAATAACACTTTCAAGAAGAATGTTGCCAGCAGTTATGAAAGCAACAAAGTCTCCTAATTCAACTCTCATATAAGCAAATGAGCCTCCTGCAGAAGGGACTTCCACAGCAAACTCTGTGTAGCAGAAAACAGAAAGCATTGCTGAGAAGCCTGAGGCAACATAGGATAAGACAATGGCTGGTCCAGAATGGTCATGAGCCTCTTGTCCAGTGAGCACAAAGATTCCTGCTCCAATCACCGCGCCAAAACCGAACCATATGAGGTCCCACCAGTTGAGGCAACGTTTCATGTCATGCTCACTTTGTTTCTTGAGTTCTTCTGTCTCAGTGGCATCATCTGATCTTGCAAAGAGACGGTCCTTGAACCTTAGCCATGTTTGCGAAAGGGCGGAGACGTAGTTGTTCCAGCTTTGGAAGGACTCCTCTGGCAAGAAATCTTGTTTGCTCCATCTCCAATAGCCTCTTTGAGGTTCCGCCTCATCTTTGTCTCTTGTGGAAGCCATTCAAAATATTGCTTCTTTTCTGAAGCTCTTTGAGAGTGGAAGACTAAAGAGGAAAACAAGCATAAACAGATATCTTTGAAGTATGGAATTGAGTCCTTCCAAATGTCTTAAATTATTTTGTCAGTCGGTGTGGAAATTTCACTACTCTTCCACTGTCCTCTAGTGTGCATTCAATAGAAGGGCATCATTACATGATATATAAGAGCTTGTAAAAGATATTATCATGTCATTCAATCAATAATTTTTATATAATTGAAAAATTATTGATTTTTTGTTATTATTATTTTAAAACTGTCCTCTAATGTGCACAAGTTGATTTTAACTTACTAAAGAAATTTAAATCATTCTACCTTTTATTTTTCTTTTATAAATGTCTATGAATTTTTTTATCCACATATAGTCGTATTAAGTGTGAAAGCTTCAGCATACTAAAGCTAAGTCGTCATATTCATCGTTATCAAATTAGAAGTCAAGGCACGCATGTCTTTAGAAAAACAATTGAAGCTTTCACATTATGCCTACTAAGGGAAGCTTCCATGATTTGTCACAATTTTTGTCCAAATTAAGAACTAACCGCTGCTTATCTTCAGATTAAACAGTGCATTAACGCAGACTAATTGGTGTGCCAGATGCACGACCCCAGGTCAATGAGAGTACTGTAGATGATGCTAATGTTAATGATGTCCATTTGTGGCCATCTGATTTGAAAATTCTTATCATACAGTCTTCAATCTGTCCCATGCAGCATGTAACTTCCTTGTCAGCTTGCTCAAGTCAACACCATCATAGTCATAGCATAGACTAAGAAACCCTGCCTTGGTTGGATAGTTGAACACTTAACCCTTTTAGGACTACGTTCACCATTGTAAGTTGCAAAATATTGATATTTTGCAAGAGGTTAAACAATTACAGTGGTTAAGTGATAGTACTACACTTCCAAGCAGAAAAAATGAAATTAGGATAAGGAAAATTCCATATCTGACATGTATCATATTTTGCTGAGATTAATTTAAACACACTTCTTAATTATATTTCAGAGCTCAAATAAATTTTACCCAACTTTAAAACAGATAAGTCCTTAGTACTTGTATGTATTAACATTGGCTCCAAACAACATTTCAGTGTCACTACAAGGAAAGAACTTGCTTCAACTTATAATGCATTGGAAATAACACTTATTTATTTTGCAGCCTTTCATACCAGATATAGCCTTTTGAAAACTTGATTGTTAGATGAGTTAAACGACAGAATCCACTCATTCATCAATTAATCAACACCAATGCCAACCCATTGTGAAAATTTCTGGTGACAATTTTAGCTGCTTTTTTCTTAATGGCATTGCTCTTTGATACATGAAACTAAAAAGTAACCAATCACATTTCAACTAGTTTGTGCATGCAACCATCTTTTGTACCATTTACCATGATTGAAATAGAAAAATAAAACCTTTTTCTTAATTGCAAAAGCCTTATTATCACAAGCCATAACTTGTAATTATCTGCATTTCAATTTACAAGTACACAAAGCAAACTTCATAGGCCTGGGTACTATGTTTGAGAAAGTTTATGGCATAGTAGCCTTTTATTTCTGACATAGCATCAACATAGATTCCACATACACAGTTCAAGCAGCTGCTTCAGCAGTTGAAGAGACCTTCTGAAGCACATAGACAGAATCCCCCACTTCGATGACTTTACCACTCCCTTCAGCAGAAAATCCCATCCAGTTCCAGGTCATATTCTGACCAAAGTAGATCTGCGGAAGCAGTTCACATGTCATTTACATCATTAAACCAAAGTAGTGTTCATTGAAAGCTTGGAGACTCAATGTCTCACCCTTTTTTTATTTTTATCATTTGGTCTTATGAGTTCTCCAGACCTAGTTTTCATAAGAGTTTCATTTGGTTCAGGTGCAGCAATTGCAGTCTCTTGATTGATTGTAGGTATCTGATCATAAAAATAAAATCATTCAAGCCAGTTGGATAAACAAGACGACTAAGAAATTACAGGAAAATGTAGACTGGCATGTGTAAACTAGAATGTAGCTTCTCTAAATTGAACAAGTATGCAAGTAAAAGTGAAAAAAATAAGGGTGTATCTGTTGTTGATTTTTATCATCAGTGCTTGTACCTTTTTTATTTTTTAATTTACATGCTTGCTCAACTCAGTAGAAGAATCAAAATTCAAAACCATGTATGCTGAAATGTATATATTATCCATGCGATAGATAGATACCTAAGGTATAAAGGCAATTACAGAGTAGTGAGTAGATAAAAGAAAGATTGATGGATAGACAGTGTTAGACAAAGTCATCTGGTACATATTCTTATGAAGAATAATGATGGGTAGGAAATTATATAGTAAAACTCTTCACCTTACAACGGTAGCACAGTTTGACACCAGAAAATAAAAACTTGCTTATCTTGATGTCAGTCCATAAGTCCTCAGAATATGGTTCACAACCTTCAACAAGGATACTGCACAATGAAGCAACCAAATCTCAATTATGTGAGTTGATAATCTCTTTAGATCAATTCAGCACCTTCCTGGTCTAAATAAATATCAAATTTAATGAAAGTATGAAACAATACAAATACAGAAGTAAACCAAAATATATTGAAAAATCAATACTTGGGTCTAAATCGGTTAATAGAAACGGGCTCCTTTAGATGCTCGTTTAGTTCATCCAATGATTCCTGAAAGTTGTAAATGACAAAATACTGAGTAAAGATTCAGCAAATTAGTAAAAAATAGACTTCATTTCCCAGCTAGAGTGACCTGAGACGCGAGTAAGAATGGATAACCATCAGTAAATGTGGTCTGATGTTGTCCCTTGACGTAATCAGGATCCACTGGTCGAACTTCAGAAGCTGCATTTGGAAACATTAAAGAGAATTGTTAATCTCAAGAGTGACACATTGAACTCTGTATGTATTACTGGAAATAATCTGGGTTTTAAACCAACTTTGCTGCACAAGATAATTCAGGCCTAGTGCAGGTCTAAGTCTGCTGCTTGCTCCTTCAACTTTCCAAGGCCTATTAAGAATTAATAGTTACAGTTTGGAAATACAACACTATTGGGTTATCATAATTATTTCGGCAACTCAAAGCACTGATGTGGCGATGGGGGGTCATGGGACCGTTGTCCATTGCATGCACAGGGTAACTTTGTAGTTTTGTTCATGTTACAAATTTTATTATAGATACTTCACTCCTCGATATAACATCAATCAATCTCTTATTAACTCTAAGAATCATCTAAAGTTCTAAATATATTAAACACAAAGCACAACATTAAACAATTTTACACCATAAAAAGCTGAAGATTGGAAGAGTTCAGGATTTAGGAGTAAGGAGTCAGAACTATTAGTCTCACTATAACTCTCATGGGAATTAGGGACTACAAAATCAGTAGTTAAGTTTTGCTCTGTCAGTGAAGATTCTGAAAGTAAAAACATACCAACAGAGTTCCTTTACTGAATGAGTCACAGTGGTTGCAACAAGCTTGGCAAAAGCCATACTCTAATAACATAATGGATTTTGTTTCCATGGATCATGCATGACAACTATAAGTAATGACTGATGATTCATTGATTGTCGATATTCAGTGCTGCAAGTTAATCAAATCAATGTTCATGTGTTACCAAAACAGTTTCAGTCCTTCAACAATTCATTACACCCCTAAAGTTGCACATCCTCATAAGCAATTTTGTTGTTCTCATGATCTTATTCTCTAAGGTTTCATAATTTCAAATTCCTACCGGAATTGAAGCGGACCAGTTGACATGGTTTTCCTAAATAATCTGAGAACCACTGCGATGCTTCAGTTCCCTCATCCAAGGCAGACCCAGTCCATTCCCATACTGAGACAGTATTTGCTACCTCCTTCCCTTGTTGACTCAAACATATTTTGAGAGGTTGCATCCCAGGTGCATTCACCACTGCAATATCAAGTAGCACTTAATATTCATTTACTAAACAAGGACAAAAAAAAACACAACCATGAGTCCATGATCATGAAGAATGCCTAATTAACACACATCTTTTCTACCTAACATAATTTTTTTTTCTTGAAAAAGAAATTGGTGCCAATCCATATAATAAACTATAAAAAAAAAAAAGTAATTAACATATGTTGTGAGGTTGTTGTTATGGATTAAGAAAATACAATATACCCATGTAGGAGTCTTTTGTAGGTTCCCAGTTTTCAAGAAATGCCTCAGATGGCAATTCAACCTCAACCAAAGCAAGCCTTGGTTCAACTCTTTGAGTGTACATCCTCCCTTGAGAATTCACCACCATCCATTGTCTATCCCATCGAAATCCTGTTACATGATACAAAATAATTAGTAAAACTGTGATACACTCCTGACCACTAAAAACAAACAAACAAACAAAAAAGATATCAGCCAGTACCAGTAGGAGTGAGAGGAGCATGAGAAACAGAAATTGCGCGGCATGATTTAATAGGGTATATGAAGATGGCTGAAACTTTGGCTGAAGGTGTTGCTGGTGTCCATGATCCATCTCCCATACTTCCTCTGCTCTGTAAGTGACCACACTCGCTGAATGAGTTACTTTACTGCATTCTTCATGTAACAGAATCCAAAGTCCAAACTCATTAAGTATGGATATAATAAAGTTAAAATATGTTTTTAGTATTTCTAAATATGTAAATCTTTAAAATTTATTCTCGTAAAATTTTCAGTATCATTATCGTATTCACAAAATTAAAGTATGTCATTTTTCTTTCCTGAAGTAAGGTTCAGACATTTTGGAAACTTATATATTTTTTTACATCAATTATGTATGCAACAGATATAAATAATTATATGTATAATCAATATAAAAAATATCACATTATATATTATATATAAAAAATTATCATTATAGATTTGAATTTATTCGAACTTACGTGCAGAGACTAAAAAATGACATGTGATAATGAAAAAACTTAATAAAAATGTAATATGAAATTTTTTTAAAACATTTTTATATTTACAAGAAAAAAATATTTTAGCATGTAAGTAGAGTAAAATTATTAGCAAAGTGAATAAAACCAAAATAATGTGGAATTATTTTAATGAAATATAATATATAAAAAATTATTTTTATTCCGTTAAATATTTTGTTATATCGAAAGGGAATAGAAAATGAGCTTTGAAATGAAATAAAATAAAATCTTTATGATATATCATTTTGTTTCATTTTAATTTAATCAATTTAGAAACTAAGGCATGTTAAAATTTTATTACATCTCACTTCATACATGACTTTCAACCAATTTAAATATCTAATAGCGTGTTTGAAAACTCGTTAAAATTCGAATGTGAAAACTATATTTATTAACTTTTAAAACTCATTTCCATAAATAAATAAATAAAATTCTAAAAATCACATGATCTTAAGTGAAACCATACGAAGACACGTCACATTAGACAATATCACTTTGACAGGAAAAACAACTTTGTTAAAGTTAAAGTTTTTTATTTAAAAAAAATGACTTACTTAATTTAGCAAATTTATCAAAGTGATAAAATTTTATAATTTTAAAAAAAATTAAAACCATTACATTATTTCTTAATTAAATCTTATCTTCACTAATTATTTTATTTAATTATAGAAATATTATACTTTTATAATTTAATATTAAAAATAGTAGGAAATTATATAACTAAAACATTTATTTATATATGAAAATAATTAATTAATGAAGTTTATTATAATTTAAATAACATAAATTTTTAAAAATATTTTTAATTATTCAAACATAAAACTTTTTTTAATTATAGTCATCACCATTAGTTTCACGTTATTGTTTCTTCTTGTTGTCGCCCCTTTCAATCTTTCATTGCTACAAGCCCAATTTAACAAGCTTGAATTAAAAAGTGAGAAAGAATTTGTGTATAGTATTAAAATCTGAAAACCACCAAAATTTAAAATTATAAATTATAAAAGTGAAAACTGATTTTAGTTTAAATTTTTTAAAACTTAATCTGAAAGTGACAACAATACTACTAAACATGGTAAAATAAAAATCAAAGCAAAATTGAACGTTTTCAAAACTTGATTGATAGAGGAGCATGAGCTAAACGATACAAACGATTCAAACTACTCACAATGCCAAAAATGACAATCTTAGCTGTATTTTTCTTAATATTCACATTGCTCTCTGATAGAATACACGTGTAGATTCATGAACTAAAATGTAACCAAATATCCAATCACATTTCAACTATCTTGTTCATGCAGTTTCCATACAACTAACTTGTGCATCATTTATCAATATTGAAATAGAAAATTAACACGCGTCTTTAATTACTTTTGCACAAGCCTTATTTTAGTCCCTATAATCACAGGCCCCAACTTGTAATTATTTGCATTACAGGCTACAAACTACACAAAGCAAACTTTGGTACAAAGTTTGATCAAGCTTATGTCATTGTAGCATTGATATATAGATTCCAAATACACAGTTCAAGCAGCTGCTTCAGCAACAGAAGAGACCTTCCTGATAACATAAACAGGATCTCCCACTTCCAAGATTTTACCACACCCTTTTGCAGAAAACTCCATCCAGTTCCAGACCATATTCTGACCAAAGTAGATCTGCAGAAGCAGTTCACATGTCATTTCACATCATTAAACTAAATTAATGTAATGCTTATTGGGAGCTGGATGACTCAATGTCTCACCCTGCCTTTGTTTGAATCATTTGGTCTTAAGACTTGGCCAGACCTAGTTTTCAACAGAGTTGCATTTGGTTCCGCTCCACCTACTGCAGTCTCTTGATTGATTGTAGGTATCTGATCATACAAGTATAATTAATCAAGCTAGCCAGTTCGATAAACAACAAGACTAAGTGCATGTTTGATTCGCAGTTGAAATCACTGCAGTGCGTGTTCCAATGTAGATCCAAAGAATAAAAGCAAAATGAAATCAAAAGCAAAGGTTTTGATCCTTTTGCAAAATTACTTTTGCCTTAAAAGTTATTTTCTACCTGATTTCCAAACATGCTCTAAGAAATTACAGGAAAAAGTAGATTGGCATGTGCATACTGGAATCTAGTTCCTCTAAAGTGAACAAGTATTTAAAGTGAAAAAATAAGGGCGTACCTACCATCGATTTGAAGTTAATTAAGTTTACTAGATACTCAAATGAACTCTCTCTTTATCAGCATTACATACTTGCTCACTTTAGAGGAGACAATTCTGTATAGTGAGTATATAAAAGAAGAGATTGATAGATGAGTGATAGATAAACAATATTAGGACAAGTAATCTGGTACATGTTCCAAGGGAAGGAAATTACTATAAATTAAAACTCTTCACCTTACAACGGTAGCACAGTCTAACACCAAAAAATGTAAATTTGCTTATCTTGATCTCAGTCCATAAGTCCTCAGAAAATGGTTCACAACCTTCAACCAGGATACTGCACAATGAAGCACCCAAATCTCAATACTGGTCTAGACAAAATGATAAATAACAAATACTATGAAATAACATAATTGCAGGAGTAGATCAAAATACGTTGAAAATTCAATACCTGGGTCTGAAACGATTCATGGGTATTGGCTCCTTTGTATGCTTGTTTAGTTCATCCAGTGATTCCTGAAAGTCAGAAATGACAAATACTGAGTGAATATTCACCAAAAGAATAAAATTGGATTTCATTTTCAGCTGGAGTGATGACCTGAGATGTGAGTAAGAATGGATAACCATCATTGAAGAAGGTCTGATGATGTCCCTTGACAAAATCAGGATCCACCTTTCTAACTTCAAAATCTGCATTTGGAAACATGAAAGAGGTTAATTTCTTAATTTCTTAAACTACAACAAGACATTTTAGTCAGCTATGACAATTTGATATTCGGAGAGTTCCCTTCAACTATTCATGCATGTATGGAAAAAAATTCAATTTTTGTTAAGTTGAAGGGAAATATCCAAATACATGTTGGTCAATTTATTTGCGAAAATGTATGTATAGTTCAAACGAAAAATGCAACACACCTAAAATCGGGTCAAATTATAACAGTTCAAATGGATTCTGTAGGAATAAGATCGGCTAACCCTTATTTGGCGACTCCTGGAGCAACGGTTTATGGCCATTATGGGGAAATACTTTCTGAAGGAGATATATTAGTTACATTTATCTATGAAAAATCGAGATCGGGTGATATAACACAAGGTCTTTCAAAAGTAATTGACTTTTTCAATAACTTCTAATATTTTTTAAATGGGTAACACTAGTTTCTAATTTTTTATGTTTTCTTTCATTTTTATTTTTAATATATTTATCAAATTTCTTGATTATCTTTTTTAAATAAATCATGATTTTATTATTTTTCGATCATTTTATGCTTGTAAGCTACTTTAACTACTAGTTTAACCAAACATTTGTAAATTAAATAAACTAATTTTTCGATTTTATAACCAACTAATTAATTTTTCATTTTACAATCTTTATATGTATGTATTATAAGAACTATTTATAACGAACTAATCCCATTTTAGTCATTCCTAATAATCATGATTTTAAAGACCCACCAGTATTGAAGCGGACCAGTTGATAGGGTTTTCCTAAATAATCTGAGAACCACTTTGATGCTTCAGCTCCCTCATCCCAGGCAGTCCCACTCCATTCCCATACTGAGGCATGTTCTGATACTTGCTGTCCTTGTTTGCTCAAACAAACTTTGAGAGGTTGCATACCAGGTGCTTTCACCACTGTAATATGAAGTGAATTTTTTTATTCATTAATTAATTAAACAAGCTAAGGAAAAAAGCAATCAATTATTAAAGACACAAGAAAAACATTTATTGAATGAGAAATGAAGTAAACATATTCAGAAGAAGAAGAAATGCAGAAACTGAAACTGCAAATCATCATTTGCTAACTCCATAACATATCCAATGAGAGCAAAAAAGAAACTAATCAAGCGAAGACATTCCAGATTGACAAAATTTAAACACGATATTCTGAAAAAACACACACACACCCACAAATTGAAACTGCAAATCATGTACAAATTAACTCCATAAATATTTCAAATGAGGGCAATGAAAAGTGATCATGAAAAGATATCCCATATTGGTAAGTATTAAAGTACTCTGGTAATACCTCCCACTTTCCTAGTTATTTAGTTTTCTTAATGTTGTATTTTGAAGGTATTCCGAAACAGACAAGAGTATAATATTTAGGTTATGTTTAACAAGAATTAGTTTTTAATTTTTATTTAACTAAAAAATTTGTTTAACTATATGGTAAATCAATTTATAATTTAATGGATCAAATTTTCAACTTTAAAATTTTAACTAATTTTTGAATTAGTTTTATCAAATATAATCTTACTGAAATAACTTATTGTTCTACTTGTTTATATATATATATATATATATATATATATATATATATATATCAACTTGTGTTTTAACTTTAAATTGACTAGCAGAAAGTCGAAGGTTCACGTGCATGAGTTTGGGTCTTGTAAGCATGTTGTAGTGCAAATCGGTAGGTTTTCTCGCGCATGCAATGATGGACCTTGCAAATAATTTACTTTGTAGTATTTTTAAATTCTTTTTTAGATTATTTTGAATTTCAAATTCAAATTCAGATGCTTAACTGACAAACGTTGTTTTTAATGTGCCGGTTGTTTTAAGTGTAAGCAGTTACGAAAATTATGGAGTTTCGGTCAGTTTTAAATTTGTAGAGACACTAAAAGGTGTTTTTAAGGACAGTGACTAAAAAGATTTTTTTTTTTTTGTAACTACATATAAAAATAAAATGAGTAACTAAACCTTTTTTTTTCTTCTTTAAGAAATAGATGCCAATCTAGATATAATATAAGAGAAAAAAATAATTTTCATATGCATAGTGAGTAGTGACAAAGTGAGGAGTTTAATTATTATGGATTAATTACAAAATTTAATATACCCATATAGGAGTCTTGTGTAGGTTCCCAGTCTTCAAGAAACGCCTCAGGTGGCAGTTCAACCTCAACCAAAGCAAGCTTTGGTTCATTTCTTTGAGTGCACATCCTCCCTTCGGAATTCACCACCATCCATTGTCTATCCCATCGAAACCCTATCACAAAATATAAAAGTATTAGTAAAGTGTATACATTGCAGTATAAATATAAACAAACAAATTAAATTGTTGATGTAATTAAAAAAAAAAAAGCTAGTTTGAATAAATTTCTCTATAAATATTTTAAAAGAATAAAACAAGAAAAAATGATATTAATTTTTTCACAAATAAAATTAATTTATGCACAGTGTACATATATTAGCTTTTCTAAAATGATTTATGTGTAAGCTAATTTGAGGAGCTCTAACTGCACACTCCTTCTTTATACTCTCTTATTGATTAAAATGTATTAGAAAATACAAAATCAAGAGAAAAAATCTGTAAAACTTACAAAATTTTATAATTTCTAATAAATTATAATCAATAAAAGACTGTGTATTTAAAAGATCGAGTACATATCACCAAGAAGAAGAAGTGTGTTGCTAGTATTTCTCAAGCTAATTTAGTCTGTGACAAATCTTATTTCATTTTTTCTTCTATTCTTTTTCTTTTATAATAATCATTTACAGAAAAAATTACCCAAACAAAATCCATTACCATTAGGAGCGATGGGAGCATTAGAACGAGAAATTCCACGGCATGACTTGATTGGGTATATGAAGATGCCTATTACTTTGGCTGAAGTTGTTGTTTGTGCTGATGCTCCAACCCCCATTTTCCCTCAGCCTTGTAATTCACCATCTTCAATTTACCACTTTTATAGTGTTTTTCCCTCAATAAAAGTGGATTAAATTAATATAGACCAGGGCTTTGAGCCACATAAACGTATCCAAATTGTAATCTAGCACTTGCTGTGGAGAGAAATTTTTAGGTGCACTTGGAGTAAGACATTTTTGTTGCTCTGATTCATTCATTGTTCACCATGTCAGCATTGTGGTGCATTGTTGTTTCCTAAATTAATGACAATTTTTAATTTTTTTTAAGTAGATTAATGACAATTTTTAATTTTTCTAGATAGATTGCTGACATGACAAACAATGAATGAATCAGAACAATAAAATGTCTTGTTCCAGATGCACCTAAGAATTTCTCTTACTGTGATTAGTTCTTTAAAAAAAGAAATACTGCGATTGGTTCTCCTTAATTCATAGAACTACCGTTTAAGATCATAGAATATACTTAACATTATTTTAAATTTAAAATATACTGTTAAAAATGGAATAGTGGAAAAGGCTGCTACGCTGTATTGGATGGCAGTGAGTGGTCACATTTAGATTTTATTCTCAACGTCGTACCGTATCCGTTATTTTGGTCAACAACCGTGGGACGACATTGGGTACCAGGTTATGTTTGAATTAAATTTTGAAAAATTATTTGTCAAATTTGACTGCACAATACTGAATTTTCAATGCACTAAATAAAGGAGGAAAAAATATTTTTAAAGTAAATGTAATTTTAGACTGGTTTAACTTTAATCTAAACATACACTAAAAGGTTAGATAAATTAGATTGATATAGCACCAAAGAAGAGTGTTAATATTAAAACAATTAAAATTCAAACTTTAAACTTAAATAAAATAAAAAAAATTGTAATTAATTTTTATGAAACAAAAAAACCTCATATTTTAACAAAAAGACACATATGCGGGTAAAAATGACCCAATATAGCTCTCAAATTTAAAACAGAAAAATTTGACAAATAATGTATTCATTCTCATTTTTTCTAAATTAACTCCCCTTTATTTTATCGTCAAATCTATAAACGAAATATCACTCATTTCTCATGAAAGTGAAGCAACTCATTTTCATTGGATGAAAAAATTATCCCTTAAATTATGAAGAGTGTCAATATATCTAGCCAACACTTAACCGATTAATGTTGTGAATATTTTTAAATAAAGTTTAAATTTATGATAATGATAATTCTAATTGGATAACAATCCATGTGAAAACAATGAATATATTATAAATTTAGTTGAAAAAAGATGACATTAATATATATTGAATAAACAAAAGCTAGAGATTTATTCTTCCTTAATTAAAATAACTCTCTAGAACTTGATTAAAAGTCCACGTGATTAATTTGAATAGTCTAAACTACAATTTCCAAAGAGTAGCAAAAAAAAATCTTAATGATCCAGTGCTCCTTAGTAAGTTGATACAAATTAAGTTAGCATTTTCATACACTTTAATTATAAATCAAGATAGATGAGTTCTAAAACCAAACATATAAAGCAAGAAACTACGTACACTTCGAGTTGAACTTGTTGGTCCGAAGTCGTTCACCACTAAAATATCCATTGAAAGATTTAATTTTCTTAACTTCAAAAGAAAAATGACACCAACAAAAAATAAGTATAAAGGGAATAAAAAGTAATCCTTCACTTCTTTTTCGCTTGTGTCTTTTTTTCTTTTAAAGTTAAGAAAATTAGATCTTTCAATGGAAGACTAGAGAGGTTTTAATGATAAACAAGACACTAAAAAAATTCAAACAGAAAAAGCAATCAAATAACATCACTTCGGACCAAGTTTAACTTGAAGCGAATGTAGTTTCCTTGCTTGTTAACTTTCCTTTTGTATTTATTGATATATATTTTTTGAATTATTATTTATTTTGTTTTAGATCTATCAATCTTGATTTATAGGTAAAGTCTATGAAAATGCAAACTTAAGTTATATCAACTATCAACTTACTAAGGAGTACTAGATTATATATTCTCATTGAGATCATTGATACTCTTTGGGAATTATAGTTCAAACTACTAAAATTAATCTCGTGGATTTTTAATCAAGTTATATATAAAAAAAAAAAAGGAAGATCAACTTATTCTTAAAGTTAATCTTCATTTTTATTATTTATTTCTTAAAATCTAATGATTGTAATAAGTAACTAATCTTAACCATTAGATTTTAAGAAAATCAATAATTAAGATTAACATCAATAACTTTTAAAACTTACTTTTGAATTAATTTGATCTCTCCTCGTATGTGTATATATATGAGTTTGCTAATGCACTCACATTTTTTTTTTTTTTGTACATTAGCAACCAATACCATAAGTTTTAAAAAAAAGCCAATAAACTCCTTTGTTGTAGTAAATATATTTTAAGGATATTTTAGTAAATTCAAAAAACATCTCTCCTTTCTCATCAGTGTTAAATTTTCAAATTCTCTCTCCTCTTTCACTAGGATTAAATTTCCAATATCTCTCTCATCTCTCACCATATATATTTTTTATGCTTTAGAAAAAAGGTAAACAGCAAAGCAAATTACAAAAGAGAATTTGAAAATTCAACGTAATGAGGGAGGAGAGAAAAATGATTTTTTGAATTTACTAAAATATCCTTAAATTATATTTACTGCAACAAAGGAGTTCATTGGTTTTTTTCCCAAAACTTATGAGTGTTTGTTGCTAATCCACTCATACTAGAAAAAAAAGGTGTAAGTGTACTAGAAAACTTCATATATATATATATATATCATTCAATTATCTAATTCATCAATATTAAAAAAAATATATTTAATTTAGTTGAAAACAATAACTTTAAATTTATTATTTCTCTTCTAATGCCGGACTCAATAATTAAGAATATTTTAGTCTAAAAATAATTAATACAAAATGTATTATGAATTTAATTTAATAAAAAGAACAAGTATTGCTTTTATCATTGTTCCAGAATTTAATTTCCAGAGTGATAAAATCAAACATGTAGACAAATAAAATTAGAAGGGGGAAAAAACACAGTTTTAAGATATTATTATTTTAAAAGAATGTTTAATAAAGTTTACGATCAAACCATTTTGATTGCTGGTATTGGAATCCTGCATATTCTACATACACAGTTCAAGCAGCAGCTTCTTCTGCGGAAGAGACGTTTCCAAGAATATAAACAGGATCTCCAACTTTAATGGTTTTGCCACTCCCTTTAACAGAAGAATCCATCCAATTCCATACCAAATTCTGACCAAAGTAGACCTGCAGAAGCAATTTACATGTATCATTGAAACTAAGGCATTTTCCATTGAAATCTTGGTGACCAAGTGTATATCACCTTGTTTTTATTTTTCGCATTTGGTCTTATGACTTTGCCAGACCTAGTTTTCATAAGAGTCTCAGTTGGCTCAGATCCAGCTATCCCAGTCTCTTGATTGATTGTAGGTACCTGACCATAACCAATCATGCAAGTTGGACACAACTCAACTAAGAAATAGTAGATATATGTAGACTTATCTAAGGCAGGCAATAAGTCTTGGGTTTGAATATCCTATTAACAAAAGCTAACAAACTAATAACTTATATTTGCCGATACAAAGAAATCTAAGGCACGCAATAATATCCCTAGCCACATAAAGCCATTTTGCAAGAGCATCAGTATCCTTGTATCTCATCCTAAACTTATAAAAGTTATACACATGTCTTAATTCATATCCAACAATTTTGAAGTATCATAAAGTTATGTCTGGTTTAGATGCTATAAAGATGATGATGACAGCCACCACTTAACCCTAATTAAAAGTGATATTCATTCCTTGTTTCTTTATCTAATTAAAGGCTCACAAGTCACCAGGTGAGTTAATCTATGTGTACTATACTGGTACATGTTAAGAAACTAAAACTGCTAGCACAAGTCACCAGGTACATGTCCCGATGGAGTACAAGACAGGCAGAAAATTATAAAGTAAAACTCTTCACCTTACAACGGGAGCACAGTTTGACACCAAGAAATGAAAACCTGCTTATCTTGATCTCTGTCCACAAGTCCTCAGAATATGGATCACAACCTTCAACAAGGATACTACACCATGAAGCATCCAAAACTCAATTATGTGATATAATAATCCATTTAGATCAATTCAGTACCTTCAGGTCTAAATTAGTAACATATATTATGAAACAATACAATTGCAAGAGTAGAACAAAAGAAATTGAAAAATCATTACTTGGGTCTGAAACGATTAATGGGTATGCGTTCCTTTAGAAGCTTGTTTAGTGCATCCAATGATTCCTGAGAATCATAAATAAGAAATACTGATTAGAAAATCAGACTATAAGTTATACTTCATTTCCATACTGGACTGACCTGCGATAAAAGTAAGAATGGATAACCGTCAGAGAAATAGGTCCGATGCTGTCCCCGAACATAATCAGGATCCACTTGTCTAACTTCTGAAGCTTCATTTGGAAACATTAAAGAGGTTCATCATAATGGTTTATTTTTTCTTTTTCTGAGAGCCATTCTTGACAATTACAAGAGTTCCAGACAATTTAATATGTGTGCATCTTAATGAATCAATGCAAGTTGATATGCAATGGCCCAAGTTAATCAGAGCAATGTTTGTGTATTCTTAAAACAGTTATAGTTCTTTACTATTTCATTACCTATCTTAGGTAGGATATCTTTCTTGACAATTTTGTTATTCTCAAAACTTAATCTTTTAAGGTTCCAAAGTTTCAAAGACCTACCAGAATTGAAGCGGACTAGTTGACAGGGCTTTCCTAAGAAATCTGAGAACCACTGAGATGCTTCAGCTCCTTCATCCCACGCAGACCCAGTCCATTCCCAGACTGTGACAGCATCTGTTACTTCATGTTGTTTACTCAAACAAATATTGAGAGGTTTCATCCCAGGTGCTTTCAACACTGTAATATGAAGGTAGTGACACTTTATATATATTTAATAAAACATTAGAAAAACAATCTTGATCATGAAGAAGGAGCAAAAGTAAAAGTCCATTAATATTTCAACTACTGTAATTGTTTTTTTCAACATACAGAACACAAGGAAAACATCTGTTAAATGAGAAATGAAGTTTTCTTTTTTTTTTTTTTAAAAAAGAAAAAGAAAGAAAAAACAGTGAATTTATTAACAAAGCATAGGAGGGTTGATGGCATAGTTTGATTGCTGCCTCCAAACCATTCACGAATGCCACAATTTGTCCTATAGGTACACACTTTTAAATAAAATTTGAATTAAAAGAAATGTATGTTAACATGTGCTACAGTTTCGAAGGTCACAAGACAGCAATCAACAAATTGATGCTATGAAGTCAACAGTCATACAGAAAGAAGAGAAAGATACCGAAGTAAAGGAAAAAAAATTATCAAGTGACAAAAGACAAGATAAAGACTAAACGGAAAAGGCCAAAAAAAAAAAAAAAGATTACGAACCATGCAAAAAATCAAGCCAATCTCCATGAAGATCTAACAAAGAAAGTCCCCTAAAATGAAGTTTAAACTTTAAATACCATATTCAAAACAAATCACAGAAACTGAATATAACAATTCTTGTCCAAACTCCATAATAACAAATGAGGGGGGGAAAGTGATCAAACAAAGACATATCCCAAATTCTATTATATGTTTGCACTGAATGTAAAAAAGAACTTTACAAGTATTTTAATTATTGATATATATATATATATATATATATATATATATATCTTCATTTATAAGATAGCATAACTTTTCATTCATTTTTTAAGATTTGGTATCCTGCAACACTCCATACAACTACATCCATTCAAATATTGACACTTAGAAGTTAGAATAGAAGATTGAAATCTGAATCATTCTTTTTTGTGACAAAAAAAAAATGGAGCAGAAAGGTGCTAAGGTTCCATTGTGGCTCTAATGTTGTTCCATTGAGGCTATTGCAGATGCATAACGGCATTTCGTGTGATTGAGATTCACACCGCAATTGCAGGCTGTTGCAGTTGCGGCCAGCACTGCAATAGCAATATTGCAGCTGCAATTGTGATTGCGAACCAAAATTTAGAAGCATACTCCACCCTTGAGAAGCAAGCTTCTGGGGGTTGAGTTAAGCACAATCTGTTCTCCTTGATATTATGGTAGGGTCTCAGTGAATCCCCAAGATGCTTGGATTTATATTTTCCATTTCCAAATCAGTTTTCAGTTAGGTGCCTAAAAAACTTGGGATCCAACACCTATAAGAGGTACTCCACCTTTAATTCAAGCAACTGCAAGTGGGTTACCTCTAAGGTCAAGTTTGTTTCAACCATGACATGTAACAGAATTGATACAAATGACTTGCTATAGGTCCATCAGCCTTAGTGCCTTACCATTTTATCTCTTGATCTGGTTCTATTGTGCACATCAAGCTAATAAACAATAAATAGACCACTTATGCAGTTATGCCTGAATTAAAAGATGGCTACTTTCTTATGGAACAAACAATATTTTTGGGCTTCGTCATAAGAACCAAGTGAATCATTTTACTTTGTAACAGAGTTAGATTTGATGATTCTTAATGAAGTTTTTGGTAAAAAGTACGAACAAGGAAGCTAAAGTTTTTCATAGCACGCAGTTTATGCCATTTTAGGATGTATTGGGTTGGCTGGCATCTCTAATGTCCCGGACAAGGTTTTAAAAACTGATCCACGACAGAAATTTCGGCCACAAGATCAAGGCTTTTTGACATGCCGAGATTGCAATTACTGCCACGAATCTACAACCGTTTTAAAACCTTGGTTCTGGGCTGACCTTGTGCTCCAAACCAAACCCCAAAGCAAACCCTATCTACAAGGATCCACTCCATAATACTGGCACACAATGCCAAAAACTGTTAATCCTTGTTTCAAGGGAGTTTCCAATTTCTGTTTTTGATAGGGCAAAGAGACAAGTTCAGTATACAGCCACAGCCTCACTACCTTGAAGGTATCTCATCCTCTCCCTTAGTCTTAATTTCCATCCTTCATCATTCACACAATTTTATTTTCTTTAAAAAATAAACATAAAGTGTCATGTCAAACTGCCAATCCATCAAATAGTAAATAAATATAGAGAGAAAATTATCATATGCTGTGAGGAGCTTATTATGGATTAAGAAAAGGTAATGTTACCCATGTAGGAATCTCTGGTAGGTTCAAAGTCTTCAACAAGCGCATCATATGGCAATTCAACCTCAACCAAAGCAAGCTTTGGATCAACTCTTTGAGTGCATGCCCTCCCTTGGGAATTCACCACCACCCATTCTCGATCCCATCGAAGTCCTGTCACACAATATAATAAAAATCAATAACAATAATAATCCGAGATATAAGGGGGCTTGGATGGTTAAGAAGGGAGAAAAGGTCGTGAATTCGATCGCCTCTGCTAACAAAACTACCAAACTAACAACTAACATTTGCGGATAAAACAAAACAAAACAAAGAGAGAAAGATTACCAGCAGGAGTGAGGGGGGCATAGGAAACAGAAATTCCACGGCATGACTTGATAGGGTATATGAAGAGCCTTGAAACTTTGACTGCTGGTATTGTTGGTGATAATACTGCAGACCCCATTTCTCGTCAATGTTGTTCTGTCTGAGCTGCCATCATATATAGAGCTAGTTTTATAGCATATCACATTTGACTAATTTGGTGACTAGTTAATGATTAATAAATACTCTGTCGGGATACATATATCAAATTAAAACACATCACATTTGACTAATTTATTTAATGATACTAATTAATAAATACTCTGTCTGGATACATATCACAAATGAAAACGTATCACATTTGACTAGTTTAGTTAATTAATAAATACTCTCTCTGCATATGAATATAACGAAATTAATTACTACGTATAATTTTTTTTATTCATCTTAATCCTCTTATGAAGAAGGAAAATGAATTCTGATTATTCCGGAATTTGGTTAGAAGATAAGTAAAAGTCTTATTAAGAATTATTTTCGTTAAACATCAAACTCAAATAATATCTAAATGATTCAATTTTAACTTATAATAACCTAGTCTTTAAAAAAAAAAAAATCTCAAGCCAGTAGCGTGGGAGCCACGCCAGTAGCGTAGGAAGTGCTTCAGAAAATCATTTTCTGCTGGCAAGTCACGCCAGTAGCGTGGGAGCCACGCTGATAGCGTGGGAAGTGCTCCATAAAGCCATTTTCTGCTGGAATGCCACGCTGGTAGCGTGGGAGCACGGGCTAAGGGCCTATATAAGGCCATTTTTACGTTTTTTGAAGGGAAATCACTGTTCCTCTTCCTCCCTGAGTCCAGACCGCCATTAGTGCATCTTAGGAGCTTTAAACTTCCATCATAATCCCATAAAACACCTCCTAATCACTTTTAAACTTAGATTGAACTAAATATAAGCCAATTTCAGCCTAGTTTGTGAGAGAATTCCCATTTCGTTGAGTTTCTTAGAGGGTGAGCTTTGGAGGGGAAAGGAGCTGGTTCCAAGACGCCAGAGCTAGGAGAAAGACTTCTCCAGCCTTTCTCTATTGATCTGAGGTAAGAAACTCATGTTTTAACCGTTTAATTTGTGGAATGGGAGATTGGATGAATAGTGACCAATTGGTGATAGGGCTGGAATTAGGCTTAGGTTCTTTAGAAAAGTGTAGTCAGGAGGTTATTCTGAGTCATATGGAACTCTGAAATCGAAATTGTGATGAAGTTTGAATTTGGCTCTGGGAAGGAAGAAGTGTGTGTAAATAGGAGGTACTGTGGCCTATATTAACTCAAGTACTTTTACAAAAATTGATCATAAGGTCAAATGATCGGTGAAAATGTGTGAATATATCTGGTTTGGGTGAGTTGAACCATTATTGGTTCTTGAGATTAGTAAAGCTTTGAATTGAGTTGTACAGAGTTTTAAAGGAACTCTGAGGCCTTAGTCAGGCTGAGGCAGACTCTTGAGGGTCAATGCATGGCCTAGTAGGAGCTGGGCTAAGATAAACATTAAGTTAGAAGACAGAAACTGATTATGAAAGGAAGGGTGTTTCCTTCCATATAAACGGTTGAACACCGTTTCTGATTGTCTATTTCATGCCTATTGTAGGGCGTGAGGCGTATAGCACTGATGGAGGTCACCACGAGACTAGGAGAGCTGATTCTGAGCGACCAGGTAAGCTCAGTGTTTTTGGGGAATGTTTCCCCTGCTTGTGTTCACTACACCCTAAATGGGTGATTGTTGATGTATTGTGCATGCTGATGTTGTATGATGTTGTGATGCTGTAATACTGTTATATGTATCAAATGTGATAATATATAATGATGGCATAATGCAAACGAAATGCTAGCTAAACCCTGAGATGGGGGTATTGATTTGATTACACTGAATTAGTGTATATTCTGTTGCTTATGATGATTATATTAATACACTAGTATAGTGTATGGTTGCATGATCTTTGTTCTGAGCTGATTGTGATGTGATTGCTTGAAATCTACTGGCCAGTAGGATGAGGTACTATGGACCCCTTGGGAATGTGCCCTTAAGTGGATGATCTCCCCTGGGATAATCCATAGGCGTCCATGTAAATCCTGAGTAGATGTGCCTTTAAGTAGATGATCTTATTCAGGTATTGGGCAGCAAGTCCTGGGTAGATGTGCATTTCAGTAGATGATCCTACCTGGGCATGTGTTGAGTAAGTCCTGAATAGATGTGCCCTTAAGTGGATGATCCTATTCAGGCAATGTGTGTGGATTATATATGCTTATAATGTGCTGTTAATTGCATGTATAAAAATTTGGTCAGCCGAGACGGCTGTTGATCTGATGTGAATTCTATTTAATTATGTGATATATATGTATTTATGTTGTGGTATTGGGAAGTGAACCAGGGGGAGGGAAACCTCTGAAAACCCTAAGTTTACAGAGATAATTATCTCACCCCGATTTGGGGATTATGTTGCAGGGACAGAGGCTGCAGTTACTGAGTGATCCCAGGGCAAGAGGCCTGAGCTGGGATAGAGTGAAGAAAATCCTAGGTTTAGATGACCGAGCTTGTTAGTTCAGATTTTGTCATTTTATCTGTATTTTGAATCTTAGGGAACATTTGTATAGTTTTGAGAATTATGTACCGTGTATATTACAGAGATTCACCATATATGTATAAAAATGTATATTTTACATGATTCAAGCTTCCTTAAATGTTTATTTCCATGCTTGCTGTGTTGTTATGATATTGTATAATGATAATACGCCGGGTGCACACGGGGTGTTACATAACTTCAACACATTAATCACCTATGTCTAATCAATTAATTTTTTTTTTGTTGAATGTCCAATCAATTGGTTAATTACTAAGTATTATGCTAATTAAGAAAATTAATTAATATCATTTAATTCTTAATTACAATAAAATAGTATAAGGAAAAGTTTGTTTCAAGTCATAAAATTATATTTTATCGGATTATATTCCTAAAAATATTATGTTTGAAAATATTATTTGATGAACTTGTTTGATTGTCATTAGTAAATTAAAAGAAAATATTTCATGTAAAATCTTTTAAAAAATGAAATAAGAAGTGTGGAAGAATGAAATAGGGAGAGGTAGTTATGGTAGAAATTAAAAAATAATTTTCATTTTTATTTGGGTGACAAAATGGATTGGACTCATCCAGTCAATTCATTTTGCTCTATTTGTTTGACAATCTCAACTAGTCAACTTGCTTTGACTCGACTTATTTTGACTTGTCAAACAATGGATTGAGGGAGGGTTGAGGCGTGACAATCCATCGACCCACTTTTTTAAAAAATTAAATTTAATATTCTTTATTCTTTATATTTTATTCATTTATTATTAATATTTATTTCCTTTATTTTTGTCTAAATAAATTACTATCCAAAATTCAAATATAATATATTTAATTTAAGTATTTACTATTTAAAAATTTAAAAGATAAAATTAATTAAAATCAATTAAAAATATATTTATTTTATGTTTTTTAGCTAGTTAACTTGTCAATCCGAGCATAACAAATGAGTTTAATTTTTCAACTCACTTTTCTTATACAAAAAGAGGGGGGACTCGTATTTGTCAGATCAATGGTGAATTAGAGTGGATTGACTCATTTTGTAATCTCTAATTTTTTTGAGAATACAAAATATCCACGTACTTCATATAAATATGAAATAATTTAAATATAAATAATTTTTTATGAAAATCATCATTTCTAGGAATGTTTTTACAAAACTTGTGAAAAACATAAAAATATAATATTTCCATCTAAGTTCACATGTCCAAGAATCTTTCTTCTTCATATCTTATCTGGAAACAAATGCTTCCTAAACTTTTTTTAAAGATTGTACTTGAATTGATGGTAGATGGTAAAGTGGGAAGGAATGGAGTAGATAGAGTAGTATTGATTTTGATTCTTTCAAATTGATACATTGAAGTCTCGTTCTCTCAATCCTTCTATTTTTCTTCCCCTTAACTCCCTTTTTACTTCTCTTTCATGGGCGAGAAGTTCAATTGAGATATAGTATGATTGCAACTGCATATCTACATGAGTTGGATCACTAACTATCTAAATAAAAATTCATGTTTTATTAGTTGAATTCTTGATATTGCACCATTTGTTTAAACTTACTTTTTCGTAAAATAAATAATTTTGAATAAAATAAACATTTTTTTGCTTTTAATGTGATTGTTTAAATTGTTTTTTAAAAAAGTAAATTCTATTTACTTTTTAAAAATATACTTTTCTAAAAATTATAACATAATTGGTTTTTAAGTTTAAACAAACTGATGTATTGTTTTTGTTTTCATATAACATATTAATTACCATGTCTCTCCTTGTTCTTTATTATTAATGCTCAATTCTCCAAATTGAATTACTACTAATTATATCTAAAATATTCTATAAAGTATACTAATATTTTTTCTTGCACTCTTTACTTAGAAAATATCAAGATTCACACTTGTTTAAACAAATGAGTTAAATTACCTTACACACTTGTTCAACTAAATGAGTTAAATTACCTTAATGTTACTGAATACATTTATTTATTGTAACATATTCTCTATTAATGGATAATATATATTGTAAATATAAAATCATGAGTGAGGCTCCTAAAATAAAAAGTGAAATATATATTTTTTAATTTTAATAAATTTTAATCAATAATAATGTATGTGTTTAAATAATTCACAGTTATTTAGTAACTAACTAATTAACTAACAATTGTGTGAAATTTCAGATATTTCCTTGTAGCGGAACAAAGAGGGAGATAAATAAATAGCAGATAAAGTTTCCATAAAAAGATGTTGTTAGTTTAAAGAGTTGGTTGAAAATAAATTAATAAATAGCAGATAAAGTTTCCATAAAAATATGTTAGTTTAAAGAGTTGGTTGAAAATGCATTCCTGTCTTAGCCTTACCCAACCGCCACTCCCTTATCCTTCTTCCTTCCAAACCCATCCCCACACTCTCACTCTCACTCTCCCCACTTCCAAACCCCCTCCGACCACCGTTGAACGCCGTTCTCCGTCGCAATGGATCGACCTTCTCCGCTCCCAAACCCAATCCTCCTCCTTCCACGAAGCCATCTCCACCTACGCCGCCATGCTCGCCGCCCCCGCACCCCCCGACAACTTCGCCTTCCCCGCCGTCCTCAAGGCCTCCGCCGCCGTCCACGACCTCAGCTTGGGAAAACAAATCCACGCGCACGTCTTTAAGTTCGGCCACGCGCCTCCGTCCTCCGTCGCCGTGGCCAACTCCCTCGTCAACATGTACGGCAAATGCGGGGATCTCGCCGCCGCGCGCCAAGTGTTCGATAAAATTCCCGAGCGAGACCACGTGTCGTGGAACTCCATGATCGCGACACTCTGCCGATTTGAGGAGTGGGAACTGTCGCTGCATTTGTTCCGGTTAATGCTGTTGGAAAATGTGGACCCCACTTCGTTCACGCTGGTCAGCGTGGCACATGCGTGCTCGCACGTGCGTGGTGGCGTGCGGTTAGGGAAGCAAGTGCACGCTTATACTTTGAGAAGTGGGGATTTGAGATCTTACACCAACAATGCTTTGGTGACTATGTATGCGAGATTGGGGAGAGTTAACGATGCGAAGACACTCTTTGGTGTTTTTGATGGTAAAGAATTGGTGTCTTGGAACACTA
This sequence comes from Glycine tomentella, assembly GCA_007407185.1. Classification (NCBI taxonomy): domain Eukaryota; kingdom Viridiplantae; phylum Streptophyta; class Magnoliopsida; order Fabales; family Fabaceae; genus Glycine; species Glycine tomentella. Next base: position 957,165 of record PYAF01006018.1, on the reverse strand, counting down.
TTATTAGTTCGCTTTCTCAGAATGATAGGTTTGAGGAAGCATTGATGTATATGTACCTTATGATTCTTGATGGGGTTAGGCCTGATGGGGTTACACTGGCGAGTGTTTTGCCGGCTTGTTCGCAATTGGAGAGGTTAAGGGTTGGGAGGGAAATTCATTGCCATGCATTGAGGAATGGGGATTTGATTGAGAATTCGTTCATTGGGACTGCGTTGGTTGACATGTATTGTAACTGCAAGCAGCCTGAGAAGGGTAGGTTGGTGTTTGATGGGGTGGTGAGGAAGACGGTTGCGGTTTGGAATGCTTTGCTTTCTGGTTATGCAAGGAATGAGTTTGATGATCAAGCGTTGAGGTTGTTTATTGAGATGGTTTCTGAGTCTGAGTTTTGTCCCAATGCTACCACATTTGCGAGTGTTTTGCCTGCTTGTGTGCGTTGCAAGGTATTTTTGGACAAAGAAGGGATCCATGGTTACATTGTGAAGAGGCGATTTGGGAAGGATAAGTATGTGCAAAATGCACTGATGGACATGTATTCCAGGATGGGAAGGGTTGAAATTTCGAAGATGATATTTGGTAGGATGGATAGAAGAGATATAGTGTCTTGGAACACGATGATAACTGGCTGCATTGTTTGTGGGAGGTATGATGATGCGCTTAATCTTCTGCATGAGATGCAGAGAGGGCAAGGAGAAGATGGGAGTGATACATTTGTTAATTATGAGGATGATGGGGGAATTCCACTCAAGCCGAATTCAGTGACTCTAATGACGGTGCTTCCTGGTTGTGCTGCCTTGGCAGCATTGGGTAAGGGAAAGGAAATTCATGCTTATGCTGTTAAACAAAAGTTGGCAATGGATGTTGCTGTGGGAAGTGCATTAGTTGACATGTATGCAAAATGTGGTTGCCTGAACTTGGCTAGGATAGTCTTTGATCAAATGCCTGTAAGAAATGTTATTACTTGGAATGTTCTTATCATGGCTTATGGGATGCATGGGAAAGGGGAAGAAGCTTTGGAGCTGTTTAGGAGAATGACAGCAGGAGGAGGCAGCAATAGGGAAGTAATAAGGCCCAATGAAGTGACCTATATTGCTATTTTTGCTGCTTGTAGTCACTCTGGGATGGTGGATGAAGGCCTTCATTTGTTCCATACAATGAAAGCTAGCCATGGGGTTGAACCTAGAGCTGACCATTATGCTTGTCTTGTGGACTTACTTGGCCGATCTGGTCGGGTCAAAGAGGCATATGAATTGATCAATACAATGCCATCCAATTTGAACAAAGCAGATGCATGGAGCAGCTTGCTTGGTGCCTGCAGGATTCACCGAAGTGTAGAAATTGGTGAAATTGCAGCAAAGCACCTGTTTGTCTTGGAGCCAAATGTAGCCAGCCATTATGTTCTAATGTCTAACATATACTCCTCAGCTGAACTATGGGACCAGGCATTGGAAGTACGGAAGAAAATGAAGGAAATGGGAGTAAGAAAAGAACCTGGTTGTAGTTGGATTGAGCATGCTGACAAGGTTCACAAGTTTTTGTCAGGGGATGCTTCACACCCACAAAGTAAAGAACTCCATGAATATCTTGAAACTCTGTCCCAACGAATGAGAAAGGAGGGCTATGTGCCTGATACTTCATGTGTTCTTCACAATGTTGATGATGAAGAAAAAGAAACTATGCTCTGTGGGCATAGTGAGAGACTGGCGATCTCTTTTGGCCTTTTGAATACCCCTCCAGGAACTACCATCAGAGTTGCCAAAAACCTTCGGGTTTGCAATGACTGTCATGTTGCCACTAAAATCATATCAAAGATTATGGACAGGGAAATCATCCTTAGAGATGTTAGAAGGTTCCATCATTTCAGAAATGGAACTTGCTCTTGTGGGGATTATTGGTAAAAGAAAGTGAATAGTAAAATATTAAAAAATTCTAATTTGTTCATCTCAACTTTTCCCTTCTTTCATGTGCAAGAAGTTCAGCTGAGATAATGTATTATTTCAAATGCATAGTTACATAATTTGGATAACTAACAATCTGAATAGAAATTCCTGTATATTTTGAATCCTAGATATTTTCTTAGTATAACGCAATGACTGCAGAATCTCCCAGTTCTTTATTACTAATGCTCAATTTTCCATATAGTATTACTACTGGTTATATTTGAAAGAATCTATAACCATCTTGCATCCATTACTCCACATTTTTTACGCAGCTTATGCAGTACATTAACGCGTTAGGTATATAATTTTTTGAAAGCCACTACTAATTTCTTGAGTTAAAGAAGACGACCTGGCCACCAGTAGAAATCATTCTTGAACAATTAAGATTGCTGTGGCATGTATTGATCTAATATGCAATTTTAGAGTTCCTAATTTCACGCATGTTTGAATTCTGTTTATTTGGTGTTAGAGCTTACCTTGAATGAATTTAGGCCTTAGCTGAATAAATCTATGTTTAAGAACCTTAATTCCTTCATTTATTGTTGTTTTGTCATAGTTCGTTTCGATGTTTGGGCTCAAAATATGAAACTTTGTTGGGTTGGCTTGTTTACTTTTCTTTGTGATTCTAAATTGGAATTGGTTTCATACACCAGTCAAATATCTAATACACCCAATATGAACAGTGCATTTCCAAAAATATCATCGCTTTATTATAGGTTTCATATATACGGATTCGCAATCTGTAATGACCTTATGGATTTGCCAATATGTAAGTAAATGTCTCAAACATGTAACATTTACGTTATTAACGTGACACTCCAACCAACTGAGCTAATAGGTCAATTATGCTAAAAAATAATTAATGTTGATATATATATATATATATATCACTAAATTTTTTAATGTATATTTAATAAATATAAGTTTACATAATAAAAATTTACAGGTTTAATAAAAAATATTAGACTTGTAAATACAAATATAATTTTTAATTTAACCTATAAATACAAATAAAATTTTTATTAAACCTGCAAATTTTTATTAATCTTATTATTTTTATTTAAATATATGATTTTTATATGTAAAAAGTACTTTAATTATTAGATCAAAATTAATTGTTACAAAATTTATTATGTAAATTTATATGTGTTAAATATACATTAAAAAATTAGTGTTATATATCAACATTAATTATTTTTTAACATAATTGACCTATTAATTTAGTTTGTTGGACTAATGTGAAGGTCACAAGTTTGAGGTCTGCATACGCCATTATTTTAAATTATTTGAAAATATATATTTTAACTTTTTTTATAAAAAAAAGTTACTTACGGATCAACAAATCCATAAGATTCATACGGATTCACGAATCCATAAGGTTCATACTGATTCGCGAATCCGTAAAAAATCCGTAAGGTTCTTACAGATCAACGAATCCGTAAGATTCATACGGATTCGTGAATCCGTACGAAGTAACGTGAGGATACTTTTGTCATTTAAAATTTTGAAATAATGTATTAGATTTTGGGATGGTGTATAAAGGCAATCCCTTCTAAATTTTGCTTGTCATGTCATGTGTCTTTAAAATCTTGTCATTTGCTTTCATATGAAATTTAGGGCTTTACAATTTACATTTTTGCTTTCATGGGAAGGAAACGGGTTTGTGTTAGTCTTTTCCAGTTGAACTGTTCGACCCATGGTTAAACACGTGAATTGATAACTTAGTCCTCTGACCGATTTGATTTCCAGTCTGGATTACACAAATATAACAATGATTTTACACTTTTTTTTTTCTTTTTTTAATTTGCTTAAAACTAGATCAAGGAACGGCACAAAAGAAATGGTAAGGCACAACAGAATGAAGAACCTGCAATTAATGGATAAAGAACATTGTTTTTAGTGACACAGGATTACAGGTATATACGACAGTGCTACAAAATTTTCCTGACTATTCTCCTGTAAGTAGATTGGGATCAGAACAGTATTTGCTCTTGATACATCTCTAATGCTTGGATAACTTTCTCCATGAACAATTTCCTGTGCAATCTATACCTGCATATGTGGCATTCACATTGAAATTATAATTACAGGGTTTAGGGTTCAAGATGTCGCTGAAAATAAAATTTTAAAAACTAGTGAAACTGCCAGATGATGTAAGTATGGCATACTTTATTGCAGCTTCAAGTGTCCTCGTAGCATCTGTCATGGAATCTGCAATCATGATGTGTAATCTAAGAATTAGCTTTTATTATGAAATCTCAGTTAGAGTCAGTTAGTCACACAATTGTGGATCTTTCAGTAAATTTTGATATTATAATTTCACAAGATTGAGTCAATCCTTGAGGATGGATCACATGACTATTTTATAAACCACAGGTGATAATTTGAAGAGCTCCACTACACAAGTGGTTGAGCCTTTTGCCAATTGGATTTGTGTAAATTGACTAAATACTAGACAAAAGTACTACATAGTGAACTTGCAGGTGTCAATGGGGGCTCAATGGATCCAGCTCTCCATAGAACTGAAGAAGCTTATTTAGAAGATATATTTGTAATCATGTAGAGTTGTAGCCTGAACTCAGAATGTAACTTGTTTTGGCAATGTTGATAGACTGACTCAAGGTCAACCAGAATATCCCCTTTCTAGCCCATGTGTATTACTGATATAAAAGAAAAGTCAACAGGTTTATGTATACATTTTCTCAGAAAGCAATCATATTGCATAATAAATTTATTATGACAATCACTTATGTGAATCTACTTTTTAGTGTAAGGATATGAATGCCAAATTTACCTAGCAATTTCTGGTCTTGCTTAGAGGTTGTAACAAATGCTGCTAGCATCTTTTGACATTCATCTTGCAACTCCTTCACAGCCTTTCTTTCCACGCTAGGGATTGGAGGCACATCCCCGTCTGACCAAGTTGGCAATGTTCGTGCTGCAGCTATGACTGCTCCATCAACAAAACTATCTCCGGCATTTGACAGACAATCTGCAATAAATTTCATATTGATATCCTAAATAATGCCAATTTGAATAGACAAAACTGTAACATAGCAGATTCCAGAAAGAAAATTCATATTGCCCATACTATTATGGTAATACTCTTCAGGAAGGCCAGATATATGGAAGATTGACAAGAAGGAATCCAAATGAATACGTGCATTGCCTGAGAATTTGATCTCGTCCCAAGGATTCTGCAATTGTAAGCAACTCTGAGAACTACATTTCGAAATTCAGTAGATCTAAAAACCAAACACGTATAAGTTTACAAGAATTGTTCATTACAAGAACAATCAGATAACAAAATCATGATATAAATACTTCAATGCATATGGCATACTTTATAGTGACCATGGACAAGTCTTACAGCATAATACACAGTCTCATATGAGAATTGGGTTGGATCTATGGTGGACTTAGAAAAAGCACACAAAGTAGCTTGTTGCAAATGGAAGTACATATCAAATGGTTATAAACTTGTATCAAACTAAAATAATTTAATATGATTTTCCTAGAGCATGGAAAACTACTTACTCTTCGTCAACACTGAGAGTCCAAGGTTAAAGTTAGAGTGAAAGATGGAGTTAAGAGTATTGAATGAATGCTTAAAGTGCAGCAACATAACCATGGTGAGAGGAGTTAGAAATACAATGAAGGAGAAGCTAGACTTTGCTGATGTCGCTTAAAAGAAATGAGGAAAACTGACATGATGGTTCCACAGCCAACACTTGAGCATGGTTGACAGTGGCACCTATAATGGGCTTTCAGTACGTGAGATTTTTTTTTTATCCGTGAGAATCGAAGAAGTGTCAGGCGATTTTCAACATCTCATGCACGATGTTCAACCAACTGAGCTAGACTCATCTTCACCAGCCCCACTCCCTTTTAATTTAATGTGTATTTCCATAGGTCTCTGCCCACAAATATTCAGGATAAAGAACAAAAAAGATATAGAATATTTCATTCATCAAGAAAATTACCACAGGTGATGAAAATCCATATCTTTGCATGAACATGTCATTTTTCTGCGCACTCATGTAATTAACTGTCATCTGTTACAATATTTTACAGCATAATCAGGATGTCCATGTCTCACAGTGAATTAACTGAACATATTTTTCAAAGAAAAATCAAATGGTTTACCTCATCTCCCTTTCTAATGCGCTGTCCAGCATTTATAAGAACCTCAAGCATCCTGTCCTTAAAACGCCAATGGAAAAAACAATTCGGCTCAAATGAATGGTTCAGCATATCTAAATAGTAAGACCAAATTAGTCAATGACCTTAGTTGTAAAAACATCTTAAGTAGGAAAAGTAAGAAGCACTTCCACCACCTGTAATATATACAAATAAACTTTTACACATTTTTGCCCACTTCTTTCCCTCAACCATGTCAGTTTTTTTTTTTTTTTTTTTTGGATTACAAAGGTCATCTTAAGGGAAACAGATAATTCCAAGGACTGTCTAGTAGTGTTTGTTTACTTGTATTCTAATTTGTTACAAAAAAATGTGAAAACTGTTATAATTCTAACAAGATGATAAAAAAATTAAGCATGACAATGAACGGATAAATTTTTATTTTTTTTTTAGAACTGGAAATCAAATCAAATTTAATACAAAAGAAAGTCAATGAGAAATGAAAAGGCTCATAGCTATTGATATCTACTGTTCAGACTTCAGATTATTAAAAGGAAAAGAAAGAAATTCCCCCAAGAGAAAGCAAGTACACAATTTACACACTTGTTCCCTTCTCAAAGAGTTTGATGTTTTGTTCTGCCAGGCAGAGAAAAAAATCCGTCCCATGCATAAATTTATTCCACTGGTTCATCAACTTTAAATATTAATGAACATCTAAAATAGGGAAGGTTTTTAAATCCTCCTGTAGTAGCACATACTCCTATTATAAATTTATAATAATAATAATAACACTTGGTTTTGTATGGTTTTTTTTTTCCAGTTTAATTTTTTTATCAAAATTTCTAAATTTTCTCCTGAAACAGGTAAGTGACAGCATAATAAATAAACTCATTAAGAAAATGAAACTAAAGTGAATTCTACCTCCTCTTTTTTATGAAGAGAATGAATCTTTTGAAGATAAGAGACTTGTTTGATTATAAGAGTACATAAAAAGTATCAAATTTAATCACAAACTAAGGTAAACTGAGCTCACCAGCATAAGGAATCAGCATATTTGATTCTTGATTTAGAGCACCAATTCTTGTTTGCATGTTAATACATCGTGACTGTGCAATACCTACTGCCCAAGCGAACCTTTGAGGATCACGTGCAAGACGCTTTATTTTAAGGGGTGCAGCAGTGTGCTAAATGAGATGAATACAATTTGTTAATGCGTCGTAAGTTTTATGCACAATGGGAGACTAACAAATTTGAGAAAAAAAATTCTCCTTACCCAGTTACTCTCCCAGAATTCTAAGGCTCGTTGTTGCTGTTTTCTAATAGTGGAAGCAAGATTGGGATCCTGCAGCTCCAAAAGTTCCTCCTGGTGATACAGATCAATATATGAGATGTCATAAAATTATTACTAAAACTGTATTGTAAGTTTCAAAATATAGCAATTCTCAAATGCATGTGAGTGTATACAACAAAATCTTAAAATTACAAAGGATTAATCCAGACCAACTCAAGAGAGTTGATATGTATCTAGTGGCTCAACAAAAATTTGAGTTATCTTTGAGGTTTCCATAAGAAATACAAAATATGAAAACCTAAAATGGCTTGCGTTACAAGTTACAAATATCTTAAGATAAGAACCAGGTAAAGTGTCTCTCAAATCTATGCAGAACACCAGAAAGAAAATAAACAACTAGCTCATATATTATTAAGAATATTTACTTTTCCTAGTCTTATAATATGATCCAACTTCGACACAGAAACTGCACATCAAAATGCTTTCAAGGAAAAAACCTTGAAACAGCAGATTAAGTGGGAATTGAAACATCTACTACGTACATGATCTCCCTTTGATATCAAGAATTGATCAGTAATAATTTCGAAAAGGAAATACCACAATCAAACCATGGTTCAATGATGCAAAACCAGTTTGTTTTATGCACACCTTTGAAGCCAGAAGTAAGCTAGTGCACTCATTTGCACTCGGTAAGAAGTCGCCATACAATTGCCAAAAGTTGCCTTCACAATCAAATGCATATAAGAGAAGGCATGCTAACCTTAGGTCCCAATCTGTCTGCCACAAAGATTTGCACAATTACATTAAGCAGATAACCAGAACATTTTTTACTTTTGTAGCAAGTACAATAGTTAAAACAAAGGGTGACACATTGGTAACGTATGTATTTATCAAGAAAAGTGAAAACAACCAAGCAAATTGGTTATATCTTATTATGAAATGAACTTAGAAGAGAATTGTAATTACCTCTGGATTTGTTGAGTTGATGATATCAAATATTGGATGATCCAAGGGAATTATATCAGGGAAAAACATCCACGGGAGCTTCTTGCTTATGGTTAACATCAATTCAAGAGGAATTTCCATTATAACCTGCCGAAGTACAACATTAGGCAAATCTTCCATGGACAGCTATTAAGAATTAAGAATATAATCATAAAACATAGGCTTCATTGCACTTTATACTCACAACTTTTTACATTTTGGCGAATTTTACCCCAACAAATTAATTTGGTGCATTTTACCCTCAACTTTTTAAAAAACTTGCAAATTTTACCTTCCGTTGTTGAGCTGATGTGACATGCTAAATAAGCGTAAAAGTTTGGGGTAAAATTCACCAAAAAGTAAAAAGTTAGGGATTCGCCTAAAAGTATAAAAGTTGGGGGTAAAAAGTGCAATTATTTTAGTAGGGTACGTCAGTTCAATGTCAAAAGGTAAAATTTGCAAGCTTTTTAAAAAGTTGAGGGTAAAATGTGTCAAATTAATTTGTTGGGGGTAAAAAGTGAAATTAAGCCTAAAACATAGTATACAAATAACTAATTGCGCAAAAATGCTAGAAGTTGACTTTATGTGCAATCATTTTCACTTTTGCCACCACTAGCAATTGGAAAGGCTGTATATCTCTGGTAGAACGTAAGTAGAGAAACATCACTTGTAGCAACTAGCAATATTAAATGAAGCTACTCACCCTTGCTCGGCGAAGAGGCTCTACATCTTTGGAAGCATACACACCAAAACCATCTGGCCCTTCTTTAAACTGAACTCCATAAGCTCGCATGCTTCGTACATAACCAATCTTGTAGAAATCAGGATCTGCAGGCTCCAACTAGGGGAACAAATAAATTAACAAAATAGAAAATAAAGAAAAATCACAACAAACATCTCATTTAAACAGAAACCCCTTGAAGAATTCATCCAAATGCTGGTCATTCAAGAAAGAACGTACTGAATCTTAATATCAAGAATTATGAGCATAAAAGCATATCAAATTTGAAACAACACTCACTCTACCACATTGTGTTATAACCATAAAAACACGTCAAATTACAGAAATAACATTCGCTTTTTTTTAAAAAAAATTATCAACAAATGTTAATTGTTAGTTTTGTTAGAATGTTAGTGGGAGGGATTCAAACCCCGACCTCTCCCTCCCCCCTTCTCCTTTCAACCACCAAACCAACCTTATAACTCCTAAGTGTTAATGTTATGAACATAAAAATACATCAAATCTATTTGCTTACTATATATTAAAACAATGTTCTAGCTAGACATGTGTCAGCTCCCTATCACCTTTGTTTCCCTCCCATGCCCCCTACTTTGTTGTTGTTGTTGATAAAATTATTATTATAAATTAGTTAATTAATTAATCAAGACTTCCGATAGTTGTAGCTATCTGCAGTCTCTCCATTCCTAACTTCTTTCCTCTGAGTTACATATCTTCCCAGCATCTCTTTTAGAGTTCTCCTGCTTTTGGTGTAAACCTTATTTTCGCTCATTTTTTTCTGCTTCTCACTGTAAGCTCTCTTTTCTTGCCACATTTTCCTACTTCTCACTTTAAACCCTATCATGTTCCCACTTTTTTCTACTTTTCTTTATCTCAATATGTACATGTATCTATATCAAGTTCTTAGTATATAACAGTCATGAACTATATGGATGGATTTGGCACATACCACATAAGTTGATTTTAGCTTATAGAAAAAGAATTCAATTTTTCTTTCTTATTTTCTTTCCCTCTAAGTACTTATCCAAACATGGCTGGGTGTTGTCGACATGAAACCACATCAAATTATGGAAATATAACTCACTCTAACTGCTCCTAGGTGTCAATTACTACCAAACCATCAAAAACAACAACCAACTAGCAAACAAGCGAGAGGCGAAACAGGAAAGAAAAGAAAAACTGATTTACCTCAGAAGATGTTTCTTCAACTTGGGGAGGCTGAAACAGGGGAAATGGTGGTGCACCAACCGAAGCTTTGATGGGTCGTGCTCTGTTTTCAGCACGAGAGCCAAACGAGTAACTGGGTCGCCACAAGAAGCCACGACGCGAACCTTTGAACTGTTCAGAAAGAAAACAAGGTTGGGAAGAGATTCAGATAGAAGAACACAAAAAGGGAAGAAATTGGAACCTGGGTGTTGGAGAATAAGGTGTTGGTTGGTTGATAAAGAGGAATAGAAGAAGCCATTGGATAATGAAAATAGAAAGAAAAAAAAGCGCAAAGTTAAAGCATGTGGGCGAAGTAGTAGTGAATGGTGATGCAGCAAATGCTAGTGACAGAGTAGAGTAAGCAGAGGAATTATGTATTGTATAGAGAAAACGTTATCCAGTCTTCCGTTCCAGCATAGGGCACGCGACACCGTGCACAGCTCACTTCCATTTGGGTTGGCATTAATTAAGTACGGTGTACCCTTAACAATTTTTATTTTTTTTTAAGAATGTATAGTAAAATTCATTCCTGAAAGTATAAGATATCGATAAATTAATCCTTAAAAATGAAAAAATTCTAATTTTAATTTCTGAACATATAAAAAATGCGATAAATTAATCATACGAAAAATTTAATGACAAATTAGTTTTTAAACTTTATAATTTAATGTTAAATTGGTTCTTAAATTTTTTTAACTTAATAACAAAAATAGTCTTACAAATTTAATGAGAAAACTAATTTATCACATTTTTTACATATTTTATAACTAAATTTATATTTTTCATATTTTAGATATCAATTTCCAATTTGTCAATGTCTTACACTTTTATGGACAAATTTAATTATTTACCTTTTTTTATAAACAAAATGCTTTTTAGGAATCAATATTGGGTAAATAGTTTATTTAGTCCTTGAACTATTATTTACTAACAATTTAATACTACATTTTTTAAATGATCAATTTAATTCACAAATATATAAATATTGCAACAAAGTATGACACTTAATATCATAATGGTCTCAATACTATATTAGTTGCTTACAAATTAGTTCACAATAAACATAACTTATAATAAATTATTAAACTAATTTATTGCAACATTTATACATTTGTGAATTAAATTGGTGATTTCAAAAATTATATGAATTAAATTGTAACCTTTAGGGACTTAAAAGGCTACTTATCTCACAATTTTACTCGAGAGTTTTTTTTTCTTTAATTTAAGATATAGTAGAACTATTCAAGGTTAAAAAAAATCTCTTTTGAGTACTCAACTAAGTTTTAAATAATTGCTTAAATTGGAATAACTTGTACTAATTGATTCACTTCATATGTTTTTGTTTTTGTTTTAGTATAAAATTATGTATTTATCACGAAAGACAATCTTTTTTGAGTAAAATAAAAGTCATTATGAAAAACGAAATTCTTCTTTTGAATAGTATTTAATTTAGGGTTATTGTGTTTTTAGTCTTAAACTTTTCAACTTTTCACTTTTAGTATCTGAATAATTTTTTTTATCAAACTTAGTCTTGATGTTTTTGTCCATCAATATTTTTAGTCAAACCATCAAATATCATCGTTAAATGATGATATGATATTAATTATATTCTTCTTGGTGAGTTCATTTTTTAGTAGTTATAAACCCTCATAAATTGTTTAGGTGTATTAAAAAATTTTCTAGCGACTAAAAATTGTAAAAATTTGTTATACCCCAAATCCAAATTCAAATCCAAACACAAAAATGCACAAATTCTAAAGTAAGAAGAATGTGATTATCGTGATTCCCAAATTGGAAGGATATCCTAAGTGAGCGAAGGCCATAGGGTAGTATCTTTTGTCTGGATGATAAGGGTATTGACGGATCTAGGTCAACTTGTGATCAAACCTAACCCAATTCAAACACAAAAATGCACACATTCTATGGTAAGAAGAATGTGACTATTGTGATTCCCAAACTAGAAGGATATTCTAAGTGAGCGAAAGCCATAGGGTAATATGTTTTGTCTTGATGATAAGGATATTGATGGATCTAGGTCAACCCGTGATCCAACCCAACTCAATTATATTGGGATGAGTTTTTTAAGTGTTTGGGTCGAATTCAACCTAACTCAATCAAGACTCGATCATATATAGAGGGAGGTTCCTTGCACAGACTGTCCACGAACTTGCTAGGTCGTAACGTGAACATCATGGAATATAATGCTACCTTAGGATTGAGGTTTTTGATATGAACAACTACTTGTCCAAATCATTCCATGAACCTTCAGAGAGGTTTGTCATTTGCTTGACGCAAAGTGGCTAGTGCAAGGAAAGTTAACCTATGAGACCGGCTGATCACATATTGTGCATTGAACTTTTCGACAAGGGTGTCGAAACTGTCAATGGACCGCGGGGGGAGTTCACCATACCATGTCAAAGTTGCTCCTTTTAGAGAAGTAAGAAATATTCAACATAGCATAACGTTGTTATTTGTGTATAGGTTTGCCTAAGTGAGGAAGGCATCCAGATGCTCGTCTGGATCAGTGTTGTCATCGTACCTTTCTAGATGGAGAGATTTCCATCTAGAAGGAAGGTCGACTTCCATAATACGATCGACTAAAGGATGTTGCCATGTTTGTCCTCCCTTTTATACGGTAAACCTATTATGAACTGGGACCTCCATGAAGGTTAACAGCTGGTCGGGGGTGCGATTCTTCTTGAGTGTGTTCGTTTCGTGTGAGAGGCAAGTGTTCATCACCCTGGGGGTGTCTCACTTTGGCTTCCAGCTGGTCACAATCAACTTTCAGTCTTCGGAGTTCTTCTTCATGTCTTTTCTCCATCTCCGCTATCCAGTTTTGCAGTTGTTGAATGGTTTCTGCATTAGTCATGGTCGTCTGAGGAGGGTTGGACGTCTTAACAGGAGTATGGTGTCTGAGACTGGAGCGCATACTGACCATTGACGTGGGTGGCCGACAAATGTGATCTGGAGAATGAGAGGCCGCAGGGTAAGTTTTACCGCGGCCCCACGGTGGGCGCCAAATGTTCTTACCAAAATCTGGAAAAGCCACGTACTGAGTTGGAAGTAGTCCAGGTTGGTTACAGACTTTGCACGTCGGATGGTGAGTCAACCTTGTTGAGGAGGGGGGCTTGCAAAATAAAGGAAATGACTCTGACGCTTAAGTAAGTACATCAATTATGAAAGAATAACTGAGTATATGAGAGTCCAAGGTGATCTCAGAATATGTTCACCGTGGGTGAATTTGCAGTATGAATAAGCATGAATAAAATTTTAGAGAGAACCTGTATTTATAGCGTGGAGTATGGGCCTTGGGCCTTTGTTTGATAATTAATTTGTTGATAATATAACAGATAATAGCGCAATTATATAATTCAAATAGGAGATAATGTGTACCTTCTAGATAGACTGTTACTTGTTGATAAGTAACAGCTTGTAGATAATCCTTGGAAATAATTCGAAATCTATGAGATAAGGTACTTGCACTTATTTGAATAAACAAGTCGTAACAGATAAGTTGTTGGCCAGGGGGATCGACTGTTGAGGGTTGACGTAAGCTGACAAGAGGATGGACAAGTGTGTTGTTCCTGTAGTAGAGTTAACATAAAGACAGAAATATGCACTATTACTGTAGCAGAGTTGACACAGAGGGTGAACACTGTACAACAACTCCACAATAATGACCACATGTAATTTTACCATTTTGTACAATACAGTTAGAGAGTTTGAGCACACATTTTCTAACCAAAAAAGTAGAGTTTTTCATAGATTAATTTGGTTCCTAGAGCAAGAACAATCTCCACACTACCATATACAAAAATACATGACTATATTGTTTTCACTTTGTTTTTTTATTATACAATAACATTTTTTATTTTAATCTTAATTACCTAGTATTTAATAAGAAAATGCTAATTTCATTAATACCCTCATTAATTTCATTTATTATAAATAATTAATAATTGAATTAAATTTCACTATTAATATATTAATGCCATTATTAATTAATTTTTTTATAAAATAATTATTATTAAAGACAATTATATACATGGGTCATTTCTAATGAGAATAAGTTTTTTTTATATGATAATAAGAAGAACAAAACTGATCACTTTAAAAAGTCATGACATTTTGAAGAAGAAAAAATTCATGACTTTTTTTTTAAGACATGTGACTTAAATATTTTAATTTT
>PYAF01006018.1:914746-926660 GCA_007407185.1 Glycine tomentella | reverse complement strand
ATTTACAATCGTAACTACCCCAAGTGTTCTTGCAGCTGCAGCCATCACATTGACAAGCACTTCGTTCCTTACATTCATCAATATCTGAATAAGATCAAAAGATAAGTTTTTAAATAGATTTATACTTATACAAAATTGATCATACATAGAAAACAATAGAATGTTTTTAATTGCCACAGCAAAAACAAATGTTACCTTCGCATTTATTAGAACCATCCCCACGAAACCCAACCGGGCACTGACAGCCATTTACCTTAGAGTCCTTTATACAGAAGGGAATTCAGTTAGCCTTGAGGGATGTCAAGTAAAGTGGTAGCATAAATCTTTAGCAATAACCAGAAGAAAAAAATGAAGGTTAGGATATGCAGTACTGAACTGAGCAAGCTGAGAAAGTTAGTCCTTTTTTAGTTTCTGACCAACAACCACCATTGTTTATAGAACACCTTGCAGGTCCAAAAGCTGTCAAATAAGGAAAATTATATAAACATCAGCAACATCATGAAAAGGAACATGTCACTTTTGAGTACAGAAGTAAAACAATTGCCTCTTATTGTGGACCATGCAAAGACTTTTACAATAGCTTGTTCAATCTAAATATACATTAACCCATCTATATTTTGAATGTTTCATTAATTTATTCTAGAGTTGCAATAGGTAATCCTGACATACAAGACTTTTCAAGGAGAAACAGCAATAACTTGAATAACTCAATTCTAGCAATGCTGAAATAGGGCTTTTCTATCTTTCAATTTTTTTCTGTCTAAGAGTCTAAGTTATCACATAGCAGCCCAATACTGAATTGTCATTATTTACAAGAAATTAGTAGTATCCTCAGAACGAATAGATCTCTTGCTTATAACTTGATAACAGATATTTTCATTATGAAGGCAGTGCTTATAAAGTTAAAATTAACCATATAATAATTAACAAAATATATAGTAATAGTAATTCTCATACAATGCTCAACTTGTATTCATATTTCACTTACATTCTTTATAAAGTATATCAATCTAGACCACAAATAAGAAAGCTTAGGGGGAGAGGCTCTACTGATCTTCATCCACATTTATCAGTAATAGTACCCTTGTATTTGGATTTCAATTGCATATGAAATGAATTTTCTCAATCGTTTGACACTCATATAGGATGACTTCCAAATGATAGAGGAAATGCTTTAATCTCTGGCTTCCATAGCCAACTTGTTTTATGAGAATAGAGAATAATATTTTGATATTCTAAAATAACCAGAGGGTACTTTTTACATTGGAAAATACATACCTTCACATTTTGTATAACCATCACCCTTATACTGAACACCGTTCACAACCGGGCACTCACAAACTCTTCCCCTGAAAGTATCCTGAACAAAAGTATAAAGGCTTAATTTGCAGCCAATCATGAGCAGACACACATGGACCGCAATGCATCATGTCCAGTGATTCTAACTATGGGGGCGGGGGATGGTAATAGAGATTCCTTAATTTATACCTTGCAAGCAGTTATGTTAGCATGTTTGTCTTGCCAACATCCTCCATTTCTTTCAAGGCACTCATTAGTCTCAACATCTGATAAACTCAAACCAGGATATATGGTTAGAATATTACACAGTAGATTTTTAGAACTAGAAGAAACAATCGCCAGTGAAATTCATATAATACAATATCAAGCACACTAACCTCCACTTAAACAAACTGAAGGTTCAGTAGTCTCCTTAAATCCAGAACATACAGCCCTGAGTACAGCAGTTCTCTCCAATTTTCCTTTAGAAAAGTTAAAGAAAATCATCAGAATTCTGATAGACCAGATATGTTCTTATAAAGGATAGTTGAAATTCAGTTAACCAATAACATATATATCCACTCATTACACCAATAACAGATTCAGAAATTCAGTTAACCAATCAGCTGAAATAAAAAGAATAAAGTCCATAGTATACAGACAATAGATCAAAGGAATGGAAGAGGATCACAGAGAAGCGCAAAAACCAATCTGCCACAAGTTCTTAAATTCATTAATAAGAATTAGGCTGAGGCCCGATAATCAAACTATAAACTTCCGTGAGTCTTAGTTTTCATACAATGAGGCAAGTCCTTATATATCAACATAAAAATGTTCTCCCATTACATGTGGGGAAGGTGATCATGATGGTTGATGCTCGGAGTTATAAGGTTGGTTGAGTGGTAAAAAAAGAAAGGAGGGAGGGAAAGGTCGCGGGTTCGATTCATCCGCTAACAAAAAACTAAATTAACAACTAACATTAGTCGATAAAATAAAATGATGGTTGATGCTCTAGTTATAAGACAGAAGCATCACATAGTTGAAACTTGAAAGTAAATTCACAGATCTTTTCAGTTGCCAAGCCAGTGAAGCATGAAGAACTAAAAGGCATAATAGTTATAGAGTCAGAGCACTTTTTTCTTGGCTCTTCAACTCGCAACTCAGCGAATATGATAACTGGATTTTGATTGCCAAATTCAATAATAGAATGCACAGGCCTCCCATATACATAGTTGAAGATCAGTAAAAGTATTGTGTTCAACACACTTGAATTTAAGTAAGTATTTAAGTAACTAACCTCTATACTGTACATTGTTTATAACCAATGTTGGCAAGATGGTGACATCACCGCGGGATCCTCTACCAATCTGAGTATCACAAATGAAACACAAGTATATAAACTATTGAATTATGTAATCAGGTGCTTCATTTTATACGGTAGCCTTTATGGTTTGATAACAATTTACAATTTATTCTTTATTTTTCTAAAGACAGCAATAAATATTAAATATATGACCTGGACTTGTTGCTCATTCTTTAGCACTTCATTCTCCACATCCGCTTCAGGATCACCCATGCATTTCTTAATTTTATCCATAGGCAGATCTGTAGTATTAAGATTAAACTTTAACAGAAGAAGAGGAAACAACAGAATTCACTCACAGCAGCATCAAAAGAGTATTATTTACCTAATGATTTCATGACTTCCTCAGCACAATCTTTGCTATATCTTTTCTCCTTCATAGAACATCTGACATGGAAATCTGTCACATAATCCCACCAAACCCAAGAACGGTTGCTCTCATTGGCAACTCTATGAACACAAAGCTGCCTCAAATTTTCATACACCACATCCTTCCCTTCATATCCCTCTCCAAAATCCTTCTCCGGATCTGGAGCACAATATCTCCCATGGTTTATACATTGAGACTTGCACTGACTGCTAAGAATGAAGGGTGGTGGACAAAACCAAGTTATGTAGTGTGGAGTGAACAAGGTATAACTGCCCCTCTCAAGAATCTGAGCATGACCCTTAAAATTCTTCACGAAGTTCATCTGTTCGTCACAACGAGCTCCACATTCATCATTGCTGTTGGTCCAGAACTCATACTCAACCCTGTTGTCGGGGTGAGGTACTGACTCTCTCCAATCAATTCTAAGCAAAACTTCATCCTTGTTATTCAAAGCATCTTTCAACGAATCACCAAAGGATTTCTCTATCAGAGCCGATGGAATCGTGATCTTCTCTATGTAGCCATCTGCATCAGAGCTCTCCTCAGGAGAATCCATGGTTATCAGAGACTCCTCAATGCTGTCAGTCACCAAAACTGCCGCGGCACCAGCCTGTTGGGCATGCCAAACCTTCAAGGCAAAGTAACACTCTACAAGTGAAAATAACTTTCCCAGTAAGCATCATAAAACTTGGATTTGTAGAATTATAATAGAAAGGAATGGTTGAAGCTACTATTAAAATGCTTCTATGACTAGTCCTTTTTGTAGCCTTTAGGATTCATTTAAAGAACTCATGTAGAAGAGGTTATTTATTGTTTATTTGAACTTATATATATGACATAAATACTTGTGTAACCGTTTAGAAGAGTGAATAAAAATACCTTATGATATGTTCATAAGTTAATTTCAGCTTATTTCAGCAAGTTCTCCAAGATAGCTTATGCAAACGTGTTACAACTTGAATGAAAACAGTTTAACCTTATTTCTTCTTCAATTATACACAAGTACTTGCATGATAAGTTCTTATTCAATAAGCGCTTAAATTAAGCTATTTCCACAAACGGAAAAAGAAAACACAAAGGTTATGAAGAAACGAGGACTAACAGTCAAAAAAAGGAAATAAGATTTTGTTTTTCTTCCTTGTTTTGCGGATTGGCATAGTATCCTATATATTTCACTTTAAAAAATATAAGAAATTCGAGACAAATAGAAAAAGTAATAAGAGAAAAAGAAAAGAAAAAAAAGAATCAATCCTCGGATGAACCTATTCTATAATAGAATAACGTATCAACGAACATAACTAATCTCAAAACATACCATAAAAAAAACAAGAGAGAGAGAGAGAGAGAGAGAGAGAGAGAGAGAGAGAGAGAGAAAGGAAACATTAAATGAAACATGAAGCACAATGAATGAATCAAAGTCAACGAAGACAAAACCGAAGAAACAGATAGGTAGATACCTCCACGATCAAGAAGAACAATAGTGGGACGATAAGACTGAATTTTGAAGGGCTTATCGCCCTCGAAGACCTGACACCCGTGGGAGCCTTTGGTGGGATACACCACAGAGCCAACGATGAATCCTCCATAGTCCGGAAGACCGAAGTTTCCGATGGCGCCATCGCGCTTCGCCCTCAGCTTATGAGGTGACAGAACAGTTATACTGCTCTTCTCCACCACAAACCTCGCATCAACAAACGCCAACAACAACGCAAACAGAGCCGCAGCCACGAAAGGTTTCATGGCTTGTGTTGTGAGGAAGAGAACAGAGAACAGAGAAGAAGAAAAAACAGGGGAAGGAAGAATAAGAAGGAGGACGCGTGTGAAGGAAGACTTTGTAACTTTATTAGAGGGTGTTGTTGTGTGTTAGTTTATAGTGTGGAGGATTGCGTTTCGCAATCAAAACGGTGACGTAAAGGGAGGATAAACAAACGACAGGTGAAAGGAAGAGGGGAGGTGGTGGTGGACGGAGTCAGGGGAGCTAACTTCCACATAATAAACAGAGACAGAGTCGTTTGTTTTTGTTTTTGTTTTTGTTTTTATGTTCTTCTGTCATTTTTTTATATATCTTTTCACTCAATGAAGATAATTTTTCTCATAACTTTCTTTTTCTATAATTAATTAATAATATTATAATATGATTTTTTTGGTAAATTAAAAGTTTCAGTGGATTAGATATGAGGGTCCCATATGATATCATAGGTAACAATGATCACTTCTATATTATCTACCAATAAAACTTCATGTATGCATTGGGAGTTGAAAATCATGTCTTCATGACAAATGAGGTATTCCTTAGCAATTGAACCGATATTTCTCATTAATAACATAAAATAATTTATTTAAATCATATTTTATTTTAAATATCTTACAAACATTTTTTTATCACATCATAAATCTAAATATTAGGATAAATAATTATTTTTATCCCTGAATGTGTAGAGTGTTGATAAATTTGTCCTCGAAAAATGAAAATTTAAATTTGTGTCCTTGAAAGTGAAAAATATGTGACAAATTTATCTATCAATTAACTTCTGTCGATTACAGTTAATTGAAAAGAGTCTAAGTGACACATTCATTGACGAATTTGTCGGTGTTCTACATATTCAAGGACAAATTTGTCAGCGCTCTACCTAAAATATAATTTAATCTTCATCTTCTCCCTTTTTTAATCATTGCAAACATAAAATTATAATAAATACTTAAAAATTAGGAAATCAAATATAAGTTAAAACAAACATCATAATAAGCATAATATTGATTAATAAACATAATTTGTTTGTTGCTCTGAAATTTCTATTATAACAACATTAAATAATGACAAAATCAAGTTGAGTCTCATTTTTTTAAGTATTAACTTAATGATTGTGCATTTTTGTTTGAGCCTTATATTTTGGGTAAGGTACTATCATATTAGAAATTTTAAAGCAAAAATATGAGATAGTAACTTACCCAAAATATGAGACTCAAACAAATTAAAATGCACAACCATTAAATTAATGCTTACAAAAAAATGAGACTCAAATTGATTTTGTTACTACCTAATGTTGTCATAATAGAAATTTCAGAACAAAGGACAAATTATGTTTATTAATCATTATTATGTTTATTCTAACTTATGTTTGTTTTCCTTTATTATTAAGTGTTTATTATAATGTTATGCTTGTAATGATTAAAAAAGAAAGAAGATCAAGATTAAATTATATTTTGGAACAAATTCGTCTATAGATGTACCACGTATACTCTTTCGTTAATAGTAACAAACGAAAATTAACGGATGAATAAAATTATCGCACCTTTTTACTTTTAGGAACAAAAATTTGAATTTTCAATTTTTGAAAACGAATTTATCAGCATTTTACTTATTATATCATTTTTTTTAGTCTTTTAAGTGTTGAATATCACATTGAATGTCTATCCAACATTTTTCAATAATATAATATGATTGTTAAAACATAAAATGATACACGTGAAGTACGTGTGTTAATACCTGGAAATAGGAAGTTATAAAAATATAGTCTTGCTTAACTTGAAAAAGACTGGCTTTTATAGAATTTGTAATGTGTTTTCTAATATAAAAAAAAGAAATAGGAAATCATATTACTCTTTCCTTTTTTTAATGTTGTTTTAGAAAATTGAGGAATAGTTCATATTTTTTATAGAATTTTACCGTAGTATGAACAAAGGAAAGAAAATTAACAAGTTGTTGGAAATGTTTCTAATATTTTACCCATAGTTCGCAAGTTCTTGTGGAATTCCTTGCATAAACTAGAAGGGGTTGACTAGTTTTTTAAGTCTTGGGCAATCGTGTATAAAGTTTGAAGTATACTATTATTGGATGATGAGTTTGCACATGTAAGGTGGGGCCTGTTGATTGTTTAAAATGTAGAGTGATTTAGGGAGAATGAATAACCACATAGTATTTTAATTTTTTAAAAGTTAAAAGGTATATTTGACGTTTTTTAATGAATAATTTGGAGAAAGTGTTAGAAAGGTTCATGAGGAGGGTATGCATATATACTTGTGAAAAGGTTCATTTCCCCCTACTATAATGCCTAACGTATTTTTGGGATTTTATATGTAACATTTGCTTAGTTTTTCTCTTAAGTTCAATTCATGGAATATTAAAAGCAAAGTAGTATTAGTTCCAATGATGAATTTAATTGATAAATTTATTAATCTATATTTCTAGATTGATCTAAGGCAAACGTCTCCAAATGATAACTAATTTTTTTAATTGACTTAGTCTACCGTGACAATGAAATATCATGGATATTGTCACCTAATTCAATGAAGATGCTAATGAAAATTCTCATTAGTTTTTCTAATTTTATCGTCTTTTCAATTTGAGGGAATCTTTTAACTAGACAAGGAGGTCATATCAGTTTATTCCCATAAATATTACGAAAAGGAAATATATTTTCTGACTGAAAAACGTGAACAAAAATTTAACAAAAATTAACCTCTTTTACCCAAACAATGTGTTTTTTTTCTTTTATTAGGACTCATAAAGTTTAATGGGTACCCTTTCTTGGACTGAAGAAAGTATACTAGAAAGTACAAAATGAGAAAATTTTACTTTTGTGAGTTATAAAATTGCGAGGTACATGACACCATTAGTGTTGCTTAGGCCAAGTCTAGTCAATGAAAAGAAAAATAGAAAACAGAGGAACCTTTCTTTGGTTTTTATGGGTCCATTTTCCAGTCTTCTAACAGATAGTCAATGGAAGACGATGATGCTGAAAAGCTCACCTTACAAGGCACGTTAAGTGTTTCAAGGGCTAATGATAATATTCATCACCTAAAACTTAAAATCTTGAAAATTATTTATAACCAATAAGTTTACTTTATACGACATGATGTGTGCTTTAAAGTTTATGTAAAATATAAAAATATAAATTGAAAATATTTTAAAATGATTAAATATTTAAAAGAAATATGCATAATTCATTTAAGAAAAATCTAAAAAGATATCAATAAAAGAAACTAAAAACCGAATACTTCATTATCAAGGGACTTTTCATCTCCAAATATAAGATGAAAGATATTGTATGTAGTCTTATCGTTACATATGCAAAGATATTATTTTCAAATTCCAACCCATAATCAACAAATCATTAAGACACAACTTTACCAACAAATCACCAAAACATAACTTCATTTATAAAAATATAAATTTTAAATAAAATATTGATAAGATACACTTAACTAATTTAAAAGAATTTGATTTTTTTTTTTTAAAGAATAAAAAATGACAAGTTGATTCTTTAAGAAAAAGTATACTAAAAGTTAAGTATTGTTAAGAAAATGAACTATAATTTAATATAATAATCATGGATTAACAAATGGCATGTGCGTGATCTCGTGTGTTAGTACGTATATTTAAAATAGTAATGAGAATGCCTGGGCTCAAATTAAAAATCAAAATAAGATTTTCTCTACAGCAATGGAGCAGAAGACCTTACACGAGTCAGCTGCATGGTGGTTTTTTCTTTCTTCAAAATTTCTAATTTTAATTACACAAAGTGCATACTAAGAATATTGCCATACCGAAAGTGGGGACGAAAAAAATTAGTAAACATTGAAGTCAATCAACGGATCTATTTATTTATATATTTATTTATTTGAACAAATATATTTTAAGGTTATCTTTTATTTTAAAGAAAGTTATGTTTGGTAAAGAGTATGATATAAATTGGCTGAAAATTTATAAGTTATTTTACAACTTATAAGTTTTTAGTTGAAAAGGAAAATCAGTAGGGTGGTTTATTGAAATGAAAGTATTTAATAAAAATAGTTGTTGGAATAATTAATAGATGTAAATGATATAAAAATATTTATATAATTTTATTATTTTTTACCTAAAAATTAATTATTTTTAATCCTTATTAATTTTTTAGAGATCAAATATTTTATTATAAATTAAATATTAAAGAAATATATTAAAAGAAGAAGAGTAAAATAAAAAAAAGTGTATTGATATAAGCACTACCACCACCATGTAATTGATTTTAGTGAAATTGAGTTGAATTTCTTAAATAAAGTCTTGATTTACATTTTGTAGATGACAAAAATAGGTTGGGAGAAGACATTCAAAGAAAAGATTAATTACAAATACTTTGTATTTATAACATGGTAGAAAAATAAATAAACACTACCAAAAAATGAAACAAGTTAACAAAAAAATAATATAATAAAGAAAAAAAGTGGAAGAAACAATATAAGTTACTAATTTGTAAGATAAGACACTGAAATTTCTTTACCAAATACCTTTGTTTCAATGAATTTTGGTACTTAAAAATTAATCAAATAAAATAAAAATATATTTATTTAATATGTTAAATGCACTTTAAAGTTGCACAAATCTTTTAACTTTAACTTTATTGGCAATATAATTTTACATCGTTGTTACAATATTTGACAAAAGAGATAAAAAAAATCTTTAAAAAATACTAAAACAAAACCCTCTATTTTATAGGAACCAAAATCAAAATTCCTAAAATATAAACCAAAATAAAAAATCCTAAAATATAAATAGTATTATTAAATATAATCGCCACTTAAATTATATAAATCTATGGGTATTTATGAAATAAAATTAATATTTTAATTAAAATTAATTAATTTAACTACTTTTATTAATTTTGATGAATTATATATTTATTTTTTATATGTAAAAATAGAGATAGTATTTGACTCTAGAATACTCCCTCATGCCTTAAACATTGCAATTGCACATTTATTTTATTATCCCAACACTAGAATTACTACAAAGGTAAATAATTAATTACTTCTTAATGTCATTGACGATAGGTTTTTATTTTATTTAAAAAAAACCATTGATGATACGTAGTGTTTTGCTCATGGCCTGAAATGGAATTAGGTTTGGCATGATGATCCCTCCGTTGTCCTCCATAATGTCAAGTATTTCCTGGCTTTCTCGTGTTCATTCAAAGCATTGGATCAACAATGCCATTGTGAGGCCCACCGTTCGTTGGGCCAAGCCTTATCCAGGGCAAGCTATTCTCCCTAGCCCGAGTGTAATTATTTTCTTTCTACACTATTCAAAAATCAAATACACCCAATAATAACAA
This sequence comes from Glycine tomentella, assembly GCA_007407185.1. Lineage (NCBI taxonomy): Eukaryota > Viridiplantae > Streptophyta > Magnoliopsida > Fabales > Fabaceae > Glycine > Glycine tomentella. The sequence goes on along the minus strand of PYAF01006018.1, from coordinate 916,558 downwards.
TATAATTTCAAAATTGTCCTTTAGTAAAAATCATCAACTTCTTCGTGCATCATTCTCCTTCTTCCATCCTTCTTTTTTTTTTCAACTCTGTAAATCCATATGGATTGACAATCTATATGATTCATACGGATTCGACAATCCATGTATGAAGCATACAAATTGATAATCCGTATGAATCATACAGATTGACCAATCCATATGAATCATACAGATTATCAATCTGTATGCTTCATATACGGATGACCTCTGTCACCTCAACACCCACCGCGACAATGACAACAAAGCCAAAACATTTACCAAACCACGACCAGTCATGACAGACGTCAAGAAGAACAAACGGAGAAGGTGACCAAGGATAAAGAAGAAACGAAAATGAGGTAAAGAAAAAACAGAAAGAAGAAGAAGAGGAAGAAGGGTAACTTTGAAATTAAAGAAAAATGAATAGTGTATAGGATATTTGAATAGTGTAAGCAAAAATTCTCTTAACTTGTTCATCTCCATTTCTTTTTCAAATCTCTCGGACTAAAAACTTGTGGGATCACTCCAAAGTGTAGGTCTCTATGAATGAGCCATACATTGGTTAACACTATAGTGTATCGTGGAATATGGTACCCTCCAATAGTACAAACCTTTGAAGATTCGTGTGGCAATAGTAATGGAGCAGGAGGATAGAAACAAAGTGTCTCATGAATGATATTTTGAAGGTATGAAAGTTTTGGCAGATCTTGCTCATCTACCAAACGATCCTGAATTCCAATTTGAGTGTCTATTTCTTCCTTTGCCTTCTTCAGTACTTCTGGGTTGTTTAGTGATTCAGTCATTCCCAACTCTATGGTCACAGCCGATATGTCTGTTCCAGCTAGAAGCATAGCCTACAAATCAAATAGCATTTAGTCTAACAAGATCCATTGAGTTTAATAAATTCTAGTGTATAAATAAAAAATAAAATAAAAAGAAAGATGTAATCTAGGTAATACTTTTTTTATCCATAAGATTTGAATACAAATACCAAAAAAATTATAGCAATTCAGATATCTTTTTTCAAGTGGGCCGCTGAACTAAAACCCTTAGTATAATCCGGGTAATCTGAGTTACTGATCAAATTATTGAACAAAATAGAATAAAATTCAATGCTCAGTCCATTGGATGAGTTGAATAATTAACCTGATTGTAGCGTCTATTTTTTTCACGCCTTCACGTGGTGGAGGTTGCCAATGATGGGGAGTGTTGGAGGACCCCGTGGAAGGCTTTTGAGCCTTCTCGATTGGGTTAATTTGGAGCAAAATCTTCCCTGTAAATATGAAGACAAGGGAAATGAGAAAGTAATATATGAAAGCTTCCATTTTAGTGTTTAGTGAGATATGCAAACTATAATTATTAATTTCTTGAGTCTTCTTAGCGGGGATTATTGTGGCATTAGGGGAATTTATGATTTGATCCCAAAGTCTCTCATTTCGGCTTCTCCATATTCCTCACATAATCATATTAGCAACCTGCGGTGAATAGGGGGAATTTCCTTTAAATTGTGTGAAGGTTCATTAATTTTGATTTCAATCAAGCGTTTTGTTTGGAAAATTATTCCCGTAAATTAAAGGTCCTGTTTTAATTCCTCAAAATTTTCAATTATTCTTAAGTAATAATTACACACACAGTTTTAATTTTTTTTTTAAATATTGGACGTTTTCATTTTTTCAATCTGAAAATTATTATGACATTATATGCTGATGATATAATCCTCTAATTTTTTAAAATTAATTTTCTGGAAACTTTATGGTGCATACAAAATTACTGAATTACGTAAAGGAAAGGAAA
>PYAF01006018.1:864943-892545 GCA_007407185.1 Glycine tomentella | reverse complement strand
GAAACATAGTCTATTTAATTCTAATTTATAAAAAAGGATAATTAAAGAGAGTTATTATTCACATTTAAAATTTCTTTATATTTTTCACAATGGTTTTTTATTTATTACATTATTGTTTACGGCTTACACATTCAAAATTGTAGAACAAAAATGTTGACTCTGTTTTGGAATATTAATTGTTTCTTTAAACCTTGTTTTAGTTTTATAGGTATAACTAAAAAATATATTAATTTACTAAGAAAATATGTATAACATGCACATTGTTAATACTAGATTTTATAGTATTTATAGACAAGTTTTTAAAATGATTTTATGTTATTGGCTAAAAGCTTATTTTAACACATAAAAACAAACACTAAATAGACACTAGCATCCACTTTACATCTGCCTTTGATTCAATGCTTAAAAGCCAGAAGCTAAGTATTTAGTGTGTCTGTGTTTTTGGTAAATGCTACCTATTGACACCATGTTTAGCGTCCACTTAACAAATGCTAAACTAATGTTATAGTGTCAGACTATGACCAACGAAACTAATGTCAACTATGGCTGACACTACAAGTTCCCCTACTCAATCCACCAACTCAACCCAAATAACTTCTACCACAACAAATTGAATTCCAATTCGCATTCCCCGTTCTAGAACCATTGCTCTGTTTTTGAAATTAAAAGTTGTGTAGGTTAACAGTTTAGTTGTGTTGGAAAAATATGAAGAAGAAAACAAAGTAATCAAACCTTATGACAATTTTGTCAGTAAACTCAAATATCTATAAACTCTTGATCAAACAATGACTGCAAGAGCTAAATGAATGGAAATAGGGAAAACATTTTTGAAGATGGCTTTGTGATCTAAGGCGAAAAAAAAAGCATGACAACCGCAAAGACAAGATTGGAGCAAATGTCTATCTATGCCAAATTCATGAAGGAACTCTTGACTCAATACAAAAGAAACTCGAGTCACAAAAAATTGCAATTTTAAAATTGATACGGCAAAAGCTCTTGAAATGGAGATCCTAATCTTTAAAGGCAACTCAAGAAACTCTTTTTCTTTTTCGATCCTATAATCTGTTGCCATATGCGAGGCTTTGACTTATTCGTTCAAACTTAGACAACTCTTTTATAGCTAACATCATAATCGGTTCTTAATTCATCCAAGCAACACCAATACTGAGAGAAAGCAAAGGAAGAATCTCTTTTTCACAAGGACTATGAATCATCATATTGAATAAAACGTAAGGAAATTTATTCAAGAAATTAGGGATGTATACAATATTGATAAATGTTAATGCACAGCCAATTCTAAAATTGGCCTTGTAGACATACAATATAAATATATCCTAATGCACACCAATTCTATAATGGGCCATGTAAACATGCAAACAAATACTATTAAAACTAATACCAATAATTAACTTCCAATTTTAGTGGCGAGTGGACGAGCCTTGCACATGGCCTCCAACGGAATCAACCTTGACAAGGTGATCCAATTATTCTCTGTCATATCAAGCTTTTCCTCACTTACTCGTTTCCAGTCAAAACATTGAATCAACAATCCTAAAGTAAAGCTGACACTTTGCATAGCCATGGGTTCTCCTGGGCAAGCCCTTCTTCCCATTCCAAATGCTACCAACTTTTTCTCCTCTCCTTCCACATCAAACCTCTCAGGTTTAAAGCATGTGGCATCATTCCATAACTGAGGATCTCTCTGCATGCCCCAACCATTAATGATAACAATTGTGTCTCGTGGGACATTGAATCCTTCAATAGTAATATCTTCTGAAGACACATGCGGTATTAGAATTGGAGCCGGGGGATACAACCTAAGTGTCTCAAGGATGATCTTTCTAAGATAAGGAAGTTTTGGGAGGTCTGACTCATTTAACAAGCGCTCTTGTCCTACTTGTGTGTCCAATTCTTCTTTAGCTTTCTTCAACACCTCTGGGTGATTCAATAAATTAGATAGCGACCACTCTAAAGTTCCCGTTGATGAGTCAGTTCCGCCAAAAAGCATGGCCTGCAATCCAAAATCCCATATGAAGTGTTAAAAATACATTGGTAGAGCATAACATGTGATTTTCAATTAAATTACAATGAAATAAAACCACTCTCTTTTGGAAGAAAAATAAATATGGTGGGAAGAGGGGGAAAGTGATAAAAGTAGCAAATCAATTATTATGAATTTAAAAAATCAAGGCTGAAAAAATCAAAAATATTGAAATTATACTCTCAAATCATTAATCTCTCACGGATTTTTATCATACTTCATTTTTATTTATATTAGCCGCAAAAGACAATATTAAAGGGTGTATAAGACAAAATCTAACCCAAATACAGTCATGCATAAAGTCAAATAAAACAACCACGTGCATATTAGTATAATATTACAGATTGCAACACCAGTCGTAAAAAGCAACAATTAGAAAATAGTTTGACTTCAACGAACTCCAATAATACAACTGAATGTTGTCATCAAGAATGTGGTCCCTATCTGCTGAACAATAATTAAAACCGCAAGAATTTATTGCTTCATATTCTAGCTATAACTGTATTTGATTCAGTTCAATTTTATTTTAAAAAACACCTTGCCATGCTTTCTCTCTTAATTTTTCATTACTAGGTGATCAGACATATAACACAAGAAATTACTAACAAATTAACAAAATAATTTTCATGATAATGAAATGAAATAATTACCAAAGCAAGGCCTTTGATGATTTGGTCAGTGTAGTACTCAGGTTGAGTCTCTTGCAGTTTGAGGAGATGATCAATCATGGAATTCTCGCGGTCCTTCTTGCTACGGTTCTCATCAATGATCTCATTCAAGATGGTATCATACCTTTTACTAATACTCTTCAACCGCTTCTCCACATTCTGAAAATCGAACCACCTTAGGAAAGGTAAGTGATCTCCCTTATTAGCCACCCCCATGAGTTCTAGCATCTCTGTCACTGTCTCTCTGAACTCCCTCGCTTTCTCAACGTTCTTCAACTCACTCTCCTCCCCGTAAAACCTCTTCCCTGAGATCATCCTCATGATGTTGTTGTAGGTTAAGTCATTGAACATCGAACTTATCTCCACGCGCGCAAAACCCTCGTTGGAGTTCTTGGCCTGCAACCTCTGTACCAACCTTTTCGCCTCGTCGCTTCTGATTCCGGAGAAAGAGTGGACGCGCTGCGTGGAGAGGACGTCGAGGGCGGTGATGCGGCGGAGGTTACGCCAGTGCTCGCCGTGGGAGCAGGACCCTACGGTGGTGTTGTTGTAGAATATGTATTTTCCCGAGAGAGACGGTAACCGGTTGGCCAAGGCAACGTCGTGTTTGGTGAAGCATTCTTGGTATGCTGTTGGTGAGGAAATGACAACGGCAAGACGTGAACCGAACCAGAGTGAAACGATGTTTCCATATTCTTTGGACATGCGTTGGAAGAAACGGTGAATGGGTTGTTCGAGGATGTTAAGGTTGCCTATTATAGGAAGAGGAGGGGGACCTGGTGGTAGGTTTCTCAATTTTCTGCTTTGGAAAAGGGATTTCAGTGTAAGGAATAGAACCAGGAAAAGGAGAGAGTAAGACAACAACAACAACATTCCCATGGTGATGAATTGATTGTTGCACCAGAGACTATACTGTGGTGTGATGTTATTACTCACCGGGAAATTAATCACTATTACTAGTGATTAGTGTTTATGATATTTGAGTTGTGCAATATGTGGCATGCAAAGTGACCTTTATATAACACTTTATCATAATCAATGATGGAATTTTAAATTAACAAAAATTCATGATTGACAACGATGTGGCCTCAGTCAATATTTACTCAACTTTTGTCCAGTCGTCCTAATATTAGCAGCCCCCCTTAGAATATTAATATACTTATACATTATCAACTGAGTTGGGTCAAGAAGCTGGACTACTTATGTTTTTTTATATATACCAAGAACATGTCTTGACAGATAATATTAATAGACAATTCTGACGAAGCCTAATAATCACACAGTGGATACTATATAGTTCAAAAAATTGTTTTTTTTTAATATTCCGTTAAAATTAAAACCTAACATTATATTAATGATAATTTATGGTTGAATAATAGTTTTAAATTCAGAATATAACTATTAAAATTTATATATAATCTTATTAAAATTCTAATTTTCTCTATATATTACTTTAATTATCATAACTTATATATTTTTAATATTTTTATGATACTGCCATTTTATTGTTTTATTGTAGTTATTTTTTTTATCTAATAATTTTCTCCTAACTCACATTCAGTAAAGTTGGGGAAAAATGTCTTCAAAACCAAATCAAACTATTTTAAATTTTCAAATAGATAAAAAGTAATAAATTAATTGAAATAAAAAAAGACATTGTTATTAAGTTTGATATTTTTTTAACCATTATTGATGTGAAGTTTTTCTGATTTTATTGATGACTAATTCCTGACAATCTTTAGTGAGATTCTTCTTTCCAATTATATTTTCTCTATTCAGAAGACTTAATTAAGTTTAAAACTTTGTTTAAGGACACCGAGTTAAGTTACACTCAGAACAACAACTTGTTTGATATTAATTTTGATTATTGGCTACTACTTTAAAAGTTGGATTCAACTTAATTGTATATAATATTTATTTATATTGATTTAAATAAATTTTTATTCAAAATAAATCAATAAACCAAACCCCTAACACATTGGTGGGTATTCTTTCGTCGTGAATTGTTCAAATTCAAAGTCAAAGACTCGTGGTGTCTCAAAAGTTAAAAATAAATAATAATATTTTTACCAGTCAAAAAGATGAATAAATAAATAATAACTAGTAGAAGAACAGCTATCGCATTGAAATTCGAAAGTATTCATACTTTTCCTGGGTATTTGGCATAAAGAGATAACAAATTATAACTTACACTCAGTATTATTATATTATAAAAAAATTCAGTATTAAGTATTAAATAAGACTATATAATAAAATAATTTAACCATATAATTAAATTATATTACTCTAATTTTATCCCTATCCTTAATTGAATCAAACTCCGCGGCACTGTCATATATAATTATTATATTTCTCCAATCTTTTTTTTTTCACAAAACATTTCTTGAACAAATTATAACAAAAGGATTTTTTATATTTAGTTAAAATAACTTCACCGACAATTTGGTTATTTATTTCAACTTTTTAAGGAAACAGTACCGAAAGTAACATATTTTTCTTTTTATGTTAATTAATTCATTTCCTAACAAAAAATTACAAACAAGAAAAAGAATGTGTTCCAGTCATAAGTCACCTCTAGATCAATACTTAAGATAACTAACGATCAGAACATTGAAGTCAATACTCCAAAATGGACCGAACCACCACGATGTTGCTCGGTGATTCCCTTGATCACACCGCTAGGGAACAATCAACATACAAGAGGGTTAGGGTTTGAAATAATCAAAAGTGTGAAGAGCCGGCAAAAAGGAAAATGTGTGGAAAAGAAGGAAATCATAATGGTGCCACAAAAGTGCCATCACCGAGAGAGAAGTAGCAGGGGCAGGATGGTAGCAGAGAGGCTTTGGGCTTGAGAGTGAAAATCAAAAGGTTTATAATCTAGCTCAACAACGGTTTTGCAATAAAAATATGTTGAAAAACTAATTTCAACATCGATTATTTAATAACCAATGTTGAAAAGTTGCAATTAATTTTAAAATTATAGCATTTTATTTGACATCATTTTTAATACAAAATTAATTTTTGAATCATGGGGATTCATATTTTTGAAGTTTCTAGTTGGCGGATTGAATAGGAATGTAGGAAGGGTAGCAAGTCGGTATAATGCAGGGCATGGAATAATGTGGGAAATTATCATTGGTCAACACTTGGCATACTTAGGATGATTTCTATTTACATAGTGTGGGATCACTACCACAAAAATAACATCGTCAGATTGTTACATCTGTTATTTTCCAATAGATGTAAAAGTTGCTGCGGTGAAATTTTTGTAATTTAGAAAATTGTTTACATATTGGTTCTAATTAAAATTGATGTAAAAAAACAAAAGCTTATTTACACATGTTCAAACTAAAATCCATGTAAAATGGATTTTGAATTCAAAACATTTTGAATCCAATTAAAATTGTCTCACCAAAACACTGATATTATGAGAGAAAGAATCGAAACTAAAATGATTGACTCTTCCAAGATCTCTTTTAGAAATTTATTATGAAAATGGACTTGTTTTAAAACATATTTGACATGAACATGAGTTTGTTTTTTAACAGGGCCATGGTGAACCAGCAAAATTGACTTATTGTTTCGGTTCCACGTAATTCCTTGAAAGAAAAAATGAGGATGTGGCATCCACGTAAAGTAGCAATTTCAATTTGCGTTTACAACTCTGCAAATTTCGTTACCAAATCTGGCTTTGTTAGACATAATCGAGTGCTCTGGAACAGTAAACCAGATTTGTTGTACTCGTATTTTAAAGAAACCAACAATTCAAAATTGTTGTTTCAAGCGTTGTCACGTCATCACGAAACTCGTGCTTAGATAGAACTAAGTAGCAATCCCCATTTGCAGATTTGGTACTTATAATAAACCAGCAATTTCCAATTGCTCCTTCACTATGCTGCGTGGAACAAGAATTCGTATTGCTGGAACAAAATACACATATTATAAAACATTAAACTCTATGATTACAAACAACTATATAAAAAGAAATAAAAATACACATTATAAAAAAATAAATTATATAATAACAAAAAAGTATATAAAACACTAAAAGTAACGAAATTTACAGAGTTAAAAACACAAATTGAAATTGTTAGTTTATGTGAATGCCACTGTTGGAGTTTTTTGTTTAAACTCATCGGTTATGAATAAGAGGCGGTTGGAAAAAGGTTAGAAAAATAATAACCACTTCTGGGAAAGATTACAAAAAAAATAATAACTACTCCTACCCACTCCGATAACAAACGGTTGCGATGGTTCATCGCCAAGAGTCGCGATGGTTTATCGACAACTCTTCAACATGGTTGTTTGTTGTCTATAAATAGACAGACATAGAGACAGTCAGAAAAATATAAAAAAAAAATCGATGGAGTTTTGATAGTTAATTTTTTCTGATATTCTCGATTAGATACTAATGCATTTTCATATCACATAATTCTTCACTCTTTCTGAGTGGTTCCTCAAGCATTAGCTTTATTCATTTGGACTATTGATTTGAAGTGTCATCAATCTTCAGACGTTGATCCGTTCTATCCTGAGAGACAATTGTTCGTCAACCTTTGGCGTCAATTGGAGGGAACAAATTGTTTTAAGGAGACAACATTGTTGGGCTTGGATCCTTTCAATTCTTTGCATCTGTTTCTGATTCATACTTTTCATACAGGTTCTGTTTAAATTGATTTTTGTGCAGTTATAGTAAATTAATTTAGAAAAAACCAATTTAAATAGAACATGTATGATAAGTATGAATCAGAAACAGATGCAAAGAGATGAAAGGATCCGAGCCCAACAATGTTGTCTCCTTAAGACAATTTGTTCCTGTAACGCCTCTCTTTGCTTTCTCGTGCTGGATTGATTTTAGATGAAATCTTGTGACCACTTTGGATTAGGATCAGATTAGTTATAAATTTCATAAAAATTTCTTTTCACTTTGCTTGCAACTTCTATTATTCGTTTATATCATGAACGAATTCTCTCTCCACGTTTTAATTATAATAAATTCCATCAATAATTTAGAGTATAATATAGTCCATATTACAGGCTCATTAATAAACAGTCCACATACATCTCATAAGCAAAATAAAAATTACAACATCTTTATCACATCTTTAGCTCAACATCCATGCATATCCTCAGTTCATCATCCATGCTCGGCTACTACTGTTCATCTACTCGCCCAAATAAATTGGGGTTATCACAGGTGTCAACCACAGACACAAAATAGGGTAAGTTTATGATAAACATAGTTTGAATAAAAGTATACATAAAAGAATATATACCCAAATGGTTATAATAACATTTATAATAGAATATGCACGCATGATTCACCTACAAATTAAATCACACCATCTACACAGCACATAGTTCAAATTATACCATTCATGTAACACACAGATATACAACATACCGATCAAGTAATGCATGCTCATCTTCATTATATGATGCATGACTGAGATCTCAGGTTCTCATTAAATGGTACCATAGTCAAGATAGCCCCACTCTCTCTCTGTGGCACAGAACTTATCCAACCAGTCAGCGTAGCCCAGTGGCGCATAGGATAGTCACCTCCACCCATGTGACCATCATGGTGGTGTGGTCCTCACTGTCTCAACTACCCCCTAGTTCATAACTCCTTTGAACGCGTGGACTCAGTTTAGCTATCTGACACACCTCCTCTTGAGGTCACTCCATTACCTCCTCTATGAGGTAATTAAATGCAGATGAAATATGCAATGACTTGCTTTTATTTCTTATTTTCTCTTCACCATTAATCTCCAATTTATTTTTCATATTCAACATAGATCCAGTACAGAACTCCACTTCATATAGAAACACTCAGCAACACATGGATTTCATAACAATCCATATAAAATTTCAATAACACGTGGACTTCATAGAATAATTAGTAGAACATACTCATCATATAAACTTTAATAAGAACATCCAAGAGTATTTATAAAATTTCCTCCTTAAAATATCTGGCTAAAATGCCTAGGGACAATTTGGTCATTTTCAAAATATCCAGGGGTATTTTCGTCATTTCTCCCAAATCTTTTTGTACTGCCTCTAATTAACATTTTACCCTAGTAATTTGAATACAGACCATCAATTAACTGTAATTTCCAAAATTTGGGGGTGTTACAGTTCCCTCCAATTGATGCCAAAGGTTGATGAACAATTGTCTCCCAAGATAGAACGGATAAACGTCTGAAGATTGATAATGCTTGAGGAACCACTCAGAAAGAATGAAAAATTATATGATATGAAAATGCACTAGTATCTAAACAAGAATATCAGAAAAGATTAGCTATCAAAACTCTATCGGTTTTTTCTATAGTTTTTTGACTGTCTCTATGTCTATTTATACATAACAAACAACCCTGTTGAAGAGTTGTCAGTAAACCATCACGACTCTTGGTGATGAACCATCACAACCGTTTGTTATCGGAACAATTGAGAATAGTTATTAATTTTTTTAACCTTTTCCAAGAACGATTAGGAGTAATTATTATTTTTCTAATCTTTTTTTAACGGTCTCTTATTCATAACTCATGAAGTCTAAACAAAAACTTCAACAGCCAAATACTCTTTTCCTTTACTTTTTTTTTTTTTCAAAGAATTACATGGAATCAAAATAGTAAGTCAATTTTACTGGTTCACCTTAACTTGGTCAAAAACAAACCCATGGCACTAATATATTTTAGGACAAATGTATTTTGATAAAAAGTTTTTTAAAAGGACCCACATGGGTCAATCACACTCCCGAAACTATAGGCAAACGCATTCATTTTATTCTCTATCTTGCAAGTCTAACAAGAAAAAAAAAGGTTCATACATTTGGTAGGAGAAACTGCCACTTCACACCCTAAAACCACCATCCAAAAAAAGTTATTTTCAATTTTAGAGGCTTGAAAAAGAAATATTTTTTTATTTAGAGGGACCAAACTCAAATCGATCATTTTATAGGTAATTTTTTTATTATGTTTTAATAGTAGATTTTCTAACAATTTTTTGAACATATTTTATCGACAATTGGACAAAATTTATGTGAATTTTTTTAAATAATAAACAAAACTAGTCAAAATAAGACGTAAGACTTCGTCTTCAAAATATTAATCTAAATTTTTATTGTTAATGAGGTCTAAATCATCTAATTTTGAACATGATATTCTTATTGTTGTAAACTCTGACACTTGTTTTTTATTTTTATGAATAAAAAAATTTAAATTTTTATTATTTTTTTACTTATCAATAGTATAGTGGTTTTTATTATTTTCTTACTTGTCAATAGTATAGTGTATAGCTAATTTTTAGATAAGTTTAATTAAGTTTCTCTTATATTTTAAACATGTGTTATGTAAGCGTTGATTTTGGTACAATTATGTTTTATCTAAGCGTTGATTATAATAAGTGAACATCATTTATGACCACTATCAACCAATTCAATTGATGACGATAATTTGGAAAATTTTAGTTAATCCAATCTTATACGTTAAGTTAAATATATTTTATGTCAATATCTAGCGGCTTGTTTACGTGGTCAATTTTGCTTAATCTGTTTTTTAAAAAAATAATCTGTTTTGGTTTAGCTAAGATGAGAGTAAAAATGTAAAATGTCATAATTCTTTTACTTTGTTTCATAATTGCCCCACTGTTCTGTACCCCGTTTTGTTAGCAGATGCAGTAGGTACTACTTTGTACCCAACGGTTTAGCTTTTCTCTCTCTTTGTTTTATTTCATACTAGTGAGAGAGAAAAAAATACTTAATATGTTTTTTTGTTTTATACACGATCTCAGTTACTTTTTTACGGTAATTAATACACAATCTCAGTTAATTAATGTAGGTTTTGTAGGGTTTGTCTTCAAAATGCGGTTGTGTCGGCGAGTGTTTTGCAATTATTAATACTGGGGGTTAAATTGTATTTTGGATTTTTGCATCTTTACCCTCTCATTACGAAACTCGGCTGCGCCTTATGCTTATCTTGATTTCAATTTTTTTTAATCAGCAAATAGGTATTTGTATATAGGCACGAATGTATGGTGCCATAATCATTTAATTACAAACAATGCTCTAGGTACAGCTTGATTTCAAATTAATAATATACTCATTTAATTAGCTTAATTATAAAAAATGTATTATTTTAAAAGTGATATACGACCAGCTCTTAATTTGTACCATCTTATTATAAATAAGCATATAATCTTTTTAGAGACAACATGCATTAAGAAATATGTTTTCTTTAATTTTTAAAAATATGGGGATTCAATTGAATAATTTAATAAAATATAAGCACTAAATTCAGTATTAATAAGTCATTTTTTATTTCATGATAATCACATATACATATATGCATACACTACTGCATGACACATTTTTACGTTAGTTAGAATGACATTTTTATGTAGATTGTTAATTATCACCACGCAGATACCACCATTGTAAACTGTGTGGATTGTTTAAATCAATTTAAAAAGAACTGACATAATCTCCAAGGTTTGTAAAACATTTACAAAAATTAATTAATTATTTACTAACAAGTTCATTATATTGATAATAAGAATCGAACTCACACATCCTTATGAATATGAGTTTGAATTCAACCTTTGTTTACTCTTTTGCGATACTTTAATTACGTCAATCTAAATTTAATGTTTTGTCTTTTATTACTGATTTTCAAATTTATCAATAATTATGAAACTCTAATTGAATTTTACTTATTTTATTATTACTAACTATTAAATTTTTTTATTTAATTATCACCAATAATTAACTTTATTATTAATAATTATATTTAATGTATTAATTTACTACTAATTATTTACGTAATTAGTAGTTATTATATATCTAGCTAACATATTACTAACAAAACTTTACTAATCACATGAGCTAACTAAATTTAACACAAAATTAACTAAAATATTACTCCTTCGATCCCAAAATTATTGTGGTCTTAGGTTATTTTATTTAGGCCATGAAAAAATAATAAATAGATGAAAGAAAATAATAATTTTACAAAATTAGTCTTTATCATCATTAATTAATTTATAAAACAAATCTAACATTATAATTATAACTAAGAGATATAAATGAAAAAAAAATTAATATTACATTAAAAAATTAAAATGATAATTATTTTGATATATGTTTTTACACGAAAATTATAATGAAATGGAAAGAGTATTAATCATAATAATTAACTAAAATATAGATTGAGCTACCTGAAAATCATAGAGAAACTAATTACACAACAAAAATATCATTGAATATTACAAAGGATTTAACTTTTTAGGTAATGACAGTGGTAGCCCATCGCAGTCGTAGATGGACAAGTAAAGAAGAATAAACGAGCTAAAGAAAATGGAGAAAAAGAGTTGTGATGGCTCATTTAAGTGAAGTTCATTATTTTTATCAATAAATGTTAATTGTTAATTTTTATTAAAAAAAGATTAAATTTGTAATTATTTCTTTTTTTTTCTTAATCACTCAACCAACTTTATATCTCATCAAGTATAGGTTACCTACAATTCATTTATTGGAAAGGGAAAAATAAATTTACTTGCGGACTAAGCACTAATAAGAGAAATCAACATCAAAATTAAAATAGTCATTAACCAACAAAGTGAGTGTGACAAAAGGAAAAATACGCTTACTAACTTCTCAGTTATGAGTTATACTCCCTCTAGTCTCAATTATACTACATTTAATTATATCAATTTTAATTAAAATATAATTTTTTAAACTTATCTTTCATTAAAATTTGATATCAAAGATAAGAAATAATCATTGAAATTAACACTTCAATTAAATGAAAGATATTTTAAAAATAGTAGCATTACATAACATGCAATAGTTGTAGCCATTTCCTTACATAATCTTGATCTACCTATCAATACCCCTAATTTGTTGATGAGTTCTACAAGTAAAAAAGAAATGTCATATTTGTCACAAAATAATTCAAAAACATATTTTAAAAATGTCTTCCATAATCACTTCTTAGAGTTTTATGCATAATCCTTTTCCAATTGTACTTTGTTACAAAATACCTTCAAGACAAATGGATTCTCAATTGTTAGATTCGAAGTATACCCATGTTAATATGTATGGCCATCCACAATGACACAGGCACATTATTTTTTACCCCTCTAAATTTGATGTGTTGGTGGGATCAAATTGATTCATATGTAAAATTTCAAGCAGTATAGAAGAAGAAACAATACTTTTTTTAGCCCTCTAAAAGTTTTGATTTATTTCTTTTTCTAACACGTTTCACAAAAGATAAATCTTTTTTGAAATATTTAAGACATCTTGGATTTATCTAGACCATTTTATTAAACTTTAAAATAAATGAATTTGTGCCAAATTCATTTATCATATTTTGAAAATAAATATGTCAGTACACATTCATGATTTGGCTGTTCTATATCAATCTTTTCATGTTTAGCTATTCTAAAGGAAACTTCCCCCCTCAAATTCTATGAACATGCATTGTCTAATTAAGTACTATTTTCTGTTTATCTTTCCTCTTTCAAGGACATCTGTACAAAAGGAATAATCAAAGACTTTGGATTCCGTACTTTCTTACTAACTATATGGCTTCCTCGGCACAAATAAAAGACTGCTTTTGATATTTTTCCTAAAGTTATAGCTTGGATATCAGGGGTTTGTTAGGAGCAAAGTTTTCCTTTCATATACTTGGAAATAAAAATATTTATGATATGCACACCAAGTTTCTTATGAGAAGCTACACCTCAAAAGTTAAGAATGTATTTCACTCAAATTATTACTTTTTATAATTTTGTAAACCTTGTTTATTTTGAAGTTGAAAAATCTTTCATGCATGAACAAAGTTAGCCTTATTTTAACATGAGATTTCTCGGTAGTAAAAATAAATATGCAACAATCAATCTGTTTAAAAAAAAAGGTTGGCATGCTTTTGATAAATGTGCAACAATCATCTTGGAAAACATATATAATTTGTCTTTTATGCTTTTGGTCTGCTATCCTTTTGGTAATCATGCTTCTTATGGGGCAAATCTTATGTCTTAAAGGCCGACATAATTCAAACTGATACTTTACACCTTTTTTCATACCTTTAATTTTTAAATCAAGACTCGATTAACAATTAACCACAAGTTCCAAGCAAACCATTAATATATAGCTTAAATCTAAAAGAATTAGAATCTTCTTTGCTTCTTGGGTAGTCCGTTGTCATTAAAACTTTAATTAACTTCAGAAGTGGTTATGCTTCAACAGCCTTATCTAGTTTGTTGGCTCTCTTACTATATACATAATGGTTTGTTTTATTCATCTGAACGACATTATTAATAGTGCAAGAAATTAATTAAACGGAACATCTCCTTTTCAAAAGTACTGGGATTCATAACAATAGAAAGTAAAGAAATTTATTCAAGGAAACTGGGATTTATACAATATTGATATTGTATATGCAAATACACACCCAGTACTACATTTCGCCTTGTGGAGATAGGACAAATATTATTAATTTTAACATGCATACACTTGCACACCGAAATTATGAGTATTAGATCCTCACCCAACTCTACCAAATAAAATATTGTTAAAAACTTCCAACTTTGCTGGCGAGTGGGCGGGCTTTACACATAACCTCCAATGGAATTAACCTTGACAAGGTGATCCAATTATTCTCTGTCATATCAAGCTTTTTGTCACTTACTCGTTTCCAGTCAAAACATTGAATCATTAATCCCAAAGTATAGCTAACACTTTGCATAGCCATGGGTTCTCCTGGGCAAGCCCTTCTTCCCATCCCAAATGCTACCAGCTTCTTCTCCTCTCCTTCTTCATCAAACCTCTCAGGTTTAAAGCTTGTCGCATCTTTCCATATCTTAGGATCTCTTTGCATGGCCCAACCATTAATAATCACAATTGTGTCTCGTGGAACATTGAATCCTTCGATATTGATGCCTTCTGAAGCCACGTGTGGTATGAGAATTGGAGCCGGAGGGTACAACCTAAGTGTTTCAAGGACTATCTTCCTGAGATAAGGAAGTTTCGGAAGGTCTGACTCATTTAACAGTTGGTCTGGTCCTACTTTAGCGTCCAGCTCATCTCTTGCCTTCCTCAGCACCTCTGGGTCATTCACTAAATTAGATAATGCCCACTCTAAAGTTCCAGTCGACGAGTCTGTTCCGCCAAAGAGCATAGCCTGTAATCCAAAAGGTTCATCATATAAAGTGAGAAAAACATTTAGTTTACATCTAATTTTCTCTTTACTAGATAAAAATTGTGTCTTACTCAATTTGAAAATAGTCTTTGCATATGCAAGATAAGATTCCTAAAAATATTTTTCTCATTAGGATACCTAATTTTTCAGTTACTAGTGGCTAGGTAAGACATAAGTACATTTAACACAACAAGGAGTGGAAAAAATATATAAAATGATTACCAAAGCAAGGCCTTTGATGATTGTGTCGGTATAATACTCAGGCTGTGTCTCTTGCAGTTTGAGGAGATGACCAATCATGGAATTCTCGCGGTCCTTGTTGCTACGGTTCTCATCAAGGATCTTATTCAAGATGGTATCATACCTCTGACTGATATTCTTCAACCTCTTCTCCAGGTTCTGAAAATCGAACCACCTTAGGAAAGGCAAGTGGTCTCCCTTGTTAGCCAACCCCATGAGTTGCAGCATCTCATTCACGGTGTCTCTGAACTCCCTCGCTTCCTCAACGTTGTTCAGTTCACTCTCTTCTCCGTAAAACCGCTTCCCCGAAATCATCCTCATGATGTTGTTGTACGTCAAGTCAGCAAACTTAGAGGTCATCTCCACGCGCACAAAATCTTTCCCGGAGTCCCTGGCAAGCCTGTGTATCAGCCTCTTCGTCTCGTCGCTCCGGATTCCGGAGAACGAGTGGACGCGCTGCGTCGATAGAACGTCCAGAGAGGTTATGCGGCGGAGGTTGCGCCAGTGCTCGCCGTGGCAGCAGGACCCTACGGTGGTGTTGTCGTAGAATATATATTTTCCCGAGAGGGAGCGTACCCTGTTGGCCAAAGCAACGTCATGCTTAGTGAAACATTCTTGGTATGCTGTGGGTGATGAAACAACCACAACAAGACGTGACCCAAACCATAGGGATATGATGTTTCCGTATTTTTGGGACATGCGGTGGAAGAAACGGTGGATGGGTTGTTCGACGAGGTTGAGGTTGCCGATTATGGGAAGAGGAGTGGGACCAGGTGGCAGGTTTCGTAATTTTCTGCTTCTTTGGAAAAGGTATTTGAGAGTGATGAACAACACGAGGGAAAGAAGAGAGTAAGATAAGAAAGGAGACATTATTATTACTGTCATGGCTGGTTTTTGTACCACAGATTGTGCAGTGAGCAGTGGATGCAATATGCGGCATGGGAAGTGACCTATATATAACCAAGAGTCAGAGCCGCATTGGAGATTTTTATATTGACAAAAACTGGATTATCACAAAATGTTTTGCCGTCGTTAACCCGTTGTTTTTAGTACAATATTTTTCTTAACTTGTACATGTCATCCTTGAATTCAACAACCTATTCATTATATAATATTGTTTCGTGAGTTGAATTTTCAGATCAGTACAATGATTCTTCCTCAATCAATTCATTAAAAAACTATCTTAAATATAAGTTATGAAATAATTATTAGAAAATTAGAGTTGTAAATATGTAATTGTATTAAATATTTGAAGAAAAAAATTATGTGTATAAACCATATCTTACTTCAATATAATTGACTTTAATAAAAGATTATATTTTATTTATACCAAAATAAATTAATTGTATTCTTTTTATACTTCATTTAACTGCATGTGTACAATAACTCACTATTAAATAATTATTAAAATATAATATTAATATATTTAAATTAAACAAATTTATTTTTTCTATCTATCATATTAACATGGATGCTCTCGTCATGGACCAGCCAGTCAAGAAGGATACACATTGTCTGTACCAAGAAAAAAATAATTGTGTATTTTTTCTGTTACATATAATTTAACTGCATGTGTCCAACAATTATAAAAAAACAATATTAATATATTTAAATTAAACTTAAATTTATTTTTTATATTTATCGTATTAACGTGGATGTTCTCATGTTCCCAATAAAGAAAGTAGAGAGATTTCCAATATATGGAAAATAGGTTCTTATACAAGATCCCTCAAGATCTGCACATTATTCAAAAAAGAATAATTTTTCTCTCTTTCTCTCTCTTTAAGATCTCAAATTGAGATATACCATTAAAGGAAAAAATTAAAGAGATCTTGAAAAATCTTTAATCCTATGTTGTACTATAGAATTCACCAAAAAGTGATCTAAAATCTCAACTTAAGATCTACCATTAAAGATGCTCTACTTATTTTAATTTGACAAGTCATTACAAACTCTTAAAAGAATTATATTCATTAAGCTCTCGTATGTGATATATATATATATATATATATATATATATATATATATATATATATCGCCTTTGCAAAAGCACGTAACCACCTATGCCATCTAATATTCAATAGTTGCTACAACCGCAGGATCTTAATTAATTAGCTTGCAGCAACTCCAAGTACAAAAACAAACAACCCTTCGAAATTTAATTAAGAAGTGGAAGAAAAACACGATTACACTGCAAATTTGAACAACATATAACAATCAAACATAAATACATAATAAATATGAGGAGTCCATTTAACACATTTTAATCTATTGTTTTTATAAGATTAAAAAGAAAGAAATAAACTTGCCAAGACAAACATAACATGAGGGATAAGGCTTGTGTACGCCATGTTGCTCATCACTCTTTTTGTTTATGATGTTTGCTACTTCTCTAAACCGTCAAACAATGTGTGGCCTATGAGTCTGCATGATGAGTTGAAAAGCCTACGTCTTTGAATTTAATAATTTTAATAAGTGAAAAATGATAGTGAAGGTTACAAGTAATGAAAAACATCACCATTCGATATTAAATCAATAAATATAGCAGTTAATATATATTTACCCACCATAAATCATAAGAGACAGTTCTCTACTTTAGCCACCTTCATAATATTAATTATCTTATCTTATGTTTTTCAATAAGATTCAGGTCAAGAACAAAGATATTATTAAAGAGCGTGTCATTAAAATCATATGAAAATTAAAAAGTACTTATAAATTTTATTTTGAGGAGTTTTACTCTTTATTTAATGACTTTGTCTTCTAATTTAGAACTAAGTTAAATTTATTAAAATTTGTGATTTTCAATAAATATTAATCAATGATGGGTGAGTTTACTTAAAAACAACAATGGTTGACATAAAGTGGTAGTGACTTGTATTCTTTAATCGAGTTATCTAGGGTTTAAATTATGATTGACCTTTTAATATGAAATAAATTTTGTTGGGAGGAAAATATTCATCTTGTGTGCGCTCTCAAAGATTAATTATCTCTTTCCATGAGACTATTTAGTACCAATATGATAATCAACAAAAAATAACTTTAAAATAACTATTTTTTATATAAGTATTTTTCTAAGAAGCAAATAAAATTTACTTCTTAAATAAGTATAAAAAACTATTTTTAAGCATAAACAATTTAAGACAAATACATTAAGAAAATAGAAAATTACTTATTTTATTAAAACTTAAATAGATTTAAGGTCTTTGATAAATGATCAAATTTTGTTGGGGTCCCTAATTAAAATTTTCATTGTTTTGAGTTCCTAATATAATAAAACTTTTATTTTGAATTTCTGTCGTCGATTAAGTAATGTTGAAAATATCAATCATAAGGTGACACATAATCACTTAATCGGTATCAATGAATCAAAACAAAAATTTTAGTATATCAAAATTTTAAAACAATAAAAAATTAATTAAAAATTCATAACAAAATTTCATCATTTATTAGAGATCTTAAACATATTTTATTTTTTACTAAAATAATTGTTTTTAACAAATAAATTTAAATAAACCAACTTACTATAAACCATGTTAGGAAAGAAAATGTTGCTAGAAAGATTGTCACTCCTCTTTATCATGTTTTTTATTATTTATAATTAGGAAGATGAACTGCTATCGTATGGAAATTTGCAATTACTTATATACATGTTATTTTTATTTTTAATTATTACAAATTGCCTACTATTATATTTTAACATATAAAAAAATGACCTCATCATTAACTGCTAATAAATTCCATTTTCAAAGAGAGAAAAATGTAAACAGCAGACATACGACATCATCATTCATCTGTCTTTTCACTAGTATTTTTTTTTTTTAAAATAAGCTGAAAAAGATTATATTATATTCCCTGCACAACACAGGAATGCGTATACGGTTACGAGATATTTTAATGCTATTAATATACATAAAATATACAACAACCACCTCTCATCTCATGCAGAAATTATTAAGTAATTCTGTAAAACGACGTTATAGTCTCAATCAATATTTATATAATATATAAATAATTAAAAATATATTTATTAAATGAAAGATATATTTATTAATTATTTAACAAAAATTAATTATATTATTTTTTAATGTAAAGAATTTTAATTAAATTTAAAATATTAAATTATTTACCTCTCATATTATTGTTAATCATATTATAAATAATATGGTAATTTTAAACCATTTATTGTTAGTATGGCTTTGATTTCTGACTGCCCAAAGCCACCAACAATTTCAGTGTTTCCCAAAAAATAATCTCCGAATTCTGTATACATTGAAGTTATAACAACTCCCTCATTTACCCAATAAGGATTAAAAAAAAAAAAAAAAACTCCCCCATTTACCCATATTAGCATCAACTACAAGACAATAACTCCTCCTTGAAATCCACCCAGAATATACCCCCCTTCATCTGCACCAACCCTAGCTAGGCAATTTACTACCTTCCCATTGAAACAAACTAAATAATTGGAGATGCCTCAAAAAAATAAGTCAATGTAGATTGTTAAGAGCAATAGTGTAGACTTTTCCATGCATTATTTTTATGCCAACGCATTCAACGATGAAGACTCTCGGTGCATGGTTTGGAAAAATACACATCAAATTACTACATCATATACGAACTAAATTATCATTTCATTAATAATTTTAGCTAAGATATTTCTTATATATTGATCTAATCACTAAATTATAATTATATATTATTTTAATTTTTTTGTATTTAATTTTATTTAAATCAAATAATTATATTATATAAAAATTATAATTCTAAAACATGTATAACATCAATTTTAATATAAATGAACAGAATATTAAATAGTTGTATACTAATATAAAACTTTCTAGACATAATTTGCATAACAATAACTTTTCATAAATCTTAAGAAAAAATATTCAATAAAAATTCATTAATAATTTAATAATATGATACTAATTATCCCTCGACTTTAGTATTGATATTAAAAATTCAAACTCCGCAGCGTTAGCTGTTCTACTGCTTGTATATAAAACCAGAAAATTATTTATATATTAGAATATACAACTTGATGTTTTTAAGGTTCTTCATTAGCCAAAAAAATTACCTTAATTATCTGAAAGCTGAAACTATATTTCCTTTATTTATATCAATACACTTAATCTTTTTAACTATTTATATCTTTCAATTTATCCTATTTCATTTCCATCTCTAAATTAAATTCCAATCATCTATACAAATTATCAATAGTAAAAAATTATATTTTAATAAATTTTTCATGATAAATTTAAAATATAATTTATATATTTAAGAATTTTTATTGCTTATAAATTTTAATCCTAATATACTTTATATATTCAGAAATATTCATTTGTTATAATTTTTATATATAAAAATAAACGTTTACTACTTTTTTTTTGGTGAATAAAAACGTTTACTACTAGTTATACTTTTTAATAGGGGTGTTCTTGATGAATTGAGACATGCGATTTCTGGTTGGGAAACTAGGATACCAGTCTGGTTGGAAAATAAGGATATCAGTCTATTTCTATTCTTGGTGAATTGAGACTAGAGCTTTTTGCTAGGAAATAAGGATACCAGCTGGGATAATTGTTGGGAAATAAGGATACCAGCTGGATTCATTTCGTAGTTCCTTGAGTCCTACTACTGTTGAAGCTCTCATTTGTGCCCAAAATTGGCTTAGATCTACTAAGCAAAATGTTAATGACTTGAAAGTTGAAATAAATGAAGCGGAAAAAATTGAATCAGGTGTATAATTATTAATCTCTTATTTCATTTTTATATTTGTATAAAATATCAATTAATTTTTGTGCTAACGAGGTTGTGTTTAAATTTTTAGAATTGTTTGGTTTGACTTTAAATACTGCTAATATTGGGTCTCCAAGTGTTGAAACTGCAAGTGTTTGAATTTCTTAATGTATTACTTTTAGGTATATTGTTATTTGTTTCACCTTTTTTTCATATATTGTTTACCATGTTTATAATATTAATGAATCATATTTTGTTTATTTGTTTGTTTCAGCAAATATGATTGCAACAAAATTGGTTATAACAAAGCTTGGTTTGTAAGATTTAGTTGTGATTCAAACTATTATAGTAAATATTGTTCACAAATCTTTTGTTTTAATTTATATTATAAGTCTATTTTATAATATTATGTTGATGGTATTAAATGAATCAATTTTATTACTTTCATACATTTGATAATATTGTGTTAATTGTATGAGATATTTGAAAGAATCGTGATATAAAATAGTAATTTTAAAAAAAAAATTAAATGGGTAACCCGGTGATCTGAACCGAACCGAACTGTTCATGAACGGGTTGGGTTGGATTGGGTTTCAATTTTCTTCTTTCTGAAAACCGAACCGAACCGATCAAATTTGATTAAATTGGGTCCTAAATTTGACCAAAACCGATCCGAACCGACCCGCGAACACACCTACTTTTTAACAACAAATAATTGACTCTTCTTGAAAGCGCTATTTTGTCTTGTTTCAGGGTTTCACGAAACACTTGCTTTCCCAGTTTCAGTTGCATGGAAATCCCATTCAAATTCATGGCTTATCCGTCAAAATTAAACGTAATAAATGAAACAGTATTTGTCAAGTAAACATTTACTAGTAATCCTTTTTTAAGAAAAAAATAATAATTGAGTCTTCTTGAAAGGGCTATTTTACCCGGTTATTACACGTGCTTTAATTTCCTCGTTTTAGATACACGGAAAACCGATTAAAATTCATCGCTTATCCGTCAAAATTATCCGCAATAAATAATATATTTGTCTATAAAATATTTGTTAGTTTGTCAAACAAATACACATAATAAAAAATTAAATTTAACTTGATTCAAATGTGAACTGTAGATTCTAATCCAAGTCTATATAGTTAGAATAATTAAGGATATAATTATTGAAATTGCTACCTATGTCAGCATGAATTTGAGTATGAGTATTTTCTTAAAATAGGCATAAAAATAAATACTAATACTGCCCATTACCATGCCGGGCCTTCTTAAAAATTTGAATGGAGGAACCACTTACGTTGAATTGGTCTATGGTCAGAGAGAGACCTCTCTTATTTAAAAATTACCATATGTTTGACTTCAAGGGATTACAAATACTAATTATGAAATTATATATATAATGTGATTCATGTGAGAACAATTAATAAAAATTATCGGATCAAGATTAAAAATAATAAACGGTTGAAATTTAATATATCATCAAATCTTTAAAAGATTAACCAAATAATAAACAAGTCTATGAAAATTTAAATTATCACTCCTTAAAATATGTCAATTAACCCATCATCATCATGATCATCATTATCACCACCATCATCATCAATCCTCACTACTACCATCGTCAATAACTATCATCTCTGTCGTCGTGACCTTCTTCGTCATCGCTACCACCATCATGACCATTGTTGTAACAACCACCGTGATTGTCGCAACAGATACCATAATTGTCGTTGTTGTCATTATCACCATTGCCATTGTCATGACTATTGTTGTCATAACTATCGTCATCACCATTGTCGATGACAGTGGTGACGACAACGATCATGATGACAAAGGTGATGACGATGGTCATGGTGACAGTAACATGATGAAGATGGTCATGTCTACAGAGGTGATGATAATCATGATAATAGTGATGATGATGTAATAACAATAATTGATATATTTTATGACATGATTTATTTGATAAATCTTTTAAAGATTTAATGATTAAATTAAATTTTAATTTTAAATATTTTACTCTAAACCGTTTATTATTTTCAATTATAATATGATGATTATCATTAAATTTTATTATGTTCTCATGTAAGGAAGTATTTTTAAAGGAGTCATGTTTCCTCTCTCTCTCTCTCTCTCTATATATATATATATCTTTTTTAATGATTTACATAGGAATTAATTAAAAAAATTCAAATTAAAGTTGTATTTCTATTATTAGTAATAAAAAATGAAATAAAAATAACATATTTCTTCAAACTAAATATCAAAGTCTCATTTTTGGTTTTAAGCATTATTCATATATTTTATTTTGATCTCATGCATTATTCCTTTACTTGAAACTTTTTCTTTATTTGTGTAATCATGTTTTTTATTCTGTATTCTGTGCACCTTTTTAAAGTTATTTTCCTTTAAAGATAATGAAATAAGGAAGACAAGTACATGCATGTGCATATTTTTATACTTTTTATATCTATAGGAATAATTAAATTCAAATATAAAAAAATTTACAATAATTTACATGCACACATTCAATTCACTGAATTAGATCTTATGCATATTTATTTTACTCGTTGCATCAAATTGAATGATGTGATATAATACGTAATTTGTTTAATGTCTCATTTACTATCTTATATGCTATGTTTTACTGATGAGATTTGTTTCGTAATTGACATTGATAAGAAATTTTAAATACGCCCACTATGCTTGTTTTTTCAACAACCTACTATGTTTTTTATTCGTACAATATTATAGTTATTATAATGATATTCACATGTATAATATTTATATAATTTATGGTTTTTCTGTCATTAAATATTTTTGTAACTACTTTTGACAAACTTATTTCCAATTTATTTGAACTTATTTCATAGCATAAGTAGTTCTACAAGTGCTTAAAAAACTTATGAAGCTGTAAAAAAAAGCTTATGAAATTATTTATGTTTTATCTTATAAAAAAAATATAAAAAAAAATCCTATATGTGTGTGAGAGAGAGAGAGTGGGTGAAAGCGGTTGGTGATGTTTGCAAATTGCTGCGATGGTTCGTGTGCAGAAGGCATTATCTTCAATTCATCAAGTATATATTAGTAACATTTGTCGAACTAATCTTCATTTTAGTTTCTGAATTTATGAACATGCAGTTGTTATAATAATTCTTAAAATGTCAAACAAATTGTTGAGATTAAAATTGTCATTTTAA
Organism: Glycine tomentella; assembly: GCA_007407185.1. NCBI lineage: Eukaryota > Viridiplantae > Streptophyta > Magnoliopsida > Fabales > Fabaceae > Glycine > Glycine tomentella. The sequence continues at coordinate 868,457 of PYAF01006018.1, read as the reverse complement.
TTTTATATATGCATAACAAATTACTATCGTAATTGTTCCTAAATTTTATAACTTAGTATGATTCTATTGTGATTTATAATAAAATTAATGGCAGAAATTAATATGGCTTACGAAATTTAGTTTTTTAAAATTTATTAGATATTTTTCTAAATTTAAATATTACTATAACATCGCCTTTAAATTAAAATTTAAAGATTAAAATAGAAGTTTACTCACATTTTGTTACCAAAAGCTGAACCAGAAACTCTTGCGCTCATATGCGACTGGTCAACAAAGGCCTATTCCTTCATCTAAAAAAAAGAGACCTACTCCTTTGTTTGTGGATTCGGATAGGCTCTGGAGTCAGATGCAAACCAATTTTTTAATGGTGTATTTGATAAAGATGAGAGAAATAATATTGAAGAGAAATTTTATATTTTTTTTTTTTATAGGATCTACACCTTTTACACTCTACACTTTAACTATAAAAAATCTTTTTTTATTTTCATCTTCTAAATAAAAAAAAAAGGAAGATAGGATCAATATTCAAGCTATATTTAGTTGTTGAGGTGGAAAGAGTAGTCACTCTCTTGAACAGGTAACTTTGACTCAACAGGGCTTAGTTTAGGTAGAAGATGCTTGTAGGGATATTTTAAACTCGACCATGGATGCTGGAAAGATATGTTTTTGCAGTAGTCACTCTCTTGAACAGGTAACTTTGACTCAACAGGGCTTAGTTTAGGTAGAAGATGCTTGTAGGGATATTTTAAACTCGACCATGGATGCTGGAAAGATATGTTTTTGCAATGGATGTAGATTTTGTAACTAGGCATGGCAACGGGGCGGGTACTACATTCCCCGTCCCTATCCTCGTCCCAAAATCCGCTCCCCGTCCCCGTCTCCATTTCTCATCGGGTTTTAAAATCTATCCTCATCCCCGTCCCCGTTGGGGTCGGGTTTTTCCCGCCCCGTCCCGCCTCCGCTATTTCACTAAAATTTTAAAAATAAAAAAATAATATAATTTTTTAATTGAAAAATCGGATAAAAAATTTAATTATGTAACAAAAAAATAACAATAACAAACTCACATTTAAAATATGGGATCATAATTTTAAAATTACAAAACAAAATCAATCAATTCAATTAAAAAAAATTAGAAAATAATATATTTTTTTATTTTTTTAATATTATTTATTACAGGGCGGGGGCGGGGGCGGGGGCGGGACGGATATCAGTAACCCCATACCCGCCCCCGCCCCCGCTTTTGGCTATCGAGAAAAATCCGAACCCGAATCCAAAAAATTCGATTTTTCCCTATTAAAATCGGGATGGATTCGGACGGGTACTCACGGGTTTGGGTCCCGTTGCCATACCTATTTGTAACACAAATACCTTTCTTTGAAATTAATTTGTTTATAACATTGTCAAACATAAAATATGTAAACACCTTTTTCAAAAGAAATTTGAATCTTAATTTATCATGTGAAATATTAGCTCCTTTCACTAGACCAAATTCCAATAATAAAGAAATCTGAGTTTAATTACTCTATATTGTGGGTTATACATTAAAAATTGTAGATTATTATTATTATTATTATTATTTTGACAATCAATTGTCATTGTTTATAAGAAAAATAATGGTGTAACTAAAAAGTATTAAATATTATTCTATCTATTTTTGGGACTAAAAAAAATTATCCGTAATATAAACACCCCCAATTAATGATTTGTTATTTGGTTAAATTTTATTAGTATATATTCCCTTCTATTCTTTTTATAAGACTTAATTGACTAATTCACTAGAATTAAGGAAATGAGATAATTTAGTTAATTAGTAGTATTAAATTTGTCTTAAATTAATTTTTTTCATAATTACTCCTGATTAACATGCATCATTGAGATTCTTTTAAAAAAAATATTAGATTTTATTCTTTTAATCTCTCACATCATTGATATATATTTATTGCTTTAATTTTTATCGAATATGCATATGAATGTTGTAGTAAAGTTTTAAAAATGCTCTTTATATAAGACAAAAGTCTCTCTAAGGCTTAAGACATTAATATATTTCATTTACTATTTATTCAACTCATAAAAATGACTAATTGTACTTATCAAAGAGCTTAAGATGTGTGGAAAGAAGATATAATTTTTGAAAAAATACAACATCAATTTTCATAAAAATCAATATTATCTTATGCTTGTTAACATCAATTTTTGAAAAACTGGTGTTAACATTCACATAACAATACCGATTTTTTAAAAAATTGATGTTAACATTCACATAACAACATTGATTTTAAAAAAATTGATGTTAACATCATCACATTAACATCAGTTTTTTAAAAACCTATATTAACATCGCCATATTCCAAAAATCGATGTTAACAAAATCAATTTATTCACAAAAATGTCATCACCTTTTTGTTAATATCAATTTTATCAAAAACCAATATTAAAATAACGATATTGAAAATATATATTCTTTTTAATAGTATTTGTATATTTTAATACAAATATTTATTTTTTTAATTTCTTAACGGATATCTAAGATACTTCTTAATTATGATACCCTCGTACCATTAATGTCTGATTGTTTTTTCATTTAATTTATCAGCCGCAAAAGACTATATATGTTAATATAAAAGGCGAAATCTGAGTGAGATGCCTATAAAAGGCGAAATATAACCCAAATAATCTATAATCATGATGCAGAATAAAAAGGCCACATTAATAGAATAACGGATTGCAACACCGGTCCTGAAAAGAAACCATTAATAAATTGTTTGACTTTACTAGCCAACCCTACGAATTCCATAATTTTGTAAAGAATGTGGTCCTCTTACGGAATAATTATTAATACAATAATGAATTTGTTGCTTCAGGAGATTATCAAATATGGAATTCTCCTGCTGCTGGTTGCTACGGTTCTCATATATATATATATATATATATATGAATGAACGCATTCAAGATAGTATCACATCTCTTACTGACACTCTTTAACTGATTCTCCCCTCCAAACTCCTGGAAATCAAACCACCTTGGAAAGGCAAGTCATTATTTGAAACTAATTCAATATTATTAATTGTACATAAAATAAGTTATTCTAACGTATTTTTAACATATATATATATATATATATATTTAAATTATTTATTTTATTTTTAGTATTTTCTTTTTTGAATATATATAGACATATATGAACATACTTGAAGAGATCGAAACAAGCAAATGACAGAAAATAAACGACAAACAAAGGAGATTTCCCCTACATCGGTTCCGCTTGAAGCACGTCAATAAGCTGCTGATATAGGGCGAGTTTAGCACTTGCATGCAATGTTGTTAAATCATAGAGTCTAGGTAGAATCGGTGAGCTGAGTAAAATCGTAAAACCGTAGAAACGTAAATCGTATATAAGAGTCTACTTTATATTTAAAAAAAATAAACTGAATATCCAACATTAAAACACATCAAGTCATCACTATTAAAGAGTTCAAGTATCAAGTATCAGGCAAACCGCAACACACAAACA
>PYAF01006018.1:841752-864843 GCA_007407185.1 Glycine tomentella | reverse complement strand
TGAGTTTCGAAAAACCTAAATTTCGCTTTTATATGGACTGAGTCAACTCGGCGAGTCAACCGAGTTAACCGAGTTGACTCGCGAGTTAACCGGTTCTGCTTCCATTTGCGAGTATGCTACCGAGTCGACTCGGCTGGGCTGGTGAACTCGTTGACTCGGCCGATTCTACCGAGTCAACTCGGCGATTTAACAACAGTGCTTGCATGGAAGGCCTCAGAGTCAGAGGTACGTAACGTAGTTCCCATTTTACATTTTAGCCACAAAATTTGCACCTCTCCGTACTGATTATTTATTTATTTAAATTTATATTAAAAATAATATATTTTTATTTTTAATTTAATTCATTTTCTTATAAAAAACATCTATTAATACTTCTTTTTTCCCTTCATCTATTAATACTTATAAATAGACATAAAATCTATAAATACACACTTAACTATTACTCGTAAGCAAACAAATTTTAATGATGGGTGGTGAAAAGTTATTACTCAACTACTCATGCTTATCTCGGAGATTATCATTCCTAGTCCAAATTCAAAGTCAAACACTCCTGCTGCTCAAAAGTTAAAAATTAACGTCGAAGATTTTTTTTTGATTCATTTGCTCTTTTTTTATTCATAAATTAACGTTGAAGATGAACAGCTATCCTATGGAAACTCATTCATGTCGTATGTCATTTAGTATAAAGAAACATCAAATTATATCATAAACTAAAGTACTATTTCATTAATAATTTTATATAATATTCAATTTTTATACGTTATATAAATTAAATTAACAACTATATCCTATATAACAACTAAAAAGTAAATAACTATAAATAGATTTATTATTAATATATTCTAATTAATTATTATTTTTATTTCACGCTAATCATCTTAGCTTATATTTTTATTTAATATTTTTATGATATATTAACTATTTTATCTGATAATTTTCTCCCAACTTACTTGGCGTAAGGTTGGGGATAGATCTGTTTAAAACTAATATAACCCATTTTGAATTTTCAAACTGGTAAAAAATTAAAATTGATAAAGTTGAAAATAAAAAGTAACCACGTTTTTATGGAAAATTAGTTTTCAGTTCCTAAAGTAAAAAAATAATCAAACTAAACTAACATTATATTTATTGGATTTTCTTTTATACATAGTATAAAATCTTATATTATCCTAACCCAATTTTGATAAGTATTCACATGTTGACTTTTTTATAGTTAGTGATTAAATTATGAGTTTATATACCAACAAGTCTTGGTTATAATGGTCCTAGACTTTGATTCTTTTATGTAAGGTCTCATATTTAATCCATATAAATGAAAAAATATATAGTTAAAATGGTAAATTTTAGTAAACGTCACTAATCAAATTTTTTGACGGAGATTAGTGTAAAACTTTTAGATACTCTACACCAATTTCATGGTATAAAAAAATTATGAGTTTATATATAGAATTGACTATGCATGACTAATTCAGAGCGGGAGAGAGAGTACGGTTTGTGTGGAATATGAATAATATGTTATATAATAATATTTATAAATAATTTATTATAATATTTACGTAATTTAAGTTAAATTTTATGAAACTATAGGTTTAGATAAATTTTATTGTAAAAATATTTTTTATAAAATTTTAGAATGATAAATATGTTGCTGTAAAAAATGATTAATTTGTAAAATTAATATATTTTGTTTAAGTTTAACATTTTTGGAATTTTTTATTTTTTGTACTTTGGATATTTTCTGTAGTTTCCACTAAAAAATTTCTGGAATATATGCTGCGACAATAATATTTTTAAGGAATTTATAAATAAAAGCCTTGACGATTTTCAAAAGATTAATATATAAAAATTAATAGAAAATATAATATTTAATAAATTCAAAACTATAAATTTTACTATAATATTATTTTAAAATTGTAACAATCATAATAAATTATTAATTAGAATTTATTTTTATGACATGATTATCTATCACATTTAATAAGAAATATTTTCAGATATTTTATACTAGTATTGAATGAGTTAATAAGAATATTTTAATTTTTTACATCATCAAAATTTTTCTTATAATTCAGAAAAGTCCAATTCCTACCTTTTTTTCTTTCATAGGAACAATTTTATGAAAAAGACAAATATTCAAAAAAAAATTTAGAAAACAATATTTACTAACTTTTATTTAAATTGTATATCAAATATAAAAATAATATATTATCAACTTAATATTCTTAAAAGATAAAAAAAAATCTTTGTAAAAAAGGAATTAAACTAAAATCAAAGGCCTATACCGTCTCAAAAGTTAAAACAATAAATAGACAAGAGTCGTGTCGAATTCGAAAACATTCATTAGCTGTCGTGCGTCATGTAATTAGACAAAGATACAACAAATTACAACTTACACTAAACTATCATATGATTAGAATTTTATATAAAATTTATTTTAATTAATTTACTTATCAGATTATAAATATATTTATTATTTTAATAGTTTACGTTACATTATATTTAAATATATAAAAAAATAAAATATATATTATATATATCTACTTTTGATGTTTATTACCAAAATATAAAACTATTTAAATTAATATATGATTTTATGAAAATAATTTCTATGATATTTCCTAAATTTAATATTAATTTAATTAAAATTATTAATAATAATCAATAATAATATAATAAAAATTAATGCAGTATACATTATAATACCGTAATTTTATCCTCATTCTTAGTTTACAATATTTATGTTGAAATAATCAAATGCGCCAGGCATTTTCACGTGATTGCTTGCGTATAAAAACAAATTGCCCTTTATTTAGCGAAAAATATTTTGACTGTACTCTTGAAAGGGACACTATTAATTTTATAAAGTTCTTTTTTATTACGTCCTTTCGCGTTATTGATAGCCATGGCAATACCATTCAAAGGAAGATGAAAATCATTGGTCACTGTTCAGTCGTCACATATAGTACTATATATATCTCAATTCCTATTCTATCAAATTAGATTAGATATAGTCGTGTATATTGCAAATGCTAGATTAATTTTTCATTCTTCTTGGTCTTCTTTGGCACCATTAACTAATTGAATCCACACATGCATTGGAGAATTGAAGAGGCTACCAATTAGTCACTTAGGAAGGGCATTAATTCAACTTCAAGAGTCTATGCCAGGATTGCCATGCTTCTTCTCCTTTTGCTTGGACAAACTTGTGACCTGAAATTAATGAGAAAATTAATAGGTGGTCCGAAGTTATTAATTATGATCTTCACGAATCTCTAAAAGCCCATATGATATATATATATATATATATGTGTGTATATATATATATATAATATTATTAATTTTCTCTTTAAATTAAAAAAATTAATTAAGTACTTTATCTGTACTTATTTACAAGACATAATCAAATTTTTTTGATTCTTATTATAAAATTTCATTTCATCTCTTTTGCTCAGTAATTATTTTTTATTAAAATACTTTTATTTATTTTAGTCTATAATTAAATACTACTTTAAATTGTCAATTTCTTTCTTATGAAGATTGAAAAAGATAAAAAGACTCTTATTAGTGTTAAGGGCAAATTTAAAAAAAAAATAGTTAAAAAAATTAATATTAATACTTAAATTAACTAATTTTTAATGGGAATAATTTAATTAATTATATTCTATAGATAAAAATAGAAGAAATATATATCACATAAAAATTGATCAGAATTATAACTATTTAATAATTGTATAGTTATTTTAAACTACTTAATAATTTCTAGACAGTCAACGTCCATTAATGCTGGTTTTGTTATTATTTTTTTGATGAACTGTGTATATTCTTCTAATAGCAAAAGGTGGAAGAGGACTATATATAAGAGGTAAGTCAAAGAAGAATGAAATATTTATGTTATATTTTTAATTGGCATAACAATTTCTAATTAAAGAGATAAGAATTAAGACACACTGAATGAGACAGGTGTTCTCCATCCTTGATAGCAGAAGGTGGTGAGGAAATCTAATGATATACTTAGTTGAAAAGGAAAAGAAAGAAAAAAAATGAAAGTGAGATGATTTTTAAGTTGTTTGGTTGCATAAAAAAATGAAAAGAAAGAAATAAAAATGTATAAAAATGATATAAAACCTGAAATAGATTTTTTTTGTATATTTATACTTTCTTAAACCTTTTCTCCATAATTTTCCTTCCAATTTAGACCGATTGAGTTTTTCGGCGTCACTCATCAAAATGCATTTGTTAATTCCTTCTTTTGTAAAACTCCGAATAGAGAGAAGATTATAAATTGCTATTTTCTTTCTATCATGAATCATTATATTCCCTCGTTATTCAATTGAAACAAAAAGACCTTAATTAAGTGGAGGTGTGAATTAACTATGTCAGAAAAAGAGTGAAAATATTGGAAAATCTGTATTGAATTTTTAATTAACACGAGAAAAGTTCTGATTGAAGGAAAATATATTAATACACCCATCATACAGGTGATTTCCGTCCAAAAACATTGTTCATACATTAAGATTTTTGTGTAAGAGTCAAACGACACCATCTGACAATGTGGATTTTGTAAACATTTTTACCTTGTGTCTTTGAATACTCATCTTGCTAATTTTTCAATGTTCAATTTAGACGGCTAGCTTTTATGGCAACTTAGACGGCTAGCTTTCATTAATTTCAATTTAAGTTTAATAATGACAAGCTTCTCCAGAGATTAATCATAGATAAATTAATAAATACTTCTTACCAACATTGATAATAATAAAAAGTTTAAAGCTATTGTCATGGGAACTAAATTTATTGGAATTTATCTATATTTGTTCTTCCTTTCCATAAACTGAAAAAGTATCTTCCTACATTCTTTTCATATTTTTTGTGTTTTAACTTTTGAATTTTTTTAAACAATTAATATTTTAGAATTTCAAAATTTAATATTTTTTCTCAAATATATCTTTATTTTATTGAGAATTAATTTGAATGGATATGTTTCATTAATTTGTTATATGAAATACATCATGTAGATCATAATATATAGAAGTGGTTGTACAATAGAATTAAATAACGACTTTCTCTAATTATCAACTATTTCAAATATAAATTGAAGATAATATCAAATAGATAACAAATATTTAAAATACAAATTAAAGGTAACATCAAGTAGTATGAGAAGGAAGTAGTACACTCGTAATATTATTCAAATTAATAGACTTATTATGGATGAAAAAGTTTTTTTTTAATATTTAACATATTACAAAAACCCTAAATTTTACTCTCAGAAACCAGTAAAATTCAGTCACACCCAATATATCCTTCTCCTTGAAAGAACCCTTGTCTTCAAGATCTAAGTTAGGAAAGGTACTTACACTAGAGTACCCCCAAATAGAAGCCTCGTACAAATCTAACTTTCCACTAATTAACCAAAATTTTAAACGCGTGCTCTTCTTTTGTAGCTCATGAATGTTCAAGACAAAACTGAAAATCAATCGGTTCTATTGGTCAACCCCTTTCTTTCCATTTGTCAGCATCCATGTATATTTTGTTTCTCCATCAATATGTATCAATGATCAGTCCCATTGATATATATCCCCACCCTTTGCTCATGTCTAAAAAAATAATGATCGCAGAGCAATAATATTATTGAATAAAGCACCGTACCCCTGAATAATTGCTAGATATTCAACAACCAATATATACAATAATAATAATAAACCAATTATATATTTTCATCCTATATTTTTTGTCCAGTTGGAATAAAATGACCATATATTTGCTTACTACCCCCCAGTCAGAGTTTAACAAATTAATCATAATGTATTAAAATATTATGACATTTCTATTATTTAAAGTGACTAGTCATTATTTTATAATTTTTTTATTATTAGTTATATGTGATATTATTAGACTTAAATATTTTTTAGTTTTTATATTTAATTTAATTTATATTTTTCGTTCTTGCAAAATTATTTTTGTATAATAAATCTATATAGCAATAATGTTCTAAAATATTCTTTATTATTATTTTAAAAGTATAGTTTTATAGTTAGAATATCTTTGAGTCTATTTATTTTCTATCAAGAATATGGTTAGACTTATTATTTAGAGTGAGAATATTATTTATTTATTTCGAGTTGATTTTTGTATTTAAAAAGTTCTTGTAGGGTGTGGGATTTAGTAAAGTTGTTAAAATTGGTTCCATGATTGAACCGGTCTAGGTAATGGGTCAAGGGTCAGTGATCTAATCGGTGAGCTAGTAATTGAATCGGTATATATTAAAAATTTAAAATTATATATATATCTATTATATACAAGTATATAACTAACATTATTTGAGCAAGAAAAACTCATTCATACTTCAAAATCCAAAATAACTATTAATAATAATCAAAAAAATTTCAAAAAATCCAAAAAAACACATAAAGAAAAAAAAAAGAACCTAGACCTGTTCGGCCGGCCGGTTTTGACCGGATCAACTGCATGACCAGTTCAATAGCAGAACCGGACCGGTTATGCGACCGGTTCCCTGTCAGACCGGCCGATACGAACTAGTTTTGGGATTTAGGCATTTTTAAGTGCATGACTATTTGACTTTAGATGGTATTCACAAAATATTTGATTTTATTATTTTTTATCTCTAGTTGGGATTGATATATACACTATTAATAATGATTGATATAAATACTAGTGACTTATGCTCTTTAATTAAGTGATTTAGAATTTGAATCTCGATTGATTTTTGGGTATGAAATAAATTGTATTGAGAAAAAAATATTCAACTTATATGTACTCATAGACTCTGATTAAGATTTATCATCATTTTTTGATGGGATTATTTCACAACAATATCATAATTAAAATAAAAAAATATATATACACGATCAGTCATGAAGTTGCATCCAACGGATAAAAAAATCTTGTAAGGGAGAAAAATAAATACACAAATGCAATTATTAGGCCATATAATAAAATCGTTTTGACTGATATATAGCTGTCATGCATATGTTAGAATTTGTTAGTACTTCATAACTATCATGACATATTCGGTTGTAATTAATCCAAGAGTTAGTATATGAATTTGGAAGTAGGTAGTTCAGGAGTAACATGCAGTACAGTGTGGTCCAATATTAAATATGATGGCCATCTCTTTTTATAACATTATACATTACATTTTTCACATGTATTAATGCATAATAGTAGTAATAATTATATAAATAACTAACCTGTGTATCCAATTTTTTAAATATAAAAAAATTGCGACAGACGAGTACAAAAACTAGTATCTTACAGGCCATGTGTTAATTAGGAAAAAAAAAAAATGCATTCGGAGAGAATCTTAAAAGGTGGAGGAGACCAAGAGAGTGAATGGGACCAGGATTGTTCATTGTACAGGGTGTTAAAGAGAATTTCCTAATGCACGCTTTGTTAAATTTTCATGTCCAATCTACGTAAAAGTCGGAAAATAACAACATATTGCATTAATAACATTATTACGTAGAGTCTCTAAAAAAATTATTACGTACAGTTACAAGTCAGTGTTAGAAAAAATGTATCCTGGAGAATAAGTGACGTGATTGATTGGATTTTGATTCAGTGTTGTGTGATTACATTTCTTAACGCAAGTTTAATTTTGTTCAATTTTCATGTGCAAATCCATATGTATTTACTGTGTGTATTCAAACAGACTGCTCCAATATTCCACAAAAAGCATGGCAACACGTCAATATTTGAACAAGTGTTTTAATTTGCTTACCACATCCAGTACCATGCATATACGGGAACCAATTACCCAAGTGATTTATTTAAATGGTTAATATCTTCCACCAAATTTTTTCCCTACAAACAAACTTTGAATTGAACCATTGACTATATACTTGAAAAGGACAAAATTATATACCAATAAAAATATACACTGTATTCTATTCACCAATGTTAGCTATGCACCAACCAATTCCCGTGATACCTTCACCCACCAAACTCCTTTGCAACCATGGATGTGATGTGGTCTCCACCAGTTTAATTTAAAAACCTATTTATTAAGTTAAACATTTTATGTCGATTTCTTTTTTGTTATTTGACTAAATCAAAATCATATAAGTTGGTCCACCCACCTTATCCTCTTAAGAATAAATTATTGTTAATTTTATCCCTTATCTTCTTAGAAATAAGTTGTTGCTAATCTTATTCCTTATCTTCTTAAGATAAGTTGTTGCAAATCTTATCCCTTATCTTTAGCAACTATGTCCACTTTTTATGCATATAAATAAATAGTCTCTTTGATGGGAAGAGGTTATAAAAGGAAATGTGCACCATGGTCAAGGTCCTTGTGCTTGTTATCTGAAAAATCTTAATACATTATCAGTGAGTGATAATGAAAGCATAGAAGATCCTAAAGCCAAAAGTCAGATTAGTTTTTCTAAATTGTTTACAGATTAGTAGTATAATACTATGAAAGATGAGATGAATTCTATGGCATCGAATGGAGTCTGAGATCTTGTTCAATTTCGTGATTGTGCGAAAGCCATTGGATGTAAATGAGTCTTCAAAACTAAGAAAGACTCATTAGGCAACATTGAGAGATATAAAGCAAGACTCGTAGCCAAAGGATTTAATCAAAAGAAAGGAATCAACTACAAGTAAACATTCTCTTTTGTATCTAAGTAAGATTCTTTTTGCATTATTCTAGCACTAGTTGCACATTTTGACTTAGAGTTACAACAAATGGGTGTGAAAATGAATTTTTTCAATGGAGACATAGAGGAAGAGGTTTATATGAAACAACCTGAAGGATTCTCCTTTATTGAGGGTGAGCAATTGGTATGCAAGCTTAAGAAATCTATATATGAAACAAGTCTCTTGTTAGTAGTACTTAAAATTTCATGAAGGTATTTCTTCATTTAGTTTCGTAGAAAATGTTACGAATCATTGTATATACTAGAAGGTTAGTGGGAGCAAAATTTATTTTCTTATTTTATATGTAGATGATATTTTACTTGCAACCAATTACAAGGGTTTGCTATATGAGGTTAAACAATTTCTCTTTAAGAACTTTGATATAAAGGATATGGACGATGCCTTTTACGTTATTGGCATCAAGAGACAGAGTAAGAGATGTTCTTGGTTTGTCTCAAGAGACCTATAATGACAAAGTTTTGAAAAGATTTAGAATGAGTGATTGTTCACCAAGGATAGCTCCCATTGTGAAGGGTGACAGATTTAAGTCAATGTTCAAAAAATGATCTTAAGCGAAAACAAACGAAAAACATTGCTTATGCTTCAGCTGTTGGAAGCCTTATGTATGCTTAGGTCTATGCAAAATCTGATATTGCTTTTTATCACTACTACAATGCCGGTCTTTCACGACCGTTGTTAGAGGCCTTCAATGATGGTTCATTAACCGTCTTCGTATCATGCGTTGTAGCAAACGAAGCTTTTCAATGACGGTTATGGAACCGTCTTTGTTTCCACAATTTTAAGATGGTTCTTTTAAACAACCATCGTAGTTTTTTAAAAAAAAGAAAAAAAAAATTAGCCATTCAAAGACAGTTTTCACAAACAACCGTCTTAGAAAGTAAGATTCAAAGACGGTTCTACCAGACAACCATCTTAGAAAGCAAGATTCGAAGACGATTTTTGCCTCACTATTTTCTTTGAATGTCTCATAATTTTTCACACTCTTTCAAAGACAATTTTTTGGCACAACCGTCTTAGAAAGTAACATTCAAAGACGGTTATTAGCAACAACCTTCTTAGAAAGTGATATTCTAAGAATGTTATAACTAGAACTGTCTTAGAAAGTGACCATTCTAAGACGATTATAGTCAAAAATCGTCTTAGAATATCTTTTTTTTTAAACAATTCAAGGACGGTTTTATCGTTTATTGGAAACCATTGTTGTTAGCTGCCTTTTTTAAAACATTATTATTTAATTTTATAATAAAATAACTGAAAATTAATTATTAATATTTAACTAAAAATTGTTATGGATTTAATTTCTTACTTAAAAATTATATTATTGTAATAAAACCATTTTAGACTGTCTTTTTTTTCAAACAATTCAAGGACAGTTTTATCGTTTATTGAAAACCGTCGTTGTTAGCTGCCTTTTTTTTAAACCTTATTATTTAATTTTATAATAAAATAACTGATAATTAATTATTAATATTTAACTAAAAATTGTTATGGATTTAATTTCTTACTTAAAAATTATATTATTGTAACACACTTAAAACACAAATACAAGTAAAATGATAGATGACAAAACATATTTTGCCAAGTTATTAAGTATATACTTATTCATAAAATGTATGTTGAAATATGAAAATACAATAGAAAATGATACATGCATGACATAAAATGCCAATAACAAGTATGGAAACCATCATAATGAATTCATGTTTGCTATAATCAAAATCAAGACATGAACCTCTTGTCTTCAATATGTACTAAATCTATAACCAATATTTCTCCTTTCCATATAATAATTGTCCATTAGGTGGGTGCTGCAAATCACATATTTTTTTTCTTAATTCTCAACCAATTTAGCAAGTAGCCCTTTAATAATTTCTTCTACCAAAATAATCTGTACAATAACAAACATTAATTTTTATTTTAGACAACAAACATATCCTTATGAATGACCAATTTGCACTGTCTAAAAATGGAGAACACTAAAAGATATTTATGTAATAAATAATTGTTTCAGCACTTTTTCTTACCTCAGACCTTGAGCAAAAGCTAAGCTCATACAAAGTTGCACAAAAATAGCTTTAAACTAAGTACATATATAACCCACTAAGCTTCATTATTATTAATAACGAAGGAGTAGTAAAGATAGCACTTACAGCTCTACATACAAGGGAATTACAAAACTTTTCTAGCTTCACAACCACATGCATCATTAAGTGCCTAAGAAAAAATGGTTTTCAAAAGAAAGTTCAAATAGGTGTTTTACTTCATTATGATGCCTTTACTTGTAATGAACATATGGAATTTGGAACATGATTGGTGGTAGGATAAAATTTCCATGCAAATATTTAATTTATCAATTATTTTCGCACAATGGAAAGCTTTCCCTACATAAGTCAATTTTGAAATCCAACTGTTGTTATAGAGTCAATTTTTTGAGGCAGGACATGTCCTACGTAGTTGGATCAGTTTCTTCATGGCCACTTTCAACATCCTGCTGAAATAACAATTATGATGAATCATAAGAATATGACATGTGTGGTTTGTGAGGTGTAGCCTATGTCACTGGAAACAGATGCTGAAATCTATAAGGGTGTTGTTACACATCTAATGTTCCTATAGTAAGAATTCTTATCCTACCAGTACTAATAAGCATTACCTAGGAGCAAAGCAAATGATATAACAAAATGTGTTCTTCCCAAGGCCATACATAACAGGTGTATTTCATGGTCTAGTTCAAGAAATGATAGTTTATCAAACTGAAGAACCTAGTGTTGTCTTATGAGTCTGTGTGGAACATAAGAAGACCATCATATTGGTTATGAAATTGTTAGCTTACTATTTTTGTTCAGTCATTTATTTTTTGTTCACTTATTAGTCACTTATTTTTGTTCAGCATTTTCCACGAATGGCTTAGGAAATATTATTTTTTTATGTAATGTGTAACAGCAAACAAAGCAAAGTTATTTAGGCACCAAATTCCCCATACAGTTGCCCTTCCTATTAGAAACCCAGAACACACACCAACAATAGCACACAAATGAAAGAGAAAACTGAGTATTACTGTAATGAAAGGGATACAGTGGAAGAGAATGACCCCTGCCACAGCGCAAAGATCCTAAGGAGGCACTAATGCCCTTTGTCCCTAACAAACTTATAATTCTACCCGCATGCCCTGATCTCTCTCTTCCTTTGCCATATAACAAAATCCCATTACACAATTGGCACCTTCCCTCCCTCACTGCCTTGTCACCATGGCACCCCTCCAATTTTTTCTAACACTGACCCGCCACACTATGTGCTTGGATAATTGATCAACTAACTGCTTGTTTGGGCCCAAATTAATGTATTTGGGGTCCTAACACTTCCTTTCCAGGTATATGCATGTTCTGAATATGTGTAATGTGTCACTTCATCTTTATGATGCACACATTTTTATCACATAACTTGAGCTTTTGGGATAATATGGGTGATGACAAATTAATAAGGCCAAAACTCTTTCTTTTTTAAAAAGCTTAAAAAAGAGAGACCTTCGAATTAAACGGATATTAAAATTGAAAAAGCTATGAACATGTTTATATGTCAGTTCAAGACAAAAAAACATGGTTTTACCTCAAACTTTTGAACAGGTTGGTAAAATAAGCTTCTTATGAGGAGGAGGAAGCTGAACGCAACATTACACAATTTTTTTTTGAAGAAATCCTTCCTGCTCAACAATAGGAACAATACGTGTGACCAAATTATAAAACAAAACCCACAATGGAGCTACACGGGCACATAAGGGAGAAACAATACCTACGTTACCACAGAAACTCCAAATCACCCACTTTCATGTGAATGTCGGTTGCAACGGTGTCGAAGGGGAACAAATAAATGGTTGAAGTCGACAGTAGGTATCACCAACAACTAACTCTAGAACAACGGAAGAAAATGGTTTTACACGGATGTAGGGGCAACTGGTACGATGGTGTCGGAAGGGGGCCAACGAGTAATTTAAATAAGGGTTTTAAATTGGGAACATTCAAATACGGTTGTTTAACGAAACAATATTTGAAATGTTGAAGACAACGACGGTTACTAAAAAACCGTATTTGAATTATTGTATACTAAGACGGTTGTCTTATAACCGTCGTTATTATCTGCTAGATCGTCTTTGGCAAGTGCATATTATTACAAAATTGCCACCAGTTACTCAAAGACGATGGTTAGTGCATGATCGACGTTGATCGCGTGTCGTTAAATATAATTTTTGTAGTAGTGTATGCATATAAAAAAACAATCTCTTTGATTGGAAGATGTTATAAAAGGAGATGTGCACCATGGCCAAGGTCCCTATGCTTGCTATCTAAAAAATCTCAATACACCATCAGTGAGTGAAAGTGAAAGCATAGAAGATTCTTAAGACAAAAGTCACATTAGTTTGGAGACTCATAAACTGTTTACAGATTACTTGACTCATGGACAACTGAAAATCATCTTCGGATCAAACAAAAATAGCAATGATGGGAGGTATTTATGATTTTAATTTTTCCACATTTGATCTAATAGCTTCTTACGTATATAAGCGTAATTAGATCATTTAGTTTTTCTTACATTTTAGACTTTTGCTTGTTGGTATAAATTTAATTAATTTGTCAACTAAAATAGAATTGTGAGTATAAGTATTGTGAGTTTATGTATATTAACAATGTAATGCATTTGTTAGGAAATATCATAACAAACTTTGCTCTCTTATATTTAATTAAAATTGGCATAGAAAAAATAAAAATAAAATAACAATAGAAAAGAATGACACCAAATATTTGAAGAATTGGATGAATTGGCATAGAAACTGGCATATAAAACTCTCTTAATATGAAAGAAAACTAAATCATTGAACCTATATTAGACAAAATTTTCAGAGAATAAAACAAAAAAAAATATCATTTGCAAGTGACGAAAAATTATTTATCTCTGAAATTAAATTTTAAAATAGAGTCTCAAAATAAATATTAAAATTCATACATTTGATAATATGGTATATTGAACACTATCAAATTTTTGTAAATTGCTACTATAAAAATTATCACACTCATCATCATTATCATCACCACCCTATCATTAGTATTTTTGCTGCCAGGAGCGGATCTTCATTAGGACAGGTGGAGCCATGTCCCCTCCCAAACTTTTTGAGAAATATAAATATATTATATTATAATTATAATATAATATAAAATTAAAAAATTCATTAGTTATATATGGATGAAATAAAAAGCAAGAAAGAATATTGAGAATTAATTTTTGACAGTTAGGAGATATAAAATGCCTCGCCCTCTCAGTAAAGAATTATTAATATACATGTATATTATTTATATTTATGCATTGATTTTATTTTCTATTAAAAGAGTTCACATACATGTTTAACTAGACATTTATAGATTTATTAAGAGAAAAAGACATCTGTAGATTTTATTTGTTTCAATTTATGATAATTATGCAGATGATTTTTCCCTTTTTTCATGTAATTGATAAATTTATACTAGAAAAATAATGATTTAAGAGTAAAATAAATGATTTTTCTTAAGAGAAAAACTTGTGAGAAAAATGAACAAAATTATCTTCGATATATACTTGATTCCAAAAATTGTCTTGAGTCCACAAGGATTGAAGCAAATAAGAAGCAACTTTTGTAAGTTCCAATAGTGACATGTGATGATAAATTTTATAATTCTTTATAATGTGATCTTGACAATTACTTTCAAATTTAGTAATATTCACCTATATTAAATTTATCCATTAATTTTTATTAGCTAAAATAGAAATTTTGCCTCTAAGCTACATTTTATGTTCCAATTTAGTTACTTTGAGTTTTAAAAAATTAACTTCGGTATCTTATAATGTGTTTATTAGATCAAAATGAACCTTCTATCAACTTGGCACTAACGATGTCTTTTGGCGTGATATTTCTCACATTTTATCACATATTATCATGTTGACTAAATTTGTGTAAAAAATTAATTGAATTACCAATTTAATGTATTGAAAAAACTTTAAGAGATCAAAATGAAACTTTTTAAATATAAATGATTAAAAAAAATTTTTGACAAGGACTAAATTGAAATTTAAAATGTAGATAAGTGAATAAAGTTCATATTGGTTAATTTTATTTTAGCTCCCCCAAAGTTTTGATTGAAGCTCCACCATTATTGTGGTCACCATTACTATTACTACTATTGTCGCTTTCGACCCAACCACTAGTATTATTATTATCACCACCAGTAGCATCACTATTTTGGTTGTTGTCACCACCACTACGAATGTTGCTATCATCATTTTCACTACCACTATCGTTGCTACCACAATTTCATGAAGAAAGTGAAGGGTATGAGAAAGACATTGAAGGATGGAGCTTGAAGGAAGACAAGAGAAAAAAAAGAATAAGAAAAATAGTTTGAAGGTAGAGGGAGTGTAGAGATTGAAATGTGAATTAAATAAAATAATTTTAAAATATTTATTTTATTTTAATATGTAATTGAAAACTTAAATATTTTTCATTCATGTAAATATGTCATTTATTTTTAATTTTAACATTTGTATATTATATTTGTTTTAATTTTTATTCTTATAAGTTATTGGTGAAGTGACATCTCATATTGACGTGGCATGTTAATGTCTGATGTATGTTTTTAATACTCAATCATATTCAATTATTCTTATTATGCTTTTAATATTTGTTTTATATTTAATTTTAAATTTCTAAGATATAAAAAAAACCCTTGCAATATGGGTTTAATATACTAGTATCATTCAAGCATAACAATTTATATTATATCCGAATAAATTTATTAGAAATCATTAATTTTAGTGGATCTCACTTTTAAATTAGTAGAGATAATAAATAAATGAAAAATGAAACCCCTCAAAATTAGTGATATCCAATGTAGTCCAGCTAATCATAAAGAGAGTGCTAGCTAAAATGTGTATTAGAACGAGTGTATATAACTAATATATATTTCTCTGTCTCTTATATATTAATGATGACCAACCAAAATTATAATAAAGTAATGATATACTACTCTTTACAAATGAGTGGTAAGATTACTTTAATAAAATTGTCACTATCATTCATTCATTTATTAGTTTTTTAGTCTTTGTAAAAAAAAATATGACATCCACAAATATTGTGAGACGGAACAACCTAAGAAGTATATTCTTTAATGATTAGTATTAGAAAAAATACAAAAGAAAAATATCAGAGGTTTTATGTTCGAATTTTCTGGATATGCAAATGTGTTAAATATATATTTAGAATGAAAATTTTATCACCCATAATAATCCTATCACATTCAAACAAGACTGTCTCTAGTAAAACATACCAATGATCCAGTCCAAAAAATATTATTTGTATAAATTTTATTAATCTTACTCTTATAGTTTTTCTCTTATAGAAATCATAACAAAAACAAAACTTAATCCATTGCGAAAATATATATATATATATATATATATATATATATATATATATATAGCATGGTCGAGTTTAAAATATCCCTACGAGCAGCCTTTTACACAGACTGATGAACCCTGCAGAGTCAAGGATAACTGCAAAAGAGAGTAACTACTTCATTTCAACCTCTTCAATTCTAGCTACCTCACTGCAACTATAATAGCGAGAAGATTGGGTAGCATGACAATCTAGAATTTTTATTTATATTCAGTTTATTAATGACAATCTAGAATGTTGAGACTGTCTTCCCTTTGAAAAATGGTATACGCACATGAGAGTTGAGAGGCTCTAAGATTCCACTTCCACAATAATGACATCAAACAAAAAGGAAGGAGATCTTAACAAGAGTTTCGGATTCAACATTCCATGTATAAGCGGCAAAATGTTTATGCATACTTAATGATGAGAAAATTATTTTTTGTAAAATTGTTTTTGGTTTTGGTTTTACACATAAAAATGATATTGTTTTTTATCTATCTATTTGTTTTTTTGTATAAAAAATATAGTACGACATATATCACGTGACAAAGGGATTATTAAGGATAAAGTTTGTTTTATGAAATTATTTTTCTTTTATTTATTTATTAATTTTTATTAGTTTGTGCAAAAAAATATAAGATGACCCTTATTATAGAAAGGAAAGATATAAGTAGTTTTTATAATTGAAAAAAAATCCTATTATAGTTGCAGTTGAAAAAAACCGTTATTCTAAAAAAAATATTAAAACAAGTTGGAAATAATTTATAGATACATTATAGAGCAAATTATAATAACACTTCCTAAGTTTTTATCAAATTACTCGTAACTATATCCTTTTTATTTTCTTACATTAACCATTTATAAATTTGAAAACATTACACTAACACTTCCTTATATGTTAAAAAAATTACACTGATATTCTCTAATGAGATTGTTATAATTTACTCTATATAATAATAATTAATTTTCAAACAGTAAAGTTTTCTAAAGACTTATAAGTACTTATATTATAATAAGATAAAGAGTCCATTTGCTTAAACTTTTTTCTTTCTTTCAAAAAATCACTTTTTTTAAGAAAAGAAACAATTTTATTAAAATAACCAATTGTTTTTACTTTTTTATATGTATTAATTTGTATTTTATTTTATTTTAGAGTTTAAACAACCTCATCCAAATTTAAGTAAGTTATCAACAAGCTGTTCGAAATACATCTTTAGTACTTGAGATTTAACGCAAAAACTCAAGTTTCTAAAAAAAAATAAAGGTTCAAAAATATTTAATGCCATAAAGTCATAAACTCTACGATATTAATATAGATGCAAAGATCGTTATAACTAAAAAACATTGATATCTTCTTTATATGACCACTCTATAATGCATTAATTACTAAAAGATACAAAATTATATGTACATTGATATCTTCTTTATATTATATGACTACTCTATAACTAATTCATAACAAAATAGGCAACTAACTTATAGTTTAATAGTGCTATGGGCCATTAAACTTAAGGTTCTCAACGAGATGAGAGAAAAGGGAGGGTTTGAGCTCAACAAGAGGCCTTTCATCAACAACGTCAATACCACACGAAACCCATGATACCACAACAAAAAATAACACCAATGAAGGTTTGCACAAATACCCATTATGGATAAACTCAGAGAAATGGGAAACAGGAGGAAGAGAAGGCTTACCATCCAACAATGGGATCATGAACTCAAGGAAGAAGAAAGAGAGCACCTCCTCTTAAAAGGGAAATAAGTCTCATCCTTGAGAGAGAGCTCCTTGTGAGTGAAGGAGGAAATGAGACAAAAAGGGAGAAATAACTCTTAGGGTTCATAAGAGGAAAATGAGCTCTTGACACCAAGATAGCTCTTAAGATAAAAGAGAATGAGTCATTCTCATTAAAGCTCAGCTGAACCGAAACCCCATAATTAACTTTAACCTATCTCACAAAGATCATAAACATCATCCACTTTATTTATATTTTTCAACAACATAAAATAAATTTAATTTTTCCTGTAAATTTAATTTAAAACACTTAATAATATAATTAAGAAAATCACAATGTTACAACGAAAGTGATTACAAAATAAATGATATCGTCAACATTACATCCGCTTATGCTCCGCCACTACATAACTTGAAGCTATGTCGTTGTGTCCATGTTTTTGGTCGACACTAGGTAGCATTGTTTGGAAATGAACGCTTGGAATTGTCAAAATGAGTTTTTCAACTCCACTCAAATTCCTAATGAGTTGCATTTTTTGTGGTCTGGTTGAACCTAGCTTGGCCTGTCGAGTTGGATCAAATTGGTATATTTTGTTTTATTTGTCTAAAGTTATTTAAATTTAAAAGGGAAAGTAAAAAGGTTAAAATAGTGTCAAATCATAATAGTTCTTATTGTGCTTGAGCCTTTACTTTTTAAGCTTGGCTAGGCTCGTCGAGCCCGACCAATTTGACTTAGTTCTTTTCTGTTCACATTTATTAAAGCCTAGCTTGACCCAGCCTAATAGGCATTCAACCAAATCGTCCAGTCGAGTCCATTTTGACAACCCTACGAACAATATTGTGAAAGAAAAAGAAAAGAATTGACTACATGATGCTATTAGTGTCAACTACAAGGCTAACGCTATAAACGTTGCCACTGAATCTACCAACCCAACCCAAATCGATCATGTGCCACAAGTTGAATCCTCACTCTCATTTACCATTCCATAGTCCCTAGTTTTGAAAGTACAATTTGTGTGGATTAACAACATAGTCATGGTCATAGAAAATGAAAAGGACAATAAAGTAATAAACCATTGTGGCCATTCTGATTTTGTTGTTTAGTAAACTAAAATTTCTATAAATGTTTGCTAAAATGGAAGATGCAAGAGCTATTTTAGTCCCTCTAGCCAGATGTATGCAATATGTAACACTTACCAAAATAAGTTTTAATTTGTGATCTAGCAAGAAAAACAAACATTAACAACCATAGCAACAAGAACCCCTCATGCTTCACATGAATTTTATTCCTCATAGTATGATTCATCCATGGAATATATGGTTTGCCCTTTTGACCGTAGATTTGAAAAAGAATATAACACTGCAATAATATGACACATGCATTGTCATTATTAGTTTACTCAATTGAGTTATGTCCTGTCCCTTCTACACCATGGAGTTTCATTAACCAACAATGGTTATACCAAGTATACTACAACCTCTTTAGGCCTTACAAACACGATACATAATCCAAATTACTAAACTCAAGTATTCTTTAGTCACAAAGTCTCTCTAGGCTTTCTCGCAACAAGTTGTTTACATAAAAAAAAAATCAACTCACAAAGTGAGGATATGAAAGTTTAAGCACAAGTTACAAAACCTTTGCTAAAAAAAGTGTATGAGAGATTGAGAGCAACAAAGGTATATCGTCCAGCAAGAGCTTGAAAGAAAGTTTGTTTGTTCAAAGTGTTTTAAGTTCTTCGAACTTCAAGTATTCTTTATATAGTCTTCAAGAAATATTCCTTGAGGGTTTTTCTTAAAGCTTTTCTTCTTGTTCTGATATTCATTTAATGTATGAGAAAACCTTCATGTAAAACCCTGGGGTCTGTATCATTCTACGCGAAGAGAGAAAAAGTAGTTGTCTTGCCTTTTGCCAAGTTTATACCAAAAAGGTATATATTGTTCCGATGCACATAGCAACTCTTCTACTCATTCCTTCTTTTCTTCTATCT
This sequence comes from Glycine tomentella, assembly GCA_007407185.1. Taxonomy (NCBI): domain Eukaryota; kingdom Viridiplantae; phylum Streptophyta; class Magnoliopsida; order Fabales; family Fabaceae; genus Glycine; species Glycine tomentella. Next base: position 844,982 of record PYAF01006018.1, on the reverse strand, counting down.
TTTTGTACCTTTCTTTGATAAGCTGACTCACTTTGGTTCAAAGTTGTGTTTATAGATCAAAATATTCTGCTTTTCATTAGAGGCTTGGGAATTTAAAATGCTAGAACATGTTAAGAAGGATAAAAGAGAGAAGTAGTGTTTCATATGAAGATATAAGATATTTAGCATATCGGAAACCTTAACAAAAACAAATAGCTCAACACAGTGTTGGACACTTTTCGTTTGGATGCTTATGAAAATGAGTTATTGGACGCTTTTTATAAAAGGTGTGTTGGATACCTTTTTTTAAAAAACCCTGGGAGTATCTTAAGAAATAAATCATACCTTATGTTTTTTAATGACTTTTAAGCACATGTTAATGTATTTAAAACTCTAATAAATCCTTGTTATCCTAAAATAAATTAGGGGTCAGACATTTCATATGTCTTTGGTTTCCAACAACTATCATGTTAAAGGATATGAAGGTTTGTTAGGGTTATTCTGTTTTAGAAGCTATTGTTTTTAGACATCAATGTTTGTGATGAGAAATAAAATAAAATAAGAACTTATTAAAATATTTAGATTAGTTTTCAAATATGCGACTTAAAGGGCAGACCATGCTTCATTGTTGAGGCATTTCAGGAAGAATGAGAGCCATGTGGAGTATGAGCCTATGAGGGGTTCTTGTCCGTGTGATTGTTAAAGTTTGTTTTCCCTAGTAGATCACATGCATAATGACATTTTGAAAAGTGTTTACCCTATTGTCAAACATCTAGCTAAATGGACTAAAATACCTCTTCTAGTTATTGTTTAATTTTAACAAGCATTTATAGGAATTTTGTTTACTGAAAAACAAAATCAGAACTGCCTCAAAGGTTAATTACTTTCTTCTTTTCGTCATTTACTACGACCACGACCACGCTGTTAAGTTGCACGACTTTTACTTCCAAAAGTGATAGCTGTTTTAAAATGGTGAGCTTAGGCGGAGATTCAAGTTGTGGCTGACAATTTGGGTTGAATTGGTGGTTGGAAGAGATGAAACAAAAAGGTTTAAAGAAGCTGCAAAGGTTGCCTGTGGAGGTAGGTGGCGGCGATTGGAAGGGACACTTTTAGACCCTCTTAAGCATAAGCATTTAAGACCCTCCACATGCATTGAAATAATTAACTAATGTTATCTCCAATAGCATTTCCAATAGAGAGTGTTTATATAAATTTTTTAAAGTTATTTATTTATCTTTTTGTGATTCTTACCTTGTTATGTCATTCATAAGAATTCTAATCAAATTTTGTTATAATGCAAAAAATCACAAAAAATTTTAAAAAATCCATTTGATCGGTGATGTTTGAAAAATAAGAAACTCTAGAAAGAGTTTCTTATATTAAAAACCTAAATTTTTTGTGAAGGAACTTCCACCTAAATATTCTCCAATGCATAATTTCTTCTAAGAAACAATTTCTTATTCTTAGAAACTCATTAAGCACCTCCCATTGAAGATACTCTAAGATCAATAAACTCTAGAATTAATATTTAAATATGAGCTTTTACTTAATTACAAACTTCCCCAAAGAAAGGCATAAACTGATAAAAGAAACTTAATTTGTTTTTCATAAATTTACCATGATTATTAGAAACCTATTGTACTCGTGCTTTTGAAAAATAAAAAGTGCAATTTGAAATGTTGCCTCCACATTGCGTTGATCGAGCTGATGCTTCTAGCATTGGTGCAAAGGTTGACACTAAGGTATGGACGCTATTTCAGTGTTTTATTATAGTATTAAAGAATATTAAAATTTAAATTAATGAGAAAATAATAAAACATGAAAATTTTCATCATGGAAAAGTTTGTCTGATATTATTTTCATAGTTATCAAAATAAATATTGGATGAGTTTGTTTAAACGTATTTCTTGAAAAAATAAAAACATTTATTTTAATAAAATAAAAAAAAATTTGTTTTCTTATAATGTAAATTTTTTGCTTAAAAAATCTATTTTCTATTTATTTTGATAAGAAAATATTATTTGCTTATTGAAAAAGTACTTCTTTAAAAAAATGTTTATTTAAAAAAAATTAAAAATTAAACAAATCAGCCAATATTATTATACACACATACTGGTCATATTTATCATAATTAATATCATTATTATATATTTTTAAGTAGAGGTTAAAAAAAATGAGGGAAAAGTAAGGAATATAGATAGAGTTTGATAATACAATTCTTATATGTCAGTCCATCCATGTTCCTTTTGTTCTTTCTGTTTTTTTGCACTGCTTCCTTTTTCTCTTTTTATATTTGTAAATTCTTGTGAATAATTATATATATTTGAATTCAAATTCATTTGATATACAAATATATTTTTTATTACGCATAGTTTGACTGATTGGGAATTCCCATAGATCAGAAACGAGAGATAGCACGTAGAAATCTGTAAGCGGAATGCAACAACCGAGAACAGCACGGCGTCGTTTGCTGATTTGAATATATCAGAAAATTCAAAACTAAGGATAGGAAATTAGTACACCACGAGTCTTTGACTTTGAATTTGGAGACTGGAGCCATATGTGACTCTATCTGTGTGATCATAATTATCTTATAAGAGAATAAATTATTTAAAATAGTTGTTGTTTTAACTTTTGATGTTTTACTTATATATTTTGTATATAATGATGAACTATATTTTTTTAAAATAATAATAATAATAATAATTTAAGATTAATTTTATAAAATTAACATTTTTATTTATTTATTATATTTTCTTGATCAATGTAAAACAATCTAAGATAATATTTATTTTAGGAAGAATGAAGTGTATTTAGTAGACTAATAGAGCCATTCAAACTATATATAAAAAATAATATATTATTCTATTTAGTCCCGTCTGAATGTGGTATTATATTTAAGTTAAACTAAATTACATTTCGTAGTTTGATTTTGATTAGTAGTTTAAACGGTTCTTAAGCTTTCTTTTATAAAAAAATTGTCTTAATAGAATTTAGTCCAATCCAATTTTGTCGAATTTATTTTAATTCAGATCTCATGTCTTGAGGAGGACTCAAACTTCCACACTCTTTTTATTATAAGTAATAAAAAAAAACTTCTTAATAGAAACTACACAATATATATATATATATATATATATATATAATTCAACGTGTTGATAATTCTTTTTTTGATGTGTTAAAATTAATAATTTTTATATATAATTAAATATGACTAATTCATTGTAATTAGTTGGTGATATAGTCTTTTT
>PYAF01006018.1:813968-836527 GCA_007407185.1 Glycine tomentella | reverse complement strand
AATCCTGGAATGGAACATTGGAAAGCTGCAAAGAAAGTTTTAAGGTACCTTCAAGGCACGAAGGATTACATGCTCATGTACAAAAGATCCAATGAATTGGAAGTGATTGGATATGCGGATTCGGATTTTGGTGGATGTCTTGATAGTAGAAAGTCAACTTTTGGCTACTTATTCATGTTGGCTCAAGGAGCCATATCATTGAGAAGTGCAAAACAGACTATCTTTGCTTCATCCACTATGGAAGCAGAATTTGTGGCATGTTTTGAAGCCACAGTTCATGCATTATGGTTGCGGAACTTTATTTCAGGGCTTACGGTTGTTGACACCGTTAGCAGGCCGCTGAAAATATATTGTGATAATTCTGTAGCAGTATTCTTCTCTAAAAACGACAAATACTCTAAAGGTGCCAAACATTTAGAGTTGAAGTATTTTGTCGTTAAAGAGGAGGTTCAGAAACAAAGAGTGTCAATATTGCACATCAGAACTGAACAAATGATGACAGACCCTTTGACGAAAGGGTTACAACCAAGGCTATTTAAAGAACATGTTGAAAGTATGGGTCTTGGTTGTATTAAAGATTATTGATGTGTGACATTCTGAGCTCACTTATGTGTTTCTGACATACATTATGTTTTCTTGTTATCTTATGATTGTATATACATTATGAAATATAACAAGAAAGTTTTGTAAGACATTATGTGGACCATTATATTTCCTATATATTATGAATGATATGATGAGTTGTTGATGACGTAGTATATGGAAGGGAATGCGTTGAATTAATAATGCACTACTGCCATAACTCGCATTTGACAACTTATCATTTTATGATAGCCAACGCAAGAGATGTATTGAACATGCATATTATGATTAATCGGGCCAAGTAGGAGAGTGTTAGAAATATATTCCCACATAATGGAAATATGAACAGTTACAACTATTGATGTGAATAATTACAACTATTGATGTGAACAATCACAACTATTGATGTGGCCCAATTAATAATTAACCGCTACAAAACGGTTACAAAATGCATTGATCTCAAGCGTTGATATGGTATATGATGGACGTACCAGAATAAAGACAATTATGTATAAATAGGGTTGGTCATCTCTCCCCTTCACATAAAAGTGTTATTCTTCCATAAGAAAAAACACAGAATAAAAAATAAAGCTTAGAGAAAGAAATCGCCCTACCGATGTTGAAAAAGAAAGAGATGACTGTTATTTCATCATCAGTGCTTCCGGGTATGTCTTTATCCTTCTTTTATTGGTGAGAATCATGATTTTCCAAAATCCTTTATCATGTTCTTGCTTTATGTTTTATGAACATGATATATTATATGATATATTATGTTATGATATATTATATGATATATTATGTTATTCTATCGTGAAAAAGGAAAACAAGACTAGCTAGCTAACTCCGTTGATACTATATAAGTATAATAATATTCTAAAGGGGCTGCTAATATTAGTACGACTGGACAAAGTTGTGCAAATTTTGACTGTTTGAGGCCACATGGTTGTCATTCATGAGTTTTTGTCAATTTAAAATTCCACCATAGATTATGACAAAATGTTATATAAAGGTCACTTCGCATGCCACATATTGCACCACTCAAATATCATAAACACTAATCACTAGTAATAGTGATTAATTTCCCAGTGAGTAATAACATCACACCACAGTACTGTCTCTGGTGCAACAACCAATTCATCAGCATGGGAATGTTGTTGTTGTTGTCTTACTCTCTCCTTTTCCTCGTTCTATTCCTTACACTGAAATCCCTTTTCCAAAGCAGAAAATTGAGAAACCTACCACCAGGTCCTCCTCCTCTTCCCATAATAGGTAACCTTAACCTCCTCGAACAACCTATTCACCGTTTCTTCCAACGCATGTCCGAAGAATATGGAAACATCGTTTCACTCTGGTTCGGTTCACGTCTTGCCGTTGTCATTTCCTCACCAACAGCATACCAAGAATGCTTCACCAAACACGACGTTGCCTTGGCCAACCGGCTACCGTCACTCTCGGGAAAATACATATTCTACAACAACACCACCGTAGGGTCCTGCTCCCACGGCGAGCACTGGCGCAACCTCCGCCGAATCACCGCCCTCGACGTCCTCTCCACGCAGCGCGTCCACTCCTTCTCCGGAATCCGAAGCGACGAGACGAAAAGGTTGGTACAGAGGTTGCTGGCCAAGAACTCCAACGAGGGTTTTGCGCGCGTGGAGATAAGCTCCATGTTCAATGACTTAACCTACAACAACATCATGAGGATGATATCAGGGAAGAGGTTTTACGGAGAGGAGAGTGAGTTGAAGAATGTTGAGAAAGCGAGGGAGTTCAGAGAGACAGTGACGGAGATGCTAGAACTCATGGGGGTGGCGAATAAGGGAGATCACTTACCCTTCCTAAGGTGGTTCGATTTTCAGAATGTGGAGAAGCGGTTGAAGAGTATTAGTAAAAGGTATGATACCATCTTGAATGAGATCATTGATGAGAACCGTAGCAAGAAGGACCGCGAGAATTCCATGATTGATCATCTCCTCAAACTGCAAGAGACTCAGCCTGAGTACTATACTGACCAAATCATCAAAGGCCTTGCTTTGGTAATGATTTTAAATCCATCTTAAACATCTTTCCTTTTCTCATCCCATGATTCATTAGCTTTGTCACTTTCTTTTTTTGTAATTTGAAAATCATATGGGATAAGATTTTTTTGTTATTGTAAAATTGTATGCTATGCTCTCCAGAATATGCATGTTTTTCTGACTTCATATGGTGGATTTTGGATTGCAGGCCATGCTTTTTGGCGGAACTGACTCATCAACGGGAACTTTAGAGTGGTCGCTATCTAATTTATTGAATCACCCAGAGGTGTTGAAGAAAGCTAAAGAAGAATTGGACACACAAGTAGGACAAGAGCGCTTGTTAAATGAGTCTGACCTCCCAAAACTTCCTTATCTTAGAAAGATCATCCTTGAGACACTTAGGTTGTATCCCCCGGCTCCAATTCTAATACCGCATGTGTCTTCAGAAGATATTACTATTGAAGGATTCAATGTCCCACGAGGCACAATTGTGATCATTAATGGTTGGGGCATGCAGAGAGATCCTCAGTTGTGGAATGATGCCACATGCTTTAAACCTGAGAGGTTTGATGTGGAAGGAGAGGAGAAAAAGTTGGTAGCATTTGGGATGGGAAGAAGGGCTTGCCCAGGAGAACCCATGGCTATGCAAAGCGTCAGCTTTACTTTAGGATTGTTGATTCAATGTTTTGACTGGAAACGAGTAAGTGAGGAAAAGCTTGATATGACAGAGAATAATTGGATCACCTTGTCAAGGTTGATTCCGTTGGAGGCCATGTGCAAGGCTCGTCCACTCACCACTAAAATTGGAAGTTAATTATTAGTAGTTTTAATAGTATTTGTTTGTATGTTTACAAGGCCAATTGTAGAATTGGTGTGCATTAGGATATATTTATATTGTATGCATCCCCAACTTCTCAAATAAACTTCTTTACTTTTTAATCATTATGATTCATAATATATACTAATGATAAATGGTATTTTTTATTTGCTTTCTCATTATTGTTTTGCTTGGATGAATAAAACAAAACCATCATGTATATTAAGAATGACAAAACATGATTTTTGTTTTGAATTCATAAATAGTTTGGTGTCTTTTTTGTGCAGACTATCTGCCCCTACCCACTTTTTATACTAGAAATTTTGCCCTCATCCCATCTCCATTCTTCCATGAAATGTTATTGTCAAACCATTCTTCTTGATTTTCTACCTTACAAATATCTACTACTGAGAGTATGTTTCTCTTAGGGTTGTAGGGTTGATTTCCCCAATAGGTGATTAAAGAGTGACGAGTGAAGGTCATCCCATTCCCGGGGTCGGTTGTCAATGTGGCTTCCTTAAGGGCAAAATATTGCTTATCACATTGTAACATCTAATCAGTTAGTGAAAAACTCCTAAGCAAGGCTTAGGGACTGGACACACATACACACACAAATTAATTGTATCAATATAAATCTCAATGTATTCTTCTTTAACCCTTATTTTTTTATATTTTTTTAAAATTGAATTGTTTGCTTCAGCACTCTCAGTACCCAATTTTGTTCAGACTACTTATTATTTTATAAGAAAAGAAGAAGAGAAAATGAAAAAAGAGAATACCCAATTTTGTTCAGACTACTTATTATTTTATAAGAAAAGAAGAAGAGAAAATGAAAAAAGAGAAGAGAAAAGAAAGAGAGAAAAAGAAAGTTTTACTTCATCAGAATGGAGTACAAAGCCCAATTTAATCACTCTCAACATCTCGGCTATTCACACCCACCCACTGTATATAAAGTATTCACACCCCCTCAATAACTCGGATATTCACATCAACTACATTCGGGTCATCATACCCACTACATAAAGGGTCATCACACCCACCGCAATTTCTAATTTTCAATTGCTGACAAAGCCCAAGTAAATCAAGTTATTAGCCCATTAATCCACACCCAAAATCCAAACCCGTTTTGAACCCAAATCATATTCATTTCAACCTCAACGTCATCTTTAAGTTAATCAGAATTGATGATAAATAAATTTAATAATAAATTAAAAATAAGATAAAAAAAATTAAAATAAAATAATAATAAAAAAAAAGAGAAAAGAAGGGAAAACAATTTAAAAAAGGAATAAATAGAAAATAAAATTAAAATTAGTAATGGATTTAATCCCACCAAACTTCTTTTTACAAAAAAAAAAAAAAACCCTAGCAGCTACGGCTTCCCTTTATCATGACAACACACGCACACCCTCCTTCTATACGTCATGTGTTTTCGTCGCCCCAGATACTCCCACACGCAAACAACTTCCATGCGAGCTCTGCCACACACATCAGACTCAAGGTTTCGCTCGAATATGCAGATGGCGGCGAACCCAAAATGGAATGAGCCTAGTTTGGGACGAACCATAGAGGTCTCAAAAATGGAAAACAGAAAGACTCAGGGCTAAATGGAATCCGCAACACGCAAAGATTCTTGGGTTTCGAGGTAAACTTCTGCAATTGGCTCGAGATGAAGAGGGAACGCACCAACAATAAAAGAGGAAGGGATTCCCTGAGTTTTTTCTGTAAAAGGGCAAAAGGGAATTGTGAAGAGGGGGACATGTGTAGTTTTCTCTTCTTAAAGAACTTATCTTGTATTTGGGCATTCAACTGTTAATAGAAGGCAGACTTTGATTCGGTAATCCCTTTTAATTTTCTTTGTCAATGTTTTGTTGCTCAATTATTGTATAATGAATATGTTTCCTACTAGATGTTCGTTTGATATCCCATGAATGACCCTATACTGTGAAACTGTGATGTGGTTGATGATGTTCATGGATTGAGACTTTTTTTAATTTTTATCTTTGTTGCCCGCAAGCTGTATGATGGAATGACTGAACAACTAGACTTATAAATTTATGTGTTCATGATTTCATATCTACGCGTTCAATTTCATCTCTATACATAATCGATTGCTGAACTCAAATTTGTTCCAAAGTCCATTTTCTTTTCAAAAATGTCTTTTTGTAGTTTTTCTTTCTCTTGAGAAACTATATGACGAGTCCTCTACTTTTAAATTGTTTTTTTTTCGTCCTCTCGCGACCCTCGTTGCGACAACACTTTTTTTATCATGCTTATTTCAGTTCAACTTGGGTTTTTATTTGGGATTTTACATTTTAGAGAAAAAAAAGTTTATAAGACTTAACTCGCCTTTTCTTTTCTTGAGTTTTTCTGATCATTTGATTATACATATTTATCAATGTATATATACGATCTATAAAATATTATTAAAATTATTATTTTAGACAAAATTGATTAATAAAACATTTTTTCAAATAGTAAAATGAAAATGTATATTAATATAATATATAAACTAATATAGTTATAATTATAACAATTATTATTACTGTTAGGTCTGGAGAATTATTCGTCTCATCCATTTTGACTTTTGATGATAATAATAAATATAAATTATTGATGATTTAAAAATTTTTGACAAGTGGATATGATTAATATGTTAAAGGACTTAAGAATATTAAATGTCATCTATTATTCAAGAGATAATGTTTTGTATTATCTAGCATCCAACACATCAAAATCACATAGTGTCCACCTTGTAAAAATCAGTATTATACATTTTCTTTTAGTTGCATTGAGTCTCAAAGAAACTTGAAAAGATTGAGAATGATGAAAAAAGAAAGTGCATGTGTTCTATTTTATACAAATTCAATTTGTCTCTTTATTTTGAATTGCTAATTGAATTTAAGGAAATGATAGTATAGAAGGTTTTCACATAATATTATCTTTAAGGTCGCTTTTGCTACGGACAAGAAGCACATAGTGTTTCATTCCTCTTTAATTAGATGTCATGTCTTATCCTTCAGGGTGAGACTACGGTCTTTTTAAGAAATCGACATTGATCTCATAATGGATCCTTCATTGAAGTGTATGAAATGTCATCGAATCCTTGAACTTTTTACGAAAAATCTTACAAGAAAGCACGAAAATATTTGAAGTAAAACTGTTGAAATAATTAGACGACTGATAATACTTTTATTTGTGAAAATCAAGGAGTGACTTAATGTTAAACAATACTTGGATTTCTTAGATTTAGAGGGGAGTTTAAGAAGGTACCTGAAGTGGTATTAAGAATACTTATAAAACTATGAGTGACAAATTAGAATACTTGTTTTGAAGTTTTGATTAGTGAAACTCTTTACTAATTAATAAATGAGAACTGAACCTATCTTAGGTTAAGTGAATCAATATAAATCAAGTGTTTCTTATTCTCTCCATAACGGTTTATTGAACATTCTTATAATACTTTCTATCACTTCTTTAATATCAAATGTTTATTTGAAAAACTGTTTTAAGAACTCTCTTTTATTTAGTCATTGGACAATTATATTGATTTTTATTAAATATCAGCTTTATCTTTAGTCCACAACTTGTTTTATATATATATTGCTATCTATATTTGCATTTATATTACAAAAAATTATAAATTTGATATACACACTATTCACCCTCTCCTCCCCTTTTAGTGTGTTTATTGCTATTTCAATTATTTATTGTGCAAAAATGAAAACAGTTATTATTATTTATTTCATAATTTATACTCTCAATTATTATTTTAAATAAATTATTTTAAATTTAACTATATATGTAAAATTAATATCCTGTGAGTGAAAGCTAACGTGGTGAATTAAAAAAAATATTTAAAAGAAATCCTTGATAGTGTTAAATTAAATAGAATAAACTATATATTTTAACAAAATCTTTGTTATTTTTTGGGGGGTTTCATCATATTCTTGTTAGTTATTCGTATAAATAATCTAGTTGCATTCTTTAATTGTGTTTATGAAGAAAATTTCGTTAGAAGAGATAAAATCTATTTGAATGATATCTACACTTTGGAGAATTAGTCTTGTGACTTAATTATGAGGATAGCTTATTCCATAATAATAATAATAATAATAATAATAATAATAATAATAATAATAATATAGCTGCAAATATAAGGAATAAGCGGTTGAGCCGTGAAAACACGTTAAAAGAAACGGACTAATATTCATACTTTAGATGTGTAAGGAAAATAGACAAGAATAGAATGCAACACAAAATTCAAAGAATCCAATAGAAGCATTTTAGATTTTCTTAAAATATTATATTCTACGTTTTTTAACATTATTTTGAAACTAAATTTATAACTAGTGTATAATAGAAAGGTAATTATTTACTCATTTGTATCTGCATATGAAGTGTGTGTCTGGATTAGATTCACAGTGGAAAAAATTAATTAAATTTTTATGATGAAATCAAAATAACAAAATTATTTCTACTTTTTCATGGGATTATCATGATTTTGTGAAGTAAAATTATTTCTTGTATGTTATCCAAATACACTAAAATATGATAAAAGAATGGCAAGGGGCAACTAATAATTTTCTGTGACAGTAAGATTTCGGACGTTTGTATGCAATGCTTGAACAAGTGGCCCAGCACTGAAGAAATCAGCATCATATTCATGGTCAATATAATTATATAAATCAAGTTTCATAAACCCTTGTACCAAAAAATTGAAAAGTTGATACTGTACAACCCCAGACTCAAAAAATAGAAGTTTTATAATTTGGCAACTCTCGTCTGGGACCGTTACCAACAGTCAAACACCCAGTTGAGACACCAGATAATCAGAGGAGACGTTGGACTGGGTCCTTGACAACGAGCAATAAGTTCTTCGAATAGATAATGTCTACAAGATAATCCATAATCTTTCATTGCTTTTTTGGACCTTTTTTCTAAGAATTTTCATATCCTATATAGTCTTCTAGCTAGATGCATTGATTATCTTTTCCTTATAGTTACACTTTTTTATGCAATATAATACAATGCAATACGTCCTGCTCCAGGATCAAATAAATTTGAGGAAACATTGAAGGTAAAAGTTTTAAGAAGTTGATCAATATATAACTTACTAAAAAAAAATGTTTTTTGTATGATTAATTTTCTTATATGTTAAAATTAATGATCTATCATTTATCATGTATAAATTTATATTATTGACACCTACACGGAGTTAAAAAAAAATGTTACATTTTATTATGATAAATGTTACATATTTTAAAAATTTAAATTTGAATTCTCTAACAAAAAATTAATGAATTCTTTTATAATAAAAATATAAATATTTAATAAACTAAAAGTGTAAAATTTAAGATGGTGCCAATAAAGGTTTGTCTGCAAGGATCAAAATTATATTATGCAAGTACGTGGATTCAAAGTCCACTATCGATCTAAATATACCTTGTTGGTGGGTCTTAAAATTTAGGTTTAGGTATAGTTCAACCTAACTAAAAAAAAAAACTAGCTACAAAAATCTCACGCATAACATTTTTTTTTTGGCTTAGTAAGTAGATGAAAGATGAAAGGGTAAGTGTTCCATCAATAGATTTAAGATATAATATAATATCATCTTAAAATATAAGTTTAGATTTAATTTAATCTTAAAAAATTAGTTTGTAAGATGAGAATTATCTCTTACTTATTTAATTTATCATAATATTATCTTTAATTAATGTGAATCTTGATTTTTATTTTTTTGCAATATGATCGGTAAGTCTTGAGACATATCACCCTCGTGTGTTACTGAATTCAACTCACCTAATTTTTTTAATAGATCGAACAAAATAAAATAGAAAATACTAAACATTACAAAACTTTTATATATTATACGAACCAACACAAAAATACATGGCCAAAAATTATAATACATTTACCTCCGTATTTTCCATCAAACTTAACCTACTTGACTACAATAATATAGCTAAAATCAGGGATTAATAACTAATTCGTGTATCTCGTGTTTTTATTTTTTGTACAATATAGTAGTGCTCATTTAGAACACTATTATAGGATCATAGGTGCTATTTAGTACGAAAATCAGATGTGCAAATTTTTACGAATATAATAATAACCAATCAAAGTGTTGGATAACATTTCAGGAAAGAGAGAGCATTAGTTTAATCCAATAAATTTACCTTATTTAAAATTCATGTGGATTCGCAATTATATCTTGGCAAACTTAAATAAATAAAACAAATTAAATAAATAATTTAAAAAAAGAGGTTGATTTCAAAATATTTCAAAATTTGGAGCAGTGAAATACGTTCAATTTGGGCGTGTTTAAACATGCCCAATTTAGGTATATTTCACCTTATTGTTACACGTGCCATTTTGAGGTGCAGTGTGCATAAACTTCGAACGATTATAACTTTTGATAAGAATGTCCAATTGAGACGTTGTTTGTATCAAAATGCTCGAAATTGAGAGAGGAAGGCCTGGGCAACTACCAGTATGAAAGTTGGTCCACCATTTTTTCCAAAAAACGCATCTAAGTGCCTCAAAATTAGGATTTAAGATTCAATCATCCAAAAATTTCATTATTTTTCTATTTTTTAATTATTTAATTAGTTAATTCAATGCTATTTTTTATTTTTTTTAATTACTTCTCTGAATTTCGAGCGTTTTAACATATCGTACGCCTCTATCGGACATTTCTATAAAAAAAAATTATGACTGTTTGAAGTTTATACGCTCGAAATTCACTCGAACTCGAAATTTATGCATGCGATACAAACCAATTTGAAATGTATTACCAATTTTGTTTGCAAATCAAACTAACAATAGTATCATGTTAATGTATGAAAGTTTTGTCCCACATTAAGATGACGACATCTTTAAGCGAGTGTTCAGTGTGAAGTACTTCCATTCGCCCCTCCTCCAATTGCGGACTCCTTGTCAGAAGAGTTATCAAGCGCAAGGGAAAAGACTAGCAAGCCAATTACAGTCTTAAGGGTTGAGAAGAGTCTAGTTTCGAACTTGAGCACTCCTCTACTATGAAAGCTTCTATCACGAACGGCAATCGTGTGATTCTTTCTCTTATTTATTTCTTTTATCAATAAATAGAAATTTTATTAAGGAGCATAGGGGTATTTTAATTTTATATATATATATAAATTATTTGTTAGATTTGTTGTTTTCAGTTTTGGATCTCTTTTTAAAAATATTTTTAGAAAAAATATTTTCTAAATTTTAAGTAAATAATTTTTACTCTTATTTTTTATTTTCTTTGGAAATGAAAATAAAAATACTTAAATGAAGCTCCACCTTAATTTGTAGTTGTTATCGGTATTGGTTTGAGATTAGAGTAGTGTGTATATTTGTTTAGTCAAAGCAAAAGTAAGAGAGACAAAGAAAATTAAATCCTAAAAAGAAAATAAAAGTTAAAAATTAAAGGGATGAGATTTTGATCATATTTTTCCCTTTCACATTCTCTATTTTTCTTCTATTTATTTAAGAACTAAATTTATATATTAAGGTTTAGGTTAGACAGAGGAGACAATAGGTTCTGCAAGTAGGACTACCATAGTTTTAGGTTTCCTCTACATATGAGCAGAAAATGAGAAATGAGAGTTTTTTTTTAAATAAACTTATAAAAATGTTCGTAATTATATTATATATATATGTATATATTATTTTATACACATTCTTTTTTTTTCAAATAACCCAAATTAGGTAATGTGTTTTTGGTATATTTATTTACCAAAATTATACTGTAAATTTTAAAACTATTTCAGTTTAAAAAAATAAAAAAAAAATCACAATATTGTGATCGCAAAACTAATTTCAAAAATTAAAAAAATTATAGTGTAAATTAAAAAAATTGATTTTAAAGTCGTATGCTAATTTCGGTCTCTATTTCAGTCGCTAACACATTTTGCAACAAAATATTGTGGTCGCAAACATTTAGCAACCAAATTAGCGACGGAGGTCAAACACGTCCAATTTGGGCATTGGGCGTGTTTAAACACGCCCAATTTAGACGTGTTTGACTACCCCAAATTTTAAATTATTTTAAAAATAACCTCTTTTTTCAAATTATTTATTTAATTTATATTATTTATTTAAATTTGTCCCTATATCCTTTTTACTGATTATCATTTTTCTTGTAGGATATGAAAATATAGTTTTTAAAATAATTTTTGCAAAAATATCAATTTTAATATACATGATATTCTATTATTGGATGTCAATACACTATTAGAAAAATGTTGTTTAGTGACCGAAAATAGCGACTGAACAAATTCTGTCGCTATTAGCCACCGAAGTAGTGACTGATCTATTTCTGTCGCCAATTGTGACCGAATTTGCGACTGAATTTAAAAGTGGTTGCTTATTTGCATTAGCAACCGAATTAGTGATCGTCGCTGTAAATTTCGGTGGCTATATATCTATTGACACAGAATACTTTAGCGACTAAATTGATGACCGAATAGGGGCTACAAGTTTGCTACCGAATACTATTCGATTGCTATTTTATACTGATAGCGACCGATATTGATTCGGTTGTTATTACAAATTAAATAGCGACAGAATTAGCGACCAAATATGTTTTTTTTCTTTTTTAATTTATTTTAAATCATAATAAGTATATCACATATACTTAAATACATTTATACTTGGAAATTATTGAAATAATATATTAGTGTTATTTTTAAATTTACAAACAAATATTTACAATATTTTATAATTCAAAATAAATATATAATGTTTTTAATTATACTAGAATAATTTTTAATAAATTTAACAAACCAATATTTAAATTTTTCATGAAGATAATTAAATGATACTTATCATTAATTTTTTGTACAAACTTATTTTTAATTTCATATAATTATTCAAAATTATAATAAATAAATACCCTTTATATTATGAAAATATGTGTTATAATCAAATTTTATAAAATTAGGTATTTTAAAATATAAGGCATAAGTGTAACACTAATGATTCATTAAGATTCAATATGGTGTAAGTAAAATTTATGCATTGATGAAATTAAACCCAATTGAACTTTAGTACAATATTGCACTAAACAATGTCCCGTTAAGATTCAATGGGTAACTTATGAAAATCTATTTTTTCCTTAAAACATAGGGCTAACGCCCTAAAAAAAACTACATAGAACACGTTAAGGTATACGTATCGTAAAATATTTTTAAAAAAATCACAAATTAATATAATTCCATAACATAGATAATTAGATACCAAATAAGTTCAATTTATAGGATTCACTTGGACTACAAACTTATATTTAAAATATTTGAATTTTTTAAAACTAATAAATACATGTACTTAGGATGTACTTCAAAGCTAAAAAAAACTTATGAATTGATCATTGCTTGTATACATCTTATTATTTAAATATAATTTGGGTTATTGCTTGATCAACTTTTGTTGGTTTGCCATTACTTTTTTAGAGGTTGACTTGTTATTACTTATTATTTAAAATAATTAAAAAGATGTTTGCATATATTTTAGTTGATAAATAATTATTTTAACGAGAATAGGTATAAAGGGTCTAACTGTAAAGCTGTAAAGCTTTTTTTGTTAATAACTATCACCCAGCCACACAATCCCTCACTCTCCACAGCCTTCATTCCCCTCTGTGCAATACCTCACCCCTCTACCTTTCTGCAGCGCAATACCTCACCCTCCACCTCCTCACGGCACACTCCCCGTTCACAATGCAGCACAATGTCCCTCCGCAAATCTCAACATTCACAAGATTTCATTTTTATTTTTTATTTGTTCTTGAATTTATTATTTTGTCATTTGATCTGTTTATTTTCTAGTTTTTCAACTGTGATCAATTGCTACTTGTCATTGTTGTTTATTGTTTGATCTGGATTTTGTAGTTCATTCTTCTCTTCATGTTCTTCCTTTTTCATTTATATTGTTACCCTCTACAATCTGTCAGGAATAAATCATTGGGAGAGTTGTCATTATTATTATTATTATTATTATTATTATTATTATTATTATTATTATTATTATTATTATATAAGTATTATAAAGATCATAATTAATTATATATGAAATAATGTATCTCAACATCTTTACAAATAGAAATAGAAATAACTTATCATACCCTTTCTTATTTTCATAAGTAACCATGATGCAAAGCTAAATGGGTAGTTACAAACCTTATTTTGCATTTACACAATTAGTTTCAAATCAGTTTTAGTTTCAAAATTAAAAAGAAATATCTAATAAGAATCAGTTATAAATTTTAAAATTTGGTTTAAATTTTTTTTCCTGTTTTGATAATTTTATATATTTAATGAATTAAATTATTTTCTTCTTTTTCCCTTTTATTCCCGTTTGTTCTTTATCATTATTTTTTAAAAAACAGAATTAAGGAAATATTTGTTTCTTTTTTATTTTTTTAATTATATATTTTTAAAAAATAGTTTCTATTATTGTCTTTTTTTTCTCCCATTATTTTTTATCATAATTTTTTGTCATATTGGAGTGAATTTTTATAAAAAAAATTAAATATATATACTTCTTATTTAACTCCTTATTTGCGACAACAACGACACTACTGTTCCACCTTTCCTAAAGTTAAGGTCAACACTTTACACTCATGCTTCCGTGCTCGTTTCCTTGTTATTATTTGTTGAAAATCTCATTTTAAAGATTAATTCCTATTTTATTTATATTTATTCATGCTGAATATTTATTTAGTATTAATATTTTGTCGTGTAGAGCTGATGCTTTTGTCTTATGTATAAAAATTAATGATGTTGTATGTCTTATTTGGATAGAGAAATGGAAGGAGACATATTTACATATTAGGATTCACAATGTAAGGCTTTTGTGGTGAAGTCTTTGACAAATATAATTAATTAAATGTATCATGTTTCATTAAAATATAATAGCAGTCTTTTTTTTTTTTGTGCCTATTTCTCCTTTCTTTGTGTTTGACATATTTTTCTTGAAAGCATTTGAATATGTGAAATCATTAAATTATTTTATTAAATTTTTCATGTATGTTTAGCTAATCGTGGGCCACAATGAATTGCCCGTGAATTTGCTGTAAGTTATTTTTTCTAATTATATCACTTTATTTGATATATTGTGGTTGATATTAAAAATAAACTCTTACCTTTGGTCAATATCTCTTGAACTTATTTACATTTCTTGATTTTCTTTTCTTTTACTACTGTTAAATGTTTGTGATTCGCTGGTATTAACTTTGAAGCTTACTATAGTAGATTGAAGTCAATTTTTTTTCTATATTAGTGGTGATTTTCTTGAATATTAATTCTTATATGGCTATGCATACATCTATTTATCTTCATATCAAACTTTATATTGCAGGAGAAATATCAACAACGTCGAAACGAAATCTTACAACATTCGGCAGAAGAAGGCACATCTACTAGGGATTCCCTTGACACGACTACTTCTGTTGATGATAATGAAATATATTTGAATGTTGTTGGAGGTCTCAATTACAAGGGGAATGTGTATGGGCTAGGTACTTTGAGCAAAAGGTTTAGTTGCTCAAAATTAGCTCCATCTACTTCTATTACTCTTGTGGAAGACCAAATAGAGGAAATGCGTGAGACAATTACTAAATTGAATGTTGAGCTTATGGCAAAGGTAGATAAGGAGAAAACACTTGAGGAAAAGATGTTGCAACTGGTGGAGATTCATGACCAACAAAGCCAAGAGATGAGACGACAGATGCAAGAGCAACGTGAGCAAATGCGTCAACAAAATGAGTAAATGCAGCGTATATTACAACACTTGCAGATTCAATCTATCATTCTAGCTCCTAGTCCATCAACTACCACACCAGATGGAACTGAGCACCATGTTGATGATGCTCAGGTTAATCTTTCTCATGACATGTCAAAGGACCATTGACATGAAGCTCTAATTTATTTGAGTTTGATTATGCCATGTTAGCTATAAATTTGACCTTCATTAAACTTTGCCATTTCTTTTTGTTAAACTTTGAAAAATTTGAATTTGCACTTTATCAATATTTAAATTAGAATTGTTATTAGATATATTTACATATTATCATTGTCCACTTTTATTTATAAGTTTGATTATATAATTTGTTAAACTTATATTTATCACCAATATTTATTAAGCAGGTCAAAATTTAAAATATTAAAAAAGAAAAATTAAACATATTTTGATTTAGCGACTGAATTTGTGACGGAAACAAATTCAATTGCAACTGAATTGACAACTGAAATGCATTTTTAATTAACAAAATAAATATTAAATAGCCACCAAATTAGTGACTAAAAGATTTTTACTTTTAAAATTAATTAAAAATTAGCGACCGAATTAGCCATCGAAGAAAATTTAATTATAAAATTAATTATTTAATAGCGACGGAAATAGCGACTGAATATTAATTTAACTTATTTTAAAATTAAAATTTTTATTATGTATTAGCAACCGAATTAGTGACTTCCACGTTCGGATGCACATTTGGTTACAATCGAAAATAGTAACCAAAGATATTGCGACCGAATTTATTTAATTTGTGACGAATTATTGCAGTTGCTAATCTGCGACCGAAGTAGAATTCGGTGACTAAAGATTTAGCGACTAGGTTTTTGCGACGCACATGTTTCGGTCGCTAACTGTTTAGCGACCGATTTCAATGATTTAGCGACGGATTCTTCAGTCGCTAAATCCTATTTTTTTTGTAGTGTCATCTCTTGGCTTTGTTGGTCGTGACTCTCCATTAGCTGCAACATATTTTCCTCAAGTGTTTTCTCCTTATCTACCTTTGCCATAAGCTCAACATTCAATTTAGTAATTGTCTCACGCATTTTGCTCTATTTGGTCTTCCACAAGAGTAATAGAAGTAGATGGAGCTAATTTTGAGCAACTAAACCTTTTGGTCAAAGTACCTAGCCCATACACATTCGGTCGCTAATTTCGTCGCTATTTAATTTGTAATAGCAACCGAATCAATGTCGGTCGCTATCAGTATAAAATAGCAACCGAATAGTATTCGGTAGCAAACTTGTAGCCGCTATTCGGTCGCCAATTCAGTCGCTAAAGTATTATGTGTCAATAGATATATAGCCACCAAAATAGCGACCGAAATTTACAGCGACGATCACTAATTCGGTTGCTAATGCAAATAAGCAACCACTTTTAAATCCAGTCGCAAATTCGGTCGTAATTGGTGACAGAAACAGATCAGTCACTACTTTGGTGGCTAATAGAGACAGAATTTGTTCGATCGCTATTTTCGGTCACTAAACAACATTTTTCTAGTAGTGTGAGACAATAGATGCAAGAGCAACGTGAGCAAATTCATCAACAAAGTGAGCAAATGCGTCAACAAAATGAGCTAATGCAGCATATATTACAACACTTGCAGATTCAGTCTATCATACCAGCTCCTAGTCCATCAACTACCACAACAGATGGAACTGAGCACCATGTTGATGATGCTCAGGTTAATCTTTCTCATGACATGTCAAAGGACCACTGACATGAAGCTATAATTTATTTGAGTTTGATTATGCCATGTTAGCTATAAATTTGAACTTCATTAAACTTTGCCATTTCGTTTTGTTAAACTTTGAAAAATTTGAATTTGCAAACTTTTATTTATAAGTTTGATTATATAATTTGTTAAACTTATATTTATCACCAATATTTATTAAGCTGGTCAAAATTTAAAATATTAAAAAAGAAAAATTAAACATATTTTGATTTAACGATCGAATTTGTGACAGAAACAAATTCAATAGCAACTGAATTAGCAACTGAAATGTATTTTTAATTAACAAAATAAATATTAAATAGCCACCGAATTAGTGACTGAAAGATTTTTACTTTTAAAATTAATTAAAAATTAGCCACCGAAGAAAAATTAATTATTTAATAGCGACAGAAATAGCGACTGAATATTAATTTAATTTATTTTAAAATTAAAATTTTAATTATATATTAGCAACCGAATTAGCGACTTCCACGTTCGGTTGCACATTTGGTTACAATCGAAAATAGTAACCAAAGATATTGCGACCAAATTTATTTAATTTGCGACGAATTATTTCAGTTGCTAATCTGCGACCGAAGCAGAATTTGGTGACTAAAGATTTAGTGACTAGGGTTTTTGCGACGCACATGTTTCGGTCATTATTTCGGTCGCTAACTGTTTCGGCGACCGATTTCAATGATTTAGCGATGGATTTCTTCGGTCGCTAAATCCTTTTTTTTTTGGTATAGTGATATAAAGTTTACTATATATTCTAATTAAATTCCAGACCAATAATTAATATGATATTTAAATCTATATCTATTTGAGATTAGAAAAATGCTAAATGACAAAATGAGCTACAAGCAATGTTATGATACTCAGTTATATCAGTTCAACTTGAAACCAAACTCATGGCTAGATTAGTTAGCAGTTGCCAATTCCACTTATTTTAATTAGGATAAAAATATAATTTTTGTCCTTCTAGTTTTTTAAAATTTATGATTTCAGTCCTTTCATTTTTAAAAAAAATTGTCTTTCACTTTTAAAAAATCTGTAATTTTAATCATCATATTTTTTAATTGAGGCTTTTGTCCTTTACTTTTAAAAAATTTATTATTTTAGTCTCCTTAATTAATTTCAAACTTGTTAACTGTTTATTCTTAATAAATTGTAATTAAATAATTTTAAAAATACATTTGTCATGTGTAATAAATAAATAGTTGTCGGGTCAACTTTTATAAAATATATAAATTAAAGTTTGAAATTGGTCACAAAAATTAAAATTATGAATTTTTAAAAAGTGGAAGATAAAATGTATCAATTAAAAATAAAAAAAAACTAAAATCATAAACTTTTTAAAAGTAAAAATGAAATTATCTCAATTAAAAAATGGAAAAACTAAAAACACAAATTTAAAAAAAATAAGAGAACTAAAATTACATTTTTAACCTTTAATCAATTACTACTTGGATGGGATGGGATGGGATTGAATGTCAACTGGTTCATTTGATTTCAAATTTCGAACTGAATTACTTGCATTTCACGTTCCCCAAGTTAATCCATGTTCCCCTGGTTCTTGTATATTGCATTGCAATGAAGCAAGTCTCACTAGAGGTTCCCAAGTTCTGTATCTGGCATTTCAAGTATATTATACCTTATCCATTTTATCAATCACTTTAACTAAAACTACACCGTTCTTACTTAATTAGCCAAATTAAGTTCCAGATCTTCCTATATTTGTTATCTTCGCCAGTATCAGAAGGCGTGAGAAAATAATTTTTTTCCACATTCACAGAAAACCCTAGCCAAGAATATATAACATCACAATATGCAAATTAATATACAGAAGACAAAAAATGCCAGGTTGATCTCTTAGACTCTTTTAAACCAATAAATTACAAAACACACACAACAGATTGTCATGTTCGTTCAGCTAGAACACCTCTTTTCCGTATATCATGGGACCTGATCAATGCATGTGCATGCACGTAGAACCAGAAAAATAAATTCATTTAATTTTGTAAATAAAAAAATAAACGATGTAGTATTAGGTGGGTTTGCTTTCAAATTTCGATAACTCCATCTACTTCAACTACTATTTTACTCACTACATTGTTTATTTTTAAACCATTAAAATTCATAATAATAACTAAATATATATAAAATATATTTTGAATTTACAATAAAAAATTGAATTGTGATATAAAGTTAATTATAATATTGATATTATTTAAAAAAAACTGTTGGATTTCA
The DNA here is from genome assembly GCA_007407185.1 of Glycine tomentella. Classification (NCBI taxonomy): domain Eukaryota; kingdom Viridiplantae; phylum Streptophyta; class Magnoliopsida; order Fabales; family Fabaceae; genus Glycine; species Glycine tomentella. The sequence continues at coordinate 817,344 of PYAF01006018.1, read as the reverse complement.
ATTTAGAAATAAAGATAATTGAAATAAATTAAAATAAATAAACAATTAATATAGGTAGTGTGTAAAATGTACAATAAAAAAGAAAAGGAAGAAAATAATTAGCATGTTTAATTCATGGGGAGTGTTCTTTCATAATGTTTATTTAATTTATAATTTAATTAAGAGTAAATAGGTTTAAAAAGACAAATCCATTAGCGATGTTAATTAACAAAAAAAAAAATGAAGGCAACCCTGCTGGTTTATGTTGACATCTCATGAATCTTGGCTTTTCTTTTATACATTTAAATATTTTTTTGTTTTGGTACTCTGAATCTAGGCTTTTGAGAGAGGGTATGTGTTGACTTAGATTTTCGAGCCATGTACAGGTGATGATTTAAGATAAAACAAATCCTCAACACTCAACAGTAAACCCTACTCAACACTCATTATATATTAGCGTTGCTTAACATGGCACACATTGCACAACTCAAATTCTCACATGCACGCATGCTGATTCAAGTACACCCAGTAAATACTAGCTAAACCCCACGTTTTCTAGGAACTTAATTACCTCTCCAATCTCCAGAATCTCAACCAAAGCTAGTGCAATAACCAGCCATGGAAGTGTTTCCCTTGTTGCCTTGCTTTCTTTATTCCCTTGCTTTCATTCTCACATTCAAGCTTTTATTCCAAAGAAGAAAATACAAAAACCTGCCACCAGGTCCACCTCCTCTTCCCATAATCGGAAACCTCAACCTCCTCCAAAACCCTCTTCACCGATTTTGCCAACGCATGTCAAAAACACACGGCAACATCTTTTCTCTCTGGTTTGGTTCCCGTCTCGCTGTCATCGTTTCATCGCCCTCCGCCTTCCAAGAATGCTTCACCAAAAACGACATCGTCTTGGCGAACCGGCCTCGCTCCCTCTCGGGAAAGCACATCTTCTACAACTACACCACCGTAGGGTCCTCCTCCTACGGTGAGCACTGGCGCAACCTCCGCCGCATAATCGCCCTCGATGTTCTCTCAAATCAACGCATCCATTCCTTCATTGGAATCCGAAAGGACGAAACAAAGAGGTTAATATTTTTTTAGCAGCAAATATTAATTATTAATTGGTTTTTTAAGGTTTGTAATTAGTTTTTGTTAGTTATTAGTTGTTAATGTTTTTTAATGGATGGATTCAAACACTTGACTTCTCTCTGTCTATTTATTTTACTATTAAATCAATCTTATAACTCTCAGATTGATGCATATCTTGGCCAAGGACTCGTGCATGGACTATGCACACGTGGAGCTAGGTTCCATGTTCCATGACATGACCTACAACAACATGATGAGGATGATATCGGGGAAGAGGTACTACGGTGATGAGAGTCAGATAAAGAACGTGGAAGAAGCGAAGGAGTTCAGAGAGACGGTGGCGGAGATGCTGCAACTGACGGGGGTGTCCAACAAGTCAGATTACTTGCCATTCCTTCGGTGGTTCGATTTTCAGAACTTGGAGAAGAAGCTCAAGAGTATTCATAAGAGGTTTGACACGTTTTTGGATAAACTCATTCACGAGCAACGCAGCAAGAAGAAGCAGAGAGAGAATACCATGATTGACCATCTTCTAAATCTGCAAGAGTCACAGCCTGAGTATTATACTGATCAGATCATCAAAGGGCTTATTTTGGTAATGATTTTCAGTACTGTTTTCAGAATTTCATATATAGGTTTAAATCCCTACAAATTATAGATTTCTATTAATAATGAATTTTTTTATTTATTTATTATAAAAGTATATATGAAGAGGATTAATGATAGTGTGTGTACGAAGAATCGGTTTATATTGGTTATAGGAATATTATTTTACATCGTTTTTACTAGATTTAATTCGTAAATTTTTGTTATATTAATTAAAAAAATTATCAAATAAATTATATGGGTATAATTTTATTTTAATGAAAAATTATTTGGCACTACATCATTAGTTACATCAAAATTAATGCTATATATACAATAGGACAAATACGAAAATATTAACTATTTGATTATTCTTTTATTGTTTAGTTTTTATAAGATTTTGAGTTATGTGTTACCAATGCAAAGTATCTATTAAAGATATTAACAATGTATCAGAACTAAACTCATTTTATGAATTATGCATGCTAGTAAGATGGCATCTAGCCTTATACGAAAAAATTGATCCCAATTACATGCTATGCTTCACCCAATATTGTGAAACTAATCATTTTTTTTCCACTTCATATGGTTAACTTGCATTGCAGGCTATGCTTTTTGCTGGCACAGATTCGTCAGCTGTAACTTTAGAGTGGTCATTATCTAATTTATTAAATCACCCAAAAGTATTGATGAAAGTAAGAGATGAATTAGACACTCAAGTAGGTGAAGACCGCTTGGTTAATGAGTCAGACCTTCCAAATTTGCCTTACCTTAGGAAGATTATCCTTGAGACACTTAGGTTATACCCTCATGCTCCACTTGCAATACCACACGTGTCCTTAGATGACATCACTATTAAAGAATTCAACATTCCACGAGACTCCATAGTGATGGTTAATATTTGGGCCATGCAAAGAGACCCTCTATTGTGGAATGAACCCACATGTTTTAAACCAGAGAGATTTGATGAAGAGGGATTGGAGAAACAGTTGGTTCCATTTGGGATGGGAAGAAGGGCTTGTCCAGGAGAAACTTTGGCTATGCAGAATATTGGCTTGACTTTGGGATTATTAATTCAATGCTTTGACTGGAAACGAGTAAGTGAGGAAGAAGTTGACATGACAGAGGCAAATTGCTTCACTTTGTCAAGGTTAATTCCATTGAAGGCCATGTGTAAAGCCCGACCACTCATCAACAAGATTAATTTGAAATAAAAAAATATTGTATTTATTTGTGTTGTACTTGGATCTTTGATGAAGTGTAACATTTTATTTTAAGTATTTCATTAGTGATGCCCGTATATACAAATTCAAATTGATGATATTTGCAATGTACAAGTTCTAACTACGTTAATACTAATATTAATATTGTATGTAGCATGGATTTCTCAAATAAAAAAATACTTAATTGTAATTTTGATCTTTTCATCAATTAACTATTATTTATGTGAAAAATTTATTTATAAACAAAACAATAAATTATTAAAATATTTGTTTGGTTTATTCAATTATATTAACATTATTTTTATCTATTTTTAGGCAAAAATTATAATTTTTTTTCAAATTATTAAAATTTATAAATTAAAAAATATTTAGTATATGAGGAGGTGCACTTTTACCCCCTCACTTTTAAAAATACATATGAATAACTTAAATGTTTATATTTTATCCTCTTAATTTTATATATTTAAACTCTTCTGTTTAATTTTTTACTTCTGTCATTATCATCA
>PYAF01006018.1:783425-808577 GCA_007407185.1 Glycine tomentella | reverse complement strand
ATAATTTAAGATTATGATAATCTGAAAACATGCAATACTTAAAATCATTAATTACCAAAACAAGGCCTTTGATGATCTGATCAGTATAATACTCAGGCTGAGACTCTTGCAGATGTAAAAGATGGTCAATCATGGTGTTCTCTCTCTCCTTCTTGCTGCGTTGCTCGTGAATGAGTTTATCCAAAAACGTATCAAACCTCTTATGAATACTCTTGAGCCTCTTCTCCAAGTTCTGAAAATCGAACCACCGAAGAAAGGGCAGATAATCTGCCTTATTAGACACCCCCGCAAGTTGCAGCAACTCCTCCACCGTCTCTCTGAACTCCTTCGCTTCCTCCACGTCCTTTATCTGACTCTCATCACCATAGTATCTCTTCCCTGATAACATCCTCATCATGTTGTTATAGGTCATGTCATGGAACATCGAACTCATCTCCACGTGTGCATAGTCCATGCACGAGTCCTTGGCCAAGGTGCGGATAAACCTGAGAGTTATAAGATTGATTTAGAGATAAAAAGAGAAAGAATTAATGAGAAAAAAATAGATTGAAATTTTTTATTTAAAATTTTTAAAAATTAATAACTAATATTTATCGATAAAAAAATTAAAATATATTTTTTTCTTCATAAATAAATAATTTTTATTTTAAGTCTCTAATAAAAAAATTATTACAATAAATATATAAAACAAAAATTGATCATTTATCATATACCTAAAACATATTTAAAGGAAAAAAAATCAACCTCTTTGTTTCGTCCTTTCGGATTCCAGAGAAGGAGTGGATTCGTTGCGTCGAGAGAACGTCAAGGGAGGTGATGCGACGGAGGTTGCGCCAGTGCTCGCCATAGGAGCAGGATCCCACGGTGGTGTAGTTGTAGAAGATGTGTTTTCCCGAGAGAGAGCGAGGCCGATTCGCCAAGACGACGTCGTTTCTCGTGAAACATTCTTGGAAGGCGGAGGGCGACGAGACAACAACGACGAGGCGGGAGCCGAACCAAAGAGAAAAGATGTCACCGTGTGTTATTGACATGCGGGTTAAGAAACGGTGGAGGGGGCGTTCGAGGAGGTTGAGGTTGCCGATTATGGGAAGCGGAGGTGGACCTGGTGGAAGGTTTTTGTGTTTTCTTCTTTGGGAGAATAATAGCTTGAACGTGAGAAGAAAAACAAGGGATGATAAGAGAAAGTAAGGCAACAAGGGAAACATTTCCATGGCTAGTTACTTTAAGTTCCGAGAGAACGTGTACGTGTTTAGTTAAATGGGTATAGTTGAATCACATGCATGTGTGCATTTGAGTTGTGCAATATGGGCCATGTTAAGCTACGTTTATAAGGTGATCGTAGGGTTAAGGTTTTCGTTTTGTTCTCTTACACAATCGTCACCCTGGCTTCAAAATCAAAGTCAAGATGCATGTTATCTCGAAAGTCAAAGATTCAAAGGGCAGCATAGATAAGCAGGGTTTTTATGCCTTCATTTTTTCAATAACGAAATTAATTAAATGAATTTGTCTTTTACGCCAGTAAATTTCTGGATTATAAATTAGATTAGTCAATTTGTTCAATACATCTCATTCTCTCAATTAGACCGTGTTGATCTTTTCTTTCTTTCTTTTAGATATACATTTCATGCACTAGTTTAAAAAAAAAAAATATCTCAACTAATTGACATAAGTATAAAGAATTGTGCTCTTAAAAAGAGTCAATTGTCTGATGCTAGGAAAGAAAAGGAGAAACTTTTTTTTTAAAAAAAAAGTATTCAGTTTCGACTGGATTGTACGTAACCTGAATTAATTATACTCAAACTTGAAATAAATTTAAGTTTCCAACGATGATTTTCTCAAGGTTTGAAGCACTTCCTGAACTCTTAATTTGAATATTGAAATATTAAATAAAAAATATTAAAATTTCTATTTACAAGATAATGTTCTTAAAATATCTCTACATGATCGCATAAGCATTGCTTGTCTTTCTTCAGAAAATTAAAATACCAAATGGAGAAAATAATTCAATGGAAAATATTCATATACATTTAAATAATAGCTAAATTATATTTAAGGTATATATGTTTGTTTTAAGAAAGACAAGAAGTAGAGAATGAGATGATTATTTAAGTTGTTTAATGAGAAAACAAATATATATGTATATATAAAACTTTCTTTTCTCTCTTAATTATTTATTTGGGTAGAAAGTGGAAAAAAAATCTCTTAAGTTGTTCAACTTTGTTTTAAACGGAAATTCAAATACATCTTTACATGTAAAAAGACACTTTCTCTTTTTCTTCTGAAATTGGAGAGAACCTAAAAAACATGAGTCTGAATTTTATTATTTTCTGCAATGTTATTAAGAAACCAATCAAAGAAAGAAAGCAATTTTTTTAATCTTTTCCACCCTTCCTTTTTCCTTTCTTCCCTACACATCTCTTTCAAACAGTGTTAGAGAGAAATATAATATAATAGGTAATATATGTATTAGATAAAATAAATAATAATAAGTGTTAATAAGTTATTTGATATATAAAAAGAGAACATTGCTATTTCTCGTACAACCTTTTTATAAACAAATTGGTCGAAGAGCAATATGTGTCTAATTTTAAACCAACACCATGTCCACAGTACGTTTCACTTGACGAAATACAAGACACAATAAAATTTGTAAAAGTAACCATTTAACTTGTTTTTGTATATTTTTTCACGAAAACAATTTTTTATAATCATCTTATTGATATAGAATGTTGATCCTGACTTTTGGCAAAAAAATTTAAAATATAGCAATTTTAATAAAAAAATTACGAAAATATTACAGTTTCCAAACTATCATCTTTAATGGTAGATCTTAAATTGGGATCTTAGATCACTTTTTAGTGGACCCTATAGTATCACATAGGATTAAAGATCTCTCAAGATTTTTCTAATTTTTTCCTTTAATGGTAGATCTCATTTTGAGATCTTAGGAAGAGAGAAAATTTATTCTTTTTTGAACAATGTGCAGATCTTGAGGGATCTTGTACAAGAACTCATTCTCCATGTTGGAGATCTCTGCACTTCCTTTATTGGGAGATCTTGTGAAGATCAGATCTTGAACTCAAGATCTTTGCTTAAGATCTACCACTAAAGATGTTCCAATTGTATAGCAATCAATCACGTCCTCCTCATACGTGTTCAATCACGTCCTCCCTGGACGTGACTGGTGTTCAATCACGTCTTTCTCGGGCGTGACTCACCAGGTGGTGACACATGTCATTTTGAGTCGCGTGTCATTTTGCAGAGCTATGTATATAAATTTCGGAAGGTCATAACTTTTGACTGGAGTGTCCGATTAAGGCGAAACTGGTGGCCACGCGCTCAAAATTGAGATGAGAAGCTCTAAGCAAGTCCCTAATGGGACTTGGTCAAATTTTTTTCCAAAAAGATGTCTCTAAGTACCTCAAAATTACGATTTAATCTTCGAACCTTCAAAAAAAAATTGGTTTCTAATTTTTTATTTATTCAATTAGTGAATTGCATGCTATTTTTTATTTTTTTAATTACTTCTTGTAATTTCGAATTCCTTATGTTTAGCTAGCCTTTCTCTCTCTCACTCTCTTTTTCCGTGATGTGTGTGGAAACTGCTTATTGATGATTAATTTCATGCTTTGCAGAACTAGGATGAACAAGGGTTACGCTTTTGTGAACTTCACTAAGCCCCAGGCAGCTTGGAAGTTTCTTAACACAACCTCAAATTTGAAAGGGGAGTTGTACCAGTCTAACAAGATACGTGATGTGGTTTCTGCACGTTTACAAGTATGGTCACTTAGATAATGATTAGACTTAATCATCAATGTTTTATTTCATGTTATTGTTAGGTTAAATTGTTATATTTTTTCTATTAAACCCAGTGATTATGACAATGTTTTTTTTGGGTAAAAAAACCCTTATATTTTTAAAAAAAATCATGAATTAATTGCGGAGTTAGAGTATCTTTTGCGTAAAGGCCTAAATAACAAATTTTATTTTAAACGAAAATGAGTGTCAAGTTAATTTAACACAATGATACTTCTTATAATGGACAAGACTGTTAAAAAAATGATTTCAAGTACAAGGATTAAATTTATAATCAGTTAGTGTTATTGTTGCTTTTTTAATTAATTGTGGCTTTTAACTGGAATGTCCGATTGAGTGAAATTAAAAGAAGTAATTAGAAAAATAAAAAATGGCATGCAATTCACTAATTGAATAAATAAAAAATTAGAAACCAAGAAATTTTTTGAAGGTTCAAAGATTAAATCGTAATTTTGAGGTACTTAGAGACATCTTTTGGAAAAAAAGTTGACCTAGGAACTTGCTTAGAGCTTCTCCTCTCAATTTTGAGCGCGTGGCCACCAGTCTCGCCTCAATTAGACACTCCAGTCAAAAGTTATGACCTTCCGAAGTTTATATACATCGTTTCGCAAAATGACACGTGTCTCAAAATGATACGTGTCACCGCTTGGTGAGTCACGCCTGGGGAGGACGTGATTGAACACGTCTAGGAAGGGCATGATTGATTGCTATACAATTATAAATAGTTTGGAAACTATAATATTTTCATAATTTTTTATTAAAATTGTAATATTTTAATTTTTTTCCCCTGACATTATTGATGATTAGTCGTTATTAGATAATTTAATTAGTTTATCACCTTTCATGAAATATTTCCTCCAAATCATATTTTTCTATTCACTACAAACTTATTAAAACACATATTGAATTTGAATATTATTAAAATAATAATATACCATAATATAAGTTATTTATCATAAATCTAAAATATAACTTATATTTTTAAAAAAATATATTAAATATTTTAATGTAATATAATATAATTTATATATTTAGAAATATTCATTTACTATAAATTATAAGTTTTAGTACATAAAATGAAATTCAATAAATATAGTTAAGTTAATAATAAATGCTGAGTTTGTGAAAGAAAATAATTTGATTTTCATAAAATACATCTTTAAGAGGAAGAGTAAAGGACTCTTAATCCCGAACCCAAAGGATTGAGACTTGTCATATACCTCAAGTCCCATCGAGAAGGCAAAGTTTCTAATTATGATAGTTATAAAAAAATATGTAAAATAAACGATCATTTGCACAAGCTAAAATATTCGTGTGTAACTTAATTAATTTTCTTAGTTAATGATAGTTTATTTCAATCATTTCTCTTGCAATATATATCTTAATTATATCTTAATTATGTAGTCAAATTTAAAGCCAAAATATAAAATTAATCCGTAATTGTACGTAGTTGACTTAAAAGAGAATCGTCATTGTAATTGAGTCCGTACGCAACTTGTATCTTACATCACATCAGCCGGACGAAATTTCAATTTGAATGTGCATGTAGGAACGCTATAACAACTATTATATTATTTAATAAGTTTTAGATCATGTTTTTCTCAAAATTTATAGTTAGATTGAAAATTTATTTTATATATTATTATATAAAATTTTATGTTAATCCAAAATAATTTAATATCTCATTCATATATATTAAAATTAACTAATATATAATACTTTTAAAAATATACTAAAATATAAATTATTTAACTATTATTTTTTTATTTTGTTTAATTTTAATAAAATTTAACATCAACAATCAACATGATATAAAATTATAATTCAACAATTTTTTATCAACAAAAAAGATAAATATTATTAAAAGACCAAATTCATCACAAAAAATAAATATTTTATAATTCGATCGTTGTTGGATTAACAAATTCACGTTTTAATTATATAAAATTATATGTTGAGATGTTGTAATAGTACAGGTGAGAAATACACGTGAATACAAATTTTCAAAATGAATACAAATTTTAGTAAAATATTTTATGCACAATTTTCAAACATAGATGTCAAAATCCATACTAATGATACTATCTATATACAGGTGAGACATACGGCTGATAAAATAGATGTGTTGGATCGATTTGATCTGGTTTATCGAGTTGAACAATAAAAATGAGCTGATCCGAGTTCGGTTCATATTCTTTTGATAATTTTGTAGACTAGTTCAAATTCAATATTGGAGTCACCAAATCTATCCGGATCAATTTTAAAAAATTCTATGTAAAATAAAAAATAATCCAAGATAAAAAAAATTATTTATGATACATTTATCTTGTCTAACAATATTGTTGACATAATTTTTTGCATAAGATGAAAAAAAAATGAGAGTGATCCAAATTCTCTCTAAGTCTTGATAATAGTATTAACGAAGTCATTTAAATTATGCTTAATGAATATTCAAATTAATAATATTATTGTGTAGTTGTCATTTCTTATGAGCACTTATTTTATATTGACTCATCTTATTTTCTCAAAATTTCACTTTTAATCTCTCTTTTTAATTTAGATATTTTATCTCTCACTTTTAAAATTTTTAGAATTTTACTTCTTTTAATCAATTTCAAATATTGACTTACATATTCAATAAATGTTAATTAACATGTGTTTGTTTATTATCCAAATGACAAATATTTTTAAAAAAATATTTAATTATTAATAAACTTAATTTATTAAATAAATAATTTAAAAATACATAACCAACAAGTCTAAAATTAATCAAAGAAACTAAAATTTCTTATTTTTTAAAAATTAGGATGAAATGTTTCAATTAAAAAAATAAAAGAACTAAAATTCTAGATCTTTTAAATAAAAGAAATAAAATATCTCAATTAAAAATAAAAATACTAAAATCACATATATATATATATATATAAAAAGAAAATAAAAGTTATATTTAATATTTTATATTTAATCAATATGTTTTATCTTTTAAGAAAAATGTAAACTATAATATAAAATAATAAATTATATTAATAAATAACTATATTTTATTTAATATTTATTATATTACTAATAGGTGTATCCAAATTCATTTGACTTATCAAATTATATAAATCAAACCTAAAGGACTTATTTTTATTTGTATTATCTTTCTTTTAGCACAACCTGACCTTAATTACTGGCTGCTTAGTTCATCAAATTATATCCATTTTTTCAATACTAATAATATCATGAGTTAAACATATTTTTTTATTTGAAAAATAGATGATTTTTATGTTAATATCTTAAATTTAATTTTGATCAATTATGTAGGTCGGCGGTGGTGGCGGTCGACGGCTCTCAAGCATCTCAGATGCCGATCAAAAGCAGAGATGCGGATTTGGGTTTCATTTTATTTGCAAATCTGATTGTGTAGCGGATCTGGTTTTGATTTTTTGGTAGATCTAGTTCTGTGGCACAAAGCTTCGTCGCTGAAGCTCGAATCTGGTTGTGTGGCATGAAGCTTTGTTGCTTCAAAGACGGAACTGCAAGGGTAATTGAGTCGAAGGGAACAACAGTGGAAGAGAGAAAGAAAAAATTGTTTTTTAAATGGAGGTGCACGATTGAATTTTGTTTGTTTTCATTGATGTTTCGATTATTTTTGTTCATCCAACTTGTTTCATTTTCATATAATCCAATCACCAGGAAAACAGAACAAAATCGCCACCAGAAGCAGTGGCACTCAATGGTGGAATTAGAGGAAGATATGATGAAGGGTGATGGAGACAGTCCACACAGACGAGAAGAAAGGGATAAAAACGGGAAAAGAAGGGGAAAAAAATCATGACAGTGTATTTAAAAAATAAACTACATTTCATCTCTCTTTTCATGTCATTACTTAATAAAATGAAATCAATAGACAAATATAAAAAAAAATTAGATCCACTAATATCAATAAAAACTAAAATATGACAACAAGATTATCGATTAAATTATCAAAATTATTAATAGAAGATAAAATAATTTTAATTGATGGGATTAGATTAAGGTTCCACACTCTACTACTATATTGCTATAGAGTATTAGTCATAAAATTAAATATATATATATATATATAAATTATTTTTCAATAAGATAAGAAATGAGGATATTCGATGAAAGATATCAATGATACCAATATGTGAAAAGTTAATGGAGTATAAATTGAGGTGGTTTGGACACGTCAAGAGACAATCACTAAATGCTACCGTAAGAAAACAAGAGTTCGACACAAAGAGAGATAAAGGTCGACCGAAACTTATATGGGAAAAGGTAGTTAAACAATACCTAATGGAGTGAGATATAGATTGACGGACGGTACGTCTTAGGACGAAGTGGAAAAAAACTATAAGTTTGGTGAATGATTAAACTCATTAGTAGTTCTATGTTTCAGTCGTTCTCTGTTTTAGTTTTTTTTCTCTTCTTTCTTCCTCCTTTCACCATTCTTTTATTTTAGTTTATTTTCTTGCTCTTTTGTCTTTTTTTTCCTTTTTCTTTCCCTCTCTCTTGCTATTTCTTTGTCTTATATATTTCCAATTTATCATTGGGTTCATCTACTAACTTGGGTTAAAATTGTTGTTGATGTTGATATAAATTATTTTTCACAAAAAATTACATATAATGTGCATTATTTGATTAAGTAAGCATTATGATTATATTAATATGTGTGTACTCTAATTGATGGGATTAGATTAAGGTTCCACATTCCACTACTCTATGTCTATTACTATTAGAGTATTAGTCATCAAATTAAAAAAAAATGCATAATAATTTTTCACATAAAATTATATATATAATATATATTATTTACTTGAGTAAGCATTATGATTATATTAATATGTGTGGTACTCGTATCTACACTCATACTCGTGTAAATTTATGAATAAATATATGTCTTGTACTCAGTCTCAATATGAGGGTAAATACCCTCTCGACATGTGGATATTTGTGTGAATATTCATAGGACCCGAATAGACTTTGTCATTCCTAAGTGAAAGCTTTTGAACTCCAAGATTATATATGCCCATTCACGAATCAAACACTATAAACTTTGGTTAAATGAGACTAGTTTTGTTATGAAAACTTGAATTTTGTTACTTCATATTAATATCATGGTAAATAAATTATATGTATTAACAATACAATTTTTTTATAGTGTCATCTAATAACAACTTTGATGACTTTTATAATAACTACTTTGAAAGTCATACTAAAATAATTTTTAATTGATTGCCAATATAAAACACTTTTTTCCAAATTGTGCATATTTATTAAACTCTTTAAAATAGTAAAAAATTTAAATTTTAAATGAAACACACATACAAAGATACATTATTTTTCTAATAGATTTAAATATATTTATTGTTCTAATTTGTAATGGGTGAGAATAGAAAAAGTCCCTTTTAATGACAGATAAGAAAACTAGTCCCCATCCTTTGTTATTCTCACACATTGTTTTCTCTTTGTACCCCACCTTTTTTTATATTCGTAAACTATATCTCTCTACGAAGAGTTGTTTCTTCTTATGTGGTTATTCATATTTTGTTTGGTATCTAATAAATAGAAGGAAAATAGAAAGGAGAATGAAGATCTATAATTCAAAAACAAGTTCGGAGTCCATGCGGCGAAACAATGTTGCTTCTCAAGTTTCGGATAACATGTGTCATCATTTGTATTGCCAGGCGACAGTTTGTTTCACGAAGCTTATTGTATTCTTGGGAATGTGAAAATGAAAATATAAATTATCATGTTTGTTAGAAGGTAACCCAAAAATATTCCTAGGCATAATGTATTTCTAGAAAAATTAAATTGCACATGTTTTTTCATTTTCATATTATCATGTATAAGGGTGAGAATCTTATATATCACAACTATATCCAATTACAATTCATCATGTATAATAAGATTATTAATTTTTAACATAATTATTTTAAAGTAATTTAAATAGAGATTTATGATTAAGTGACATTATAAAACTGTTTTACATTATTAATCCGTGGATATTAAACCCATCTTATATGCCCATGAGAATATTTAAAATAATTTATCACTTTCATCTATTCTGCCTCATTTATCTTTTTATTTAATACTTTTGTTTTTTTAGACAAGGTTCAATACAAAATTTAGTACAATTTTTTTCCACATAGGATCCAATACAATTTTTTTGATGTATTTTATTGATATATTATTATTATTATTGATATATTATTATTATTATTGTTATTATCCCTACAAGAATTTTTATGGATTTCATTCTTAAGAGTTACAAGAAAATTTACTACAACATCATGCATAATATTTTTAACGGTTCCAACATTTTTTTCCATAATTTTTATTCTCATTAACAAATGTAACAGTGACATTTTACTCTCTCTTTCTCATAAAAAGAGAAGAATTTTAAAAAAAAATCAAAAGGTGGAGCCAGTGATTTTAAAATCTCAACCCTATAAAAAGCAAAGACACTACTTTTTATTAAAAAAAAAAATCGGTACTTTTTTACAAATTAACTTTTTTCTTTCCAGTTATGAATTGAGTATCAAGAGTAATCTATTTAAGAAAATAGCATGCATGTGTTCTCAACCAAAAAAAAGTTATAACTCAATATTGCAGAAATATCAAATGAATTTAAAGTCTCAACCAACATATTCATGAAATGAATGTAAATACTTCAGTTATTATGGATAAAACTCAATTACCTAATCATCAGGATTAAAAAAATAATTATTTTAGTTAAAAGTACTAAATTTATCTTAAATTTATATTTTTTCAAAATCATTCTTGTTATTAATACTACTCTTTTCTAATGATTTGTCAATACATTCTCTTTCTTCTTTCAATGGAGGATATTTCGAGTATAAAAATAATTAATATAAGACATATTATAGATTTAGTCTTATACTTACCAAAATCCGAAGCTGACCTATGTTAGGATGGATGTGGCCAAGAGGAGCTCTTAGATCTTGCACGTCAAACTGTGAGTTCCCTTTGTTAGGAGGACAAAAAGGGGGATCTGTAAAGCAAATGACTTCAACATTCAAATAAGCACATATGTTAGTGGAGATTGAGTAAATCAAAAGGATGAGATGAAACCTAATACTTATAGAGTGAAGTAGGAGTTGTGGGTCCTTATTTGTCAGGGCTGTTACATCAGTGTAACAATACTTGCATATAATTACTAGCTTGTAGATAATAACTAATAGATAAGATATAGCTTATAAATAATTGTTAGTAGATAATTATAACTTGTAGATAATCCAATTGAAACACTATCATTAATTGTTAGTAGAAGTTGAAACACTATCATTAATATTCAAATGGTGAGGCGGTAGAGATAACCTATTTATTTCAGTATTTCGACGACTCCTAAGGGCAAGGTGTATGTGCTCTTATGTCAAGACTGACATAGAGGGATGACATGCTTATTAGAACGTCACATTACTTGTCATTTATATTTTGTGGACCTTGCGAAAGTCTTACAAAAAAGAATAAACATTATTTTAACTTGGATATTATAAATAGGAATAGAGAGAGTATTTTTATTATTATGGATGTGTCTATATATAATGAAAAAACAAGAGATATATGTTTCCTAGCTAGAAATTGATTTTGTGATAACTTGATTAGGATAATAATTAAGATAAAGTATAATTGTTTTCTTTTGTATTATTGAAGTTATTATTAATAAACTATTAATAATTATACATTTTAAAGAATTAGTTTAAATTTTATATTTTATATTTTATTTTGCATTGTTTAAGTTAATTAAAATATAAATATGAAAAAAAATACACATTGTAATTCTAATCCAAATATCCAATTATGAGATTTTTTTCATATCAAGAAAATAAAGATAAAAGTATAATAGAAACTAAAAAAAAACACCAATAAAAAATTAAGTTAGTTTAGTAGAATTTATAATTTTTTATTGCCAAGGATTTAATGATTTTTATTAAATTAGAATTTTCACTTAGTAATCATTGTTATTAAAATGAATATAATTTTATTTTTATCTACTAACAATAAAATTCTAATTACTTCAAAACTTTCCCAAATTCATTGACTAGATTTACATGTGTTAGAATTGTATTGAGAATGATTTTTTTTTAAAAAGTATTTCAGCATATTTAATTTTATTAATATAAAATAGATATTTAATTTTAATGAACGCCAAGAATATTATTTGATCTTATTTTATTAAATGTTTTAAGCATAATTGTGAAACACAGTCTTATTATTGACCTGAGATAATGAGTCACTGATATAATATAATTGGTGGGCTAGTGATTGACCCAATATATATATTAAAAATTCAAAATTATATATGTATCTATTATATATAAGTATATAACTAACATTATTTGAGTAAGAAAAATCCATCCATACTCTAAAATCCAAATTTTAAATAAATATTTTTAATTTTTTTTTAAAAATCGGCCAGATCGGATCGAAATCCAATGATCAACTTAGTCAAGTTTGACAGAGTCAACTGCGTAATCAGCCTAGAAACAAAATCGGCCTAATTAGACTACTAAATCTCGATCCGACCGACCGATGTGGACCAAATTTGATAATAATGGGTTTGAGGACCATTTAATTTTTTTTATTCAACTAAAAGATATATAGAAAAATCACGATAAAGTATACTTAATTTTTTAATTCAAATTTACGGATATAATTTATCATTTTTATCAACATATACATGCTTTAAATACAAAGAGATAATCATGTTATTAAACAATATAGATTTTTATAATACGTATTAAGATAAATACATTAAGAAATTTACATATTAATAAATATGAGTTTAATATTTATGTATTGAAAATGTAAAATAATTTTATATTATCATCCAATTATAAATTACCTTTTGATATTTATTTTAAAAGTTAATAAATTTATTATATATTATAGACTTATAATAAAGATTGTGTAAAATTTATATGATAGAATCTATAATCCTTTTTCTCGTAAAACATATATTTACCTTAAAATTTTAATATTATATATCAATTAGAATAATTATAGTCCTTTTTTTAATTATAAGTACTAAAATAAATACGTTAAGTTTACATAATAATAAAAACACATTTATGTAAAAAATAATATTACATATCAATTAGAATAATAATAATAAAACATTAATTTCCTGTGCACCGTTCTATATACAAGCAGAGAGAGAGAGAGAAAAGAGAATAGTCTGTTTGATAACGTTAAAATAAGAGAGAAGAGAAATAAAAATGTATGAGAAATACAACTTTTTATTTCTTTATAAATACTGCAAAAATATCAACTGATCGCGTTCTTTTATGAAAATAATCTATTGTTTTTCCGTTCATATTTAATTGTCATAATGTAAAAAAGTAAAAAAAATAATTTTCATTAATAACAATTGATTATCCTGTTTCAACAATTGCTTTTTATTTCTAAAAAAAACATTTGCTTTTTAGCTAGTCAAAATCCATTATTTTATATTATATATATATATTTATTTTTATTTTTTGTTTCTCTCCCTTTTTTTTACAATTTCTCTTAAATTAAACATTCCTAAATTTATTATGTTTTTCACTGATTTCTATTCACTCCATTTTCTTCTATCCTAATTCTCATCCATTTTTTTCTTTCTTATCACGCATATCATTAAGCTTTTCAAAACTAATTAAGAGTTAGAAAAAAAACCTAAAATATAATTGAAATAAAAACTATTTTATATAGTCTCTCTACAATCAATTGTTTCCTTTTTCAACATTATTATTTTTATATAATTTTAATTTTGATAATTATACAAAAATTTTTTTCTACAGTATTTTCTAAATATCTAAAAAAATTTACTACTACAATAGTTTACTTCATAATGTTTCTTTTCCCCGTTATTATATAACAAAGAAACGGCCTATAGTTCCGAAACCGAAACCGAAACCAAAAGGATCCAAAGAGTGGGAGCTGCAAACTAAATTTCACGTTATTCTTACTCCCTCCCTAACCTCGTACGCCGTACCGTGTTTCCTCGTCCGACCAACGAACCGCACCCTCTCGGGTGGTTTTCTCCAATTCTGCAGCAGCAGCGACGCACACATGTCACAACCAAAGGGTGAATAAATCAATTTGTTCCAATCACATTTATCATCATCCCAATTCATGCACTTGTAATTGAATGTAATGTTGTAACGTTTTTTTTTTTTTTTTTTTTTTTTTTTTTTTTTTTGCAACAGAGCTTCCAGGGTTTTACTATGACTCTGAGAAGAGCAGGTATTTCCCCATCAAAGGCCCCATTCCTGGTTTTTCTTTCAAGCCTATGAACCCTGCTCTTAACTCACCCCAAACCTCTTCCAATCAGGTTTATATATACATATATAATATTTGTAATTTAGTCTCTGAAGTATTACACATTATCGTAAATAGTCTTTAAGTTATGAAATTTATATGTAAAGTATTGAAAATTCATCACTTTAGTCTCTTAGATGATATGTTTTACTGACGTTGAGGGACTGATTTGAAGGATTTTTTGATGCTTGAAGGACTATGTAGCGTGATTTTTTAATACTTTAAGGACTATTTTGTATAATTTTATTACTTTGAGGGTTACTTAGGAAAGAGGGTAAGAATTTAGGGACCTATTTGATGGTTTGTTCATTTGTAAAACCTTAATGCATTGCGCAATTAGGGTTATATCTGACTCATTGAATTGAATTGAACTTGAAATGGGACTGATTTTGGATACAGGAAAGTGGTGGGAGTTGTTGTAGTAAGCTTAGAAACAGAACCCTGTCTAAGCTGCTTCGGGCTAGGGAGTTGGATGGTCACTGTGCCATTGCCTCTCGCTATTGCAGAAGTAACTTCACCGAGGAATTCCGGAAGATGCAAGCATCTAGACCTGTGGTGCAAATCACTTTTTCATTTCCTTTTCTACATCGTTCCGAGCTTTGAATGTAATCAAAGATTGACTTTGCAGATCTGGAAGTATCGGGGAACTGATGGGATGCGTATTACTGCTTTGGAACACTTGCGCGTTGATGTGCAGACATCGGCGGGGATAACTGAAACTGATGTTTTGTTGACAGGCAGCACAAATGGCTCAATGAGGTATAACTCGTGTCTGTGTGTGCATGTGTTTTCTGTTTGTCATTGTGCTTGCTTGGTTTCTGTAATGAAATCTAGGACGATTGGAAAAATATCTATTCTCTAACCTTTGTGATTGAATTGTTTCTTTTATCAACTATGAAATGGATGTAAAAATGACTTATAGTTGTTTCTAACTATTTATACAAGTTAAATTAAGCGAGTACATCTTTGTATTATTTTATGATCTCATAAAAATGTATCAAGTTAAATTACATTTTTATTGCCCTTATATCAAAGTGTAAAAAAACCACAGCGGAGAAGTTTAGTGTAGTGGCAGTAGTGGACTAAATAGCGGCCATAGCGGCACTATGGTAGCGTATGTGTTGATACTTGATACCAAAAAAGCCCTCTGAATAGAGACATTAGAGACTTTTTGGGTTTTTAATTTCCAAACAGGAAATATACAGCTGTAATAGTAGTGAAAATGATAAAGAAGACAACTTGGGTTTAGAAGATGATAATTGATGATTCTTATCTAGAAAACTTGTATCTGACTTTTGTTGGTATTACTTGAATGTTTTGTTTAAGACACCCATGCCTTTTTTTGTTAATTATTAATGTCATTAATTTAGGGTATTTTTTTTATCATTTTTGAGAATTTATATGTATATATAGTAATATAGTAATCGTCCGCTACGCGCCACTATGCAGTATTTAAAAAACTGCTACCTGCCTAATCATGTGACCAACAGTCAGTATGTTTGTTTTAATCAATTGGTGTGTATTTTTCATCTTGACATTAAATTATTCAATTTGTTTTTCCATATTGCTTTAATCTTCTTTTTGCAACATTTCTCTAGTACTCTAATCAACAACTGATCAGTTTATGTCAATATTTTATCAGTACCTTGATGATCCTGCAAACTGACTGGATCACACTTGTTGCACTTGAACCTAACAGATGTTTATTATTCATTTGATTCTTGTTAACATTGACGTATAATGTTAATAACTATTTACCAGTTTGTGAAATTTGGTATTTTGCAGTTTTTCTCAAGTTGGAGGGGTTGGGCGTAATCATGATGGTGGGACAAAATGGAGGGCAGATTGTGTGAAGAATTATGTTAAAGGGAGAACAGATGAGAATAATGAGGTGCTTAAGCCAGTTTTTAAACCTAATCGTGCTGCACTGCTTATGTCCTCCAGAATATCTAGTATAAGATTGGGTCCAAAGTGCTCTTCTCACGCTGTCAATGATGGTCATATTGTTGGACGTGCATTGTATCCTTTTGAGTATTTTTGGTTATTTCTCTGTAAGCATATATATATATATAGGGAGGGGATCCAGTTACTCCAAGAGTAACCTTAAAAGGGTTACTCCAGAGTAACCCTAAAAGAGTTACTCCTCTTCCTCACCATTCATTTTCTCAAGATCTAATGGTTGTAATACATAACTAATCTTAACCATTAGATCTCAAGAAAATGAATGGTGAGGATGATGAGTAACTCTTGGAGTAAGTGGATCCCTCCTCATATATGGTTAAAATTTAAACGTTTAGTCATATGATCTTCATGTAACTTCTAATCTTGATCATCCATGTGACATTGGATTGCCAAGATTTGCTATATAGTATAGTTTATATTTGACTTGTTGAATCCTCTCTATCATCAATATTGGAACACTATATGCCATTTATTTATTTACAATAAAGTTGATCTTGAAGTGAAAGATCTTAACATGAAAATAGATTTACTACATTGGGATCAGATACATCAGGTGGAACAGTTTATACGCTTGATCTTGTTGAACCATTAAATCTTGGACCAGGTATACTGAACACATGGAGCGGACTGGAGGAAATTGCATCTTTCAGGGGTACCATTTGGACATCAGAATATGATTATAGTAGACATCGGGCTGTAATTGGTAAGTTACATATTGCTCTCGTCACTCTTTCTCAAACACACATACACAGGCACATGCATGCTCAGATGCATGTGCTTATGCCAAATAATGTTAAATTTAGATACAGCCACATGACATTTTGTGAGGAATTTGTACTTAACCGTTAGCATTAAGTCATGGCCTTGCTAATTTGTTATTATGTTTCATGTTCCCTCATTAACACTTTCCTATATAGATTTCAACCCAGTTGAGTTTTGATTATTACCAATAGCTATAGGTTTTAAGGGATAAATAATTTTGGGCCATAACATGCACCCAAACTTTTGTCAACAGTTTATCAAGAATTCTGGATTGTTGAGATACTAGGTTTGCTTCTGTTCACTGACAGATTTATTATATTTTGGTACTTTTCATTCACCTCATTCTTGTACAAATACTATTCCTAATCCGTTACATCTTCTCACTGTTTGATTTTCAGTTTATAAAATTTAGCTACATGGAATTATCTAGTGTAGCCTGTATCAATATGGCTGTGAATGGTCTGTTTTGTTTTGCTTCTGTCTCTTGTCTGCATTTTGCTTCTATTTTTATCAGATTAAGATAATGAAACATGTGCCATGGGAAATGGTTTATTAAGTCTTGGTGGTAGTTCATGAACATGATGGTTGTGATATATACCCTCTTCCATAAGAAATATCTGAATTCTGAACAAACTTTTTTACATTACAATTTTTTCCCCTTTGTAATTTTATATATAATTTTTTGCAATATTTTATTTATTTATTTATTTATTTATTTGTGTTCTTTATCTTTGTTAGGTACAAATTTGGGAGGTGCTTCAGTGGATCTGGAAACTGGGACAATGTCATGGTTTTTACACTGTAAAAGTGATGTTTTTGCGCAACAGGTTGTTAATTCGGTAAGTTATCCCTTTTTATTTTAAAAAATGGCAAGTTATTCCTAATAAATATTTCCCTGTAAATTTTATTTCAATCAAATAAATCATTAAATTGAAGAGAAGCTGAAATTTTCACCTTGTCTTAATGAATGGAACGTTTTTGTGAATTTAATTATCAAATTCATGATTATGAACTGAAAATTTGCCTAGTTTACATAACTGCTGGCATTTTTACTATTTCCATATCCTATCATCAATCAATTGAACTATTCTTTTTAAACACACTTGAAACAAAAGCAGGGTTACTTAATTGTTGATTGCTCATTTTGAAAAAGACATTATAATAAGGTTCCAAGGGAAATGCTGTGCTTGATCTTGATGTTAGAAAAAAGGAATTTATTTTTATCACTTTTCCATATGTGTAAATTAATTGAAAACTAGGTGAAATGTAAGGGTATAATTGACAAAAGAGTAATTAATGTCATCTTGAACTTTAAAAATGAAAGATAAATAGAAACACAAATTTTCCACAAATCTGACAATTAAAATGGAATGGAGGGAGTATCTTATTCCCTCTTTTTGATCCTAATAAAATTTCTTCATTGATGTGAAATGCAATGTGGTATTTGTTGATTTTCTGTCTTTTTTTATGTTTTCATTTTTTGCTACAAAACCACCATGACATATCCTTTGACCATATTATGAGATTACCATTCTCAATATATTTTCTCATTGTTGTTGCAGGGAAATGTGATTTTATGCGGGCTAAGAAATGGGGCAATTGTCACTGTTGATTCTCGTGAGAGAAGAGAAAGCCTTTCTGGTAGACTTATTACCCATCGGATACCATATGCATCTTCAGACAAGAAAGTTGTAGGTTCTAATAAAGAATGGTTCAAGGTATTTTTCTTCGTTTTGGAAATTAGAATTGAGGATAGGCTAGAGAAACAGAAGATTTCAAGAAACAAGCAAAATATAGCATAATAAAATATTGTACAAAGATTTAGAATATATAATGTAAACCTTGATTTTAAAATGAGGGGAAAAACTGTAAGAAAATCTATTAAAGAGAAAAAGATGAAAACTAAGATTTCCCTGTGTATGTCAAATGATGTATGTGTTTTTTGTGAATCTGTTTAAGTCCCTGTATAAATTTTTGATTTGATGGAACTCATTATTTCTTGTTCTATGCTCACAATGTGTTCTTCAATGTCTGACTTTATGATTGTCATTACACTATTAGCTTTATCTATTATTGATATGCTTATGCTTTACCCGTATTGCAGCTCAAAGGAGACTTATATCCTTCTCATACCATTCGGATGTCTTCATCTATTTCCTGGTTAGTCATCCTTTTCTTTGTTGGTTGTCTACTTGACTTGTATCTTCATTTGAATATTATTGATTTTGACTGACTATTTTCTGTAATTTATTTTGTGGGTTTGACACTAGTTTGGCATCACTTCAGTTTGATGATCAGTACTTCTTGGCAAGCTCAATGGATGGATCGGTTAGTATACTCTTCAGGAAAATTGTGACCTATATCATTTATGTCTGTTCTTACATGGAACACAAACCTTTGCTTGTTTCTCATGATTAAACTTTGAAGCAGCATCTCATGATTAATCAGTTGCATGAATTTATTTCTTTATATTTAAATTGAAGAGAAATTATTTGTATTTAATGCACACAAACTAAGTGTAATCAATCCCGTTTAATTGAATTTCCTTTTTCATGGGAGATTATATTTGTTTTGTTCACTGGGTCTTGCATCACCTAGATACTATAGTGATTGATATAATGACCAATGAAGGTAATATATGTTACCAGAACTTACAAGATAACGAAGAAAACTGTTACGTAAATTGTTTTGGTAGTCACCATTTCTTGCTGGCCGCATATCATGAGAGAAATTACTTCTTAATGATGGGTTCTTTTGCTTTTCAGATGAAACTTTATGATCTTCGTCTACTTCAGAGGGGTGCTGTTCAATGTTATGAAGGGCATGTGAATTCTCATACTCGTATACAGATGGGTGTTGATCCATCTGAGAGATTTGTTATGTCAGGTAGGCGTTGTTTCAGTGATGTTATTTATTTAGCATTCTAGAGTCTGAAAATTTCGTCTTTGTCATCTCAGGTGGAAATGATTGCAAGCTAAGGTTATGGAGTATCAAGTCTGGTGAACTTCTTTTCGAGGACAAGTTATCTGATTCCATTATCTCCACCGTGTGCTATAAAACATATGGACATAGTGAGCACGACATCCTCTCATCCTTTCCGCTTTCAATTTTATAAATTCTCCTATGTTTTTGGTTTTCAGCTGGTTGCTAATCTTAAAAAGTGTATTATTTGGTTTTATAGGTTTTAAAGCAGAAGAGGAAAACCAATACAAGCGCGGCTCATCTCAGGGTGCATGGCTTGGATCATATGAAGGACTGTTTTATATGTGCTGGTTATGAGCTATCCTATGCTCAATGATCAAGTCTGGATACATCCTCAAAAGCTAGTGTCTAATGAATGAACTAGTTACATACAATACCTGATAAAAACTTAGGTTATTGCACATATCTATATATACTCAGATTAAGGTAATCAGATAGCTTGTAGATATATATTTAGGGCCTGTTTGGATGTAAGTTTTTCTAGAAACATTTCTAAAGGAAGAAAATAAGAAGAAAAAAATTAAATGAGCTTCTCCATAAGCTAGAATGAGTTTTCCATTAGCTCATTTGTAGATGTCATCTCATCTTTTAGATAAGTTATATTTGTGAGCTTCTAAAAATTAGCTAACGGAAAACTTATTTTAGCTTTTGGAAAAGCTCATATCATTTTTCCTTTTTATTTTCTTCTTTTAGAAGTGCTTCTAAAGAAGCTTATCTAAACAGACCCTTACTCACATAGCAAAATTCCCTGTTAAAGGCTATTTTGGGGATTAAAGCTGATACTAGCAGTGGCACATAGCAGAGATGACCAATACTTTGTATAATTAGTGCTGTTTTAGTATTTACACACAAGGAAAGGTTTAAAGCCAAAAAGAAAAAAAGGAAAGCATTGTGCTGGCTATGGCTTTTATGTTCCAAAAGTTTCTATGTTGACGTTGTCCTTTTACTTTGAGAATCATCATATGCTGGCCAGCCTTAGTCGTGCTAGTGACCATTGTGGTACTGTTAATTGGCTCGTATCATTAGCAGGGTTATTTAGAAAAAAAGATTTCATTTTTTTAGATGGAAAACAAATGGGTTGAATAACAAAGGTAGTAGTTACACTACCAGTTGAAACTTGGTGGATAGAGGAAAAAACTCTGCAAATTTTATTCAAATACACTATAGTAATAATGCTATTTGTTTTAAATATAAATTAATAATGATTGAAAATTAGTTATTTTAAGAAGTTTCTTAAAAAGGGAAACAAAATGTTTGTTGCTACGCTTTTCTCATCCTTTTTAGGTTTTTGTTTTTTTTAATCCGTATGAATTGAAAACAAGTAAAAGGAATTTATGACAACTCACATTATCTTATTCGACCAATCAAGTTAGATTTTTTGGTATTCTTTTTCAGGGAATTGAGATATGAATTTTGTTTAACTTTAATTTTTTTAGATGCATTGCCACCGTATTTCTAGAGCAGAGATATCTTGCAAGGAGCTATATGCTCCAATTCATCGTTATTCAGTTTTCTTACTGTTTTAATAGTAATTGTTGTGTTATGTGAGCTTGCAATTGGGATATCTTAATAGAAAGTTCACTTTCTTTTCTACTTTATTCCTTTGGTTGCTATCAGAGACCAAGGATAAAATTAACCGTTGGTAAGTTTTGTTCCTTTTGGATTCAACCAAATAAGTTGATGGATGCTTCTTTACATGTACCAAACTTTGTTGAGGGGCTTGATTTAAGACACGTCTTGTACTGCTTTAATGATAATTTTTCTTATAAATAATAAATAAAACAGCAAATGAGTTAAGTTTCAATTTTTTTATTTATAAAAATTAAACACAATATCAAATGATTTATAATTCTCAAATATTTTGTTCAATCAATGGTTGAATATCAAATGATTTATATGCGTTAAATTGTGCAATTTTTACATATATGGAATTCAACAAAGCCACCCAACTTCGTAAAACTGGGATATGACTGCTGGTACTAATTAATCAGCATATGATAGCTATGATCTATTCTTGATTATGATTTATGCATATAGAGAAGCACCTGTGAGAAGAGTTGTTCGTTAATTGATACTATATTTTTTTTCAAAATTTAAAATCTCATGGCTTTTGACTGTTGGATTCCTTACTTTCAGCTATAGAACTAATCAGCACCACTTAATTACACAAATCACCCATCCCATATTGTAATATATTGAGCTGTTATGGCTTGATCCATAACAGTTTTTTCCATGTAAATGGTTATATATTTATGAAACCTAATATATTTTGTTTAAAGTAGGAAGGTTTTACTGTCATTTCATTTATAAATGTCTCAAAACTGGTAACACGAAGATAATAGATAATCGTAAGAAGATATATAAAAGATTGAGCAATTTAAATATTTCTTATAAAAAATGTTCTCTTTACAAATAATAACCTAAAATTGAAATTAACAATAAACAAAAATCATTCCAAATTTCATGCTCATCCTCGCACCTTCTATCCTTTTTAATTTAATCTATTATTTTACGAGATTGACATGTTCTCATGATGTAACTATTTTATTTTTAAAAGAAAAACACCCCAAATTTTATCCTTTAATTTTTCAGAAATCATAACCCAAAAGGAAAAAAAAAAACTAATAAAATCTGAATGAAGATGGGGAATAATTAAAAAGGAAAATCTAAGTAACCAAATAAAGAAAAACAGTCGTGAAAAGGGAAAGCTGTCAAGGCACTTTGATTGCTTTTGTCAAAGCAAGGATTACAGTTCTTTTGATATCTTTTTGTTTGACAAACATTCTCTATCCAACTAGCCATATAAGCTTACCACAAAGCGTTTGATTTGAGTCTTGGCAACAAATTAAAGTAACTAACTAAAGCGACAAGACCCCTTGAAAACAAAAGTGAAGGCAAAATCATGCCCCAGAGCCTCTCTTTTAGCTTGGTTTTATAACATGAACCTATAAATGCATGTTAATTATTTTTTAAGATAAGACAAAAGTTTAAATGTGATGGATGGGATGGTATGCGGTGAAAAAATGTTGATTAATTTTTTTTTTGGGTGTGCTTGACATCAATGAAATTTAACAATTAATGAATTTGGTATGTGGTACCACGTTACATGTTTGCAATATATGTAAATGTTTTTCTTTCCATAAAATGCTAAAAGATAATTTATGATGATTAAAACTAAGGAATCTTGGTAGCTATCCCAAAATTTGAAATCATGATCAAATCTTTCATGGTCCCAATTAATCTATATATATATATATATAGTTAAATATTATTTTTTCTTATAAATGGTAAAACTTGAATACAATTCAAATAATGTGTTTGGATTCTCATACACACAACTCAATCGTGAATTACAAAAACAATTTTTAGTTAATTTTAGTGTATTTTAATGTGAAAATTTAGTCAAACGTAAATTACATATACTAATCCAATTACACACAAGAAGACTATAATCAGATGGTAATTAAGAACTACCTCATAATTTTTTGCTATCTCTAGAGCTTTCCAAAATATAATAAACATCTATGTACCCAAGGAAAGCAAACAAAAAAGGACCCAATGATTCTTCCAAATAAGTTTGGCAGTTTCACATGATAAACAAACAAGAGGGTTCTATCAAGGGGAAATAGATACTGAACTTATGCGTTTAAAAATCGAGTCAGCATGTAATATGGTTTGTTTTTTAAAGGAAAGGGACAAAGGATACTATGGGAGGGTAGGGAAAATGACGAGGATATTTTGGGTAATTGAGGATGAAGGATATTGACCCTTCAAACACTGCTTTGCATGCCAAATCCGTGTAACTTTTTCACGCAAAACAATGGTGAAAGAGGGATGTTTCTGCATACTTTTTTTTAACCCCAATTCCCCTTTCATTATTGTGTGCAATTAAGCAAGTCCTCGTCGTAAACAAAAAGCCCACCTTCATTGCAACTAGAATCATTATGTCCGATTTTATTCTTTGGATTATTAGTGAAAATTCGGTAGATGAATTGGAAACCCTTTGTAATGAATAAAGGGTATCTGCACTAGTATATTTTTCCTGATTTTTATTTGGAATTTTAGTTACATATAGTGAGAGCTCCCTTTCCATGTGTGTCAAATTTTCATTTCCAATAATAAGACATCCTTAGACCTAAAAATAGAAAAGGCTGGATGCCCTTTTTCAAATAAGATGTCAAAAATAGCCTTCCTATTAAATAAATATAATTCTAAAAAAATACTATTTTTTTATTCATTCAATCTTCCTGTTTTCAATTTATAAGTCATTCACAATTTTTTTTTGCAATTTAATTTTTCATTGATAAAAATTTTGTTCAATGTCTTTGAGGAAGTTAAAATGCTTACATGTATACGTACGGCGCAAATTTAGTTTGCATATATCGTGCACTTATTTGCTATTTCAGCAAGCCTAATTTAATTTAGTCTTATAAAGAATATTGATCAGATGATCTAGTACTGAAGATAAATTTTGTCGTAAATTGATTAAAAAATATTGGTAAATAATAGAGAAAATGACAGTAAAGAAGATAAAAAAATATGATGACCATTCAGAAAAGAAGCAACCGTATATATACATATATATATATATATATATATATATATATGAACATAATGATGACTAGAAGTAGAATCTCATGTACACATATTCTCATGTTTTAAATGATTGGTACGCGTGTGGTTCAGTTTCATGACAATAATATGAACAGAACTGCACTCACATATATATCAAACTGCATGTTTTGAATCCCTAGCTATAGCTAGCACTCCAAACCAATTCTCAGAACAAAAATGAACAACAAAATAATAATAATATATAACAGGAAAGAGAACATAAACAACCTGAAAACCACGAACCTCTAGGCTGGTAAATGGTAATCTTAATCTTATTTTTTTTACCCTGATGTTGAATATTTACCTGTTTGAAATAGGGTTTGGACCACTGGGGACTTCATGTTCACTAGCATTGAAGATCTTGTTTTGCCACTCCAATGGAGGTCGCGGAGATCGAGAACTTCTTTCTTTATTAGTACCCTTCAAGAGATGATCAGAAACATGGTTATCATTTGGTGTGGTTTCTTCTGTCTTGAGATTTTGTGTGCATCCTTCTTCTCTAGCAGCTGAAGCAGCTACCATGGTGTTCCTCTTCTTTGCACCTTCTTTTATAGAAGCTAAAGAGGAGAAGCTTCGTTCTGGGACGGCCATGGCGAAGTGAAGGGCTAAGAGCAAAGAGAAGAAGAAGGTCATCATGCAAGTGGAAGAGTAAGAGGGAAATGCTGCATCACCAGCCATGCAAAA
>PYAF01006018.1:763100-780533 GCA_007407185.1 Glycine tomentella | reverse complement strand
TAAAAGTAGAATGATATGGATAAGTATGGAAGTGTGTAGAAGATAGATATTTAGGTGGAATTGTGTAGAAGTTAAATTATAGCCATTGGATCAAAGTTGTGTTGGAGAAATCTTAGCCATTGGATGAGAAGTTGGCCAAGTATAAATAGGTGTAGGATTTGCTCATTTGTATCAAGCCATAAAATCAAGTTCAAGTAATGAAATCTCTCTTCTCCAAAATCTTTCTACTCTTCCAGAAATCCTTTAGCCTAAAAGCCTCCCTCCAAATATTAATAGCAATCCTCTTCCAACATTATATATAATAAGCTTCATATTACTGTTATTTACAAAAAAAAATTCAATTATATACTTACTCATAATTCTTTGACGCGAGATTAAAAGTTATAAAAAAAAAAATTCTTATTTAAAACTCATAAGAATATAATTACCCCCCACCCCCCGCCCCAAGTACATCATATATTTTAGTTCTAGGAATAAGAATACAATTTAGATTCTAAAGAATACATACACTATATAAATAAAATAAATTTAGAAAAATAATCGAAACAAGTTGAGAAAGTATAATTATGTTAGACAACTTTATATTTGTTGAGTTAGAATATTTCTAGTATTCATAATAAAAATGGCATTCTTTGATTAAAAAAAAGGAAAATAATTAATAAGAATACTATGATATTGTAATTACTATATTACTAATAAAGTAAAACAGTGGGTCGTAAAAGGAAAGCTGTAAAAGCACTTTGATTGCTTTTGTCAAAGCAGGCAAACAGTTCTTTTGTTATCTTTTTGGTTAGACAAACATTCTCTAGCGATACTTACAAAGCATTTGCTTTGAGTCTTGGTAACAAATTAAAGTGGCTAATTAATAATAAAGCGATGACGAGACCCCTTAGAACCAAAAGTGAAGGCAAAATCATGTCTCAGCGACTTGAATTTTCTTGAATTATCTTTCTCTCTCTCTCATACACACAGTCACACAGAAAGAAAGAAAAACTTCCAAGAAAACCCATATATAATTAGTCTCCCTAAGTTACCAATAGAAGGACTAAAAATATTTCAACTCAGATAAATTATTAGGTGGTCTTAAATTCCTATCTATCTATAATTATGATTAAATTTTATATGATGTATTTAAGTTTTTTTTAATTTAAGATAAAAATAATTAATATCACTTTATTACTTGTGAGATAAAAATTGATTGGAATCATGGATTAAATAGTAACAATTTATCATTATCTAATAATTTCTCCTCTTACATACACAAATTGTACTCTATTAATACCACTGTTTTTCTTGAATTGCAACAAAATCTAACTTTTCTTTAGTTATTACTGTGTATTTGGAAATCCGTTCGGAAGGCGTTGAATGAAGATTTTACACATTTTTATGCACAAACAAAAATCTATGTGGGTGGTAGATTGAGTTTAATGTGAGTTTAGTTGGACGCCAAACACAGCCTTAATTTGCTCGTCGTTTATTCTTTTTATTCTCCTATCAAGCCTCAAATTAATATTGATTGAACAAACATTCATTTAATACATTCTTGAACACCATCTACAGTGGTCGATGTTACTCATTGATTCCTTTCTTTCAAATTGTACTTATAGTAGAAGAAATTAAATAATAAAAAAGATATAACGGATTGAATTTTACACAGCTATGAGGAATATGCTTTAAAAAATTCATAAAAAATTAATGAAAATAAGGAATACGCTTTCACTGGCCAGATGCAATATCGTTGCCGAGCTGAGGTCATAACCATTTTCAGTTAGAAGGACATTCGATCAACAACGGGAGCAAACGTCCAACGATGAAGTTAATTGCTCTAGTACTGTCCAACCAGCTAAAGATACTTAAAGCAACTAAAATTTAAACTTTAAGTTCACCAATATTAAGATATTATTTACTATTAATTTGTATAAAGTAAAAAAAAACACTTAATAATAGTGACAAAATAATTTATATGTATTTTTTAAAAAATCGTCAGTAAAATTTTAGTTTCACAAGTATTAGAAACAAAATGTATCAATAATAACTAAAATTGTGCAAGTAATACTTTAATTTCTTGTAGTAAAGTCACATGTACTAATGAAAAAAATCGAACATATAATTCTTTCATTTAAAATAAAATAAATTTTTTAAAAATTTGATTTAGGTCTCACTCTGAGTTAGACCTATGTCCAATGATGAACTGATAATAATATTGTGAAACAATTCTTGCAACTTTAAAATACATGTTTTTCTTAGTTTATTTTACTATACTTTTACGTTGTTCTCACCAATTTTCTAATTTTCTTTCTCTTTTTGCATCCTTGGAGTAAGAAAATTAGAGTTGTGAGTTCATGGAGATCTTCAATGGAAATGGATTTGAAAATTTAATGGAGTGCTTCTATCGCTTCTCATCTTCCATAATCTTGTTCTAATTTCTAATTTTCATTTTTGTCTTATTGTTATGATTGAATCTTTGTTATGAACTCTATGGATAGCTTAACTGATCGATCAATTTTAATTTTATGATTTGCTATTCAATTTCACTTCTTTTTGCTTAATATTATTAGTATGATGGAAACGAACTAATTGAACTTATATGGAGTCATTCCAAAGACATGTACATCTTGGTTTTTGATGATTTTTAAATTTTTAATTGCTGCGTTTTCGATGTACTTTTCATAAGGTGTGGCTAATATACGTTGATAAATTTTGCCAACAAAATTTATAGTTATTTTAGCATTTGGCTTGAGGACTCAAATAAGGTGAGATGCTACGTTTATTGGAAGTTATCTTGCGAGATAAAGTACTGCCAATGTGTTTCATCCCACAAAACCAAAAGACAACTTGTTATGATTACAATTTTGTAATCTTGACAGCTTTGGGCCTAAATTTGAAATCATGATCAAAGGCATCAACAGATCGAGTTTCCAAAAAGAAAATACTGTCCATCTTCTAAACAACCAAAGCAAAGATGATCCAATAATTACTCCAAATCTGTGTGGTTACTGATACTCGCAATAATATTATCTAAAAAAATGTGGTGCGCATGATCTTAGTTATCCAGTGAATATGATTAAAGTAAGTTCGTGGTCATAGTTTTCCTTAATTATATTTAGTTGATATATATGTTTCTTGATTATACTAGTATAAATGTATAGTACTTTCTTTAAAAAAATTATTAATATATATATATATATATATATATATATATATATATAGCCGATGAGCTTCAACTTAACAGTAAATTGTACTTTTGTGATTGATTAATCATGAATTTAAATTCAAAAATAAATTTTATGGATATACAAGAATATGACTATAATGATCATCATTCATACTTTCATATGATGAGAAATTCTTAGAGTATAAATGAAGTTGAAATCTCATATTGTGTAAAAATAAAAAATTAAATATTATATAAGTGAATATAAGACTCATAAGTTTGAGTTTTTTTCGAATATTGGGATATGTTAGTAATGTTAGTTTTAATTTTTTTGTGAGAAAAAAACTGACTTATAAAAAATGTTACTACTATCTACGATATATATGTGTATACTAGAGTTATAATATTTCTTATATTTTTTCAATTAATTTCTTGACTTAAAAAACAAAAGTTAATCCAATCATTTTGGCTTGGGCAGAGCAAAGACTGATCCTTAAAATAATTAAGAATGACTTAAACTTAACAAACTACCAAGTTTCACAATTATATTCATAAGTTATTAAACTAAAGTATATATAAATATATAGAATATTTTTTTTATTAATCTGAAAAATATAAAGAGCCAACAACAAAACTAACTACGAATGAAATAAATTCCTAAGGCATCTGCTAGCAAAAGCGACGTGATCTGAGAGGGACAGGAGTCCCACTGGATCCAAAATGCAATGGAAGAAGAACCATGTTTTCTCAAGCAATCTGCACATTGGTTACTTTCTCTCAATATATAATTATTTTTTAAAAAATAATTTATGTATTAAAAAAATGTAAAAAAATTTACATTTTCATTCAATTACAAATTGATAATATATATATATATATATATATATTATATTAAATTTGTATATTTAATATGATTTATATTAATAACATAAAAAATTGAATCTTATTAACCAATGTCCTTAAAATAATGGTTAGGAATAAATAAATAAATAAGTTTTATTAAAAAATGTGTTGAAGTTCAATTGAAAATCATAAGAAAAAGCATCTCAATAAAAAAAATTATCCTTAATCAATATTTTTAGGATACTAATTAATAATATTTTCCTAAAAAATTACATAATAATGTACAAAAATTAAGTTCTATCCTAAAATAAATTAAGGAAAGAGGACACAGGCCATATATAGTTGACCTAAATACGTCCCTGTCGATAGTTTTAATTATGTGATAAACAAACTAGAGGGTACTACCACTATCCAACAAGAGGAATGAGGCACAGGATTTGATATTTATAAATACAGAGAGAAAGAGTCAACATGTAATTGTTTGCTTGAGAAGGAGACAATTGATACCATGAGACATTGCAGAGAAGATGGTGAGGATATTTTCTGAAATTTGGGATTAATAATGATATTGACCCTTATTTTTGTTTCGATCATTGGATATATCGACCCTTCATACACTTTGGATACTAAGTTAGTATAACTTTTATCACACAAAATAATGGAAATTGAGGAAGGTTTCTCATTTCTACCTCTCTCTTTTAACCCCTATTATTGCTTTTGTTATTTCTGCATGCTTCGTCTTATACGAAAAAACTAAAAGCCTTCATTGCCATGTTGAGTCATTAATTATTTCGTTTCCCCTAACGTTTTAATTTTGTACATTCGATTATTGGACCAATGTGCACCTGCGGTGTCATTAACAGCCAATGACAGAAATAGCCTTCTCATATATAACTATTTAATCTGTTTAAGAACTAAATATTTTACCAATTGATTTATAGCATATATATCACTAACCTATTACACACTAGTGGTGAAAGTTTGAATAATTTGAATGAGGTTTTAACTCATAAGTTTGAATTTCGTTATCACCATTTTACATATAAAAAAAATATATCAGTTAGAATTCTCAACAAAAGAAACTCATTATAATGTGCGATCGATGCGAGCAAATTGCTTGGTATAAAAATACTTGCAAAAACAAAAATAGCATGTTATTAACAGAGTCATTTTTATCAAAAAGAAAACCAGTAATTTTTAATACATAAAATTTGATTATTGGAGATGATTACAACTATATATCTTCCTTTCAGTTTTGACCATAACACTTGACCTTCTGATCTGTCATGCACAAAAAGTTAAATATTGCTAATATTACCGGTAAGCATAACTTGGATAATACTACGTGTTTGAATTTTTGATCCATTTATTAGTTAATAATAAAAACTCATCCAATTGTCCACTAATAAAATGGTGAGTCTATAGAAACGGAAAACTCGTATGATTCGTTGATGGAATGAATGGGGCACTGTAATATGATGGCGATTCTGAAAAGCAGCAATTATAATTCTAAACATAATGATGACTTGAAGTAGAATCTCACATATAAACATATCTTCGCGTTGAATGATTGGAACCTGATCAAGTTTTCAGCGTCAAACAATAATATGAATACACAGACGTTTCACTAATTTGCTTTGATGCCCGGGCCTAGCAATAGCACTCCAAAGTAACCCTTTGTAAATAGCTGAAAAAATAAAAATCGGGAAGAAAAGATAAAAATGATTTTTATTTTATTTTTTTATTCTGAAGAACAATGAAAAGTGAAAACCTGTAAAATAGCGAACATCTCGAGCTGTAATTAATGTTAATAGTATTTACTAATTGATTTTGTACTTGTTTGGCAATCAATTAATTTCAAAAAATGATCACTTTTAAAAAAATTATCAAGAAATAAAAATATATAAGTATGTTTTTTGTTAAGGTAAACTAGTATTGTGTCTGGATTCTCATTCGCACAACTCAAACATGAATTGCAAAAATAACTTTAATTTTAATTAGTTGCTTTTGATGCATTTTAATTTAACTTAAAATTTGATCAATAGTAGATCAGGATAGACGATATTATTCCAAACATGCACTAAATCAAATTTGAAATTATTTGCTTGCTGGAAATGACCGGGGTTTGGACCAATTAATCTTCATGCACACTAAAATTGAAGATCGTGTTTCATCATTACAACATTCTCTACTTGGACCATGCACACAGTTGATCAGGGACATGGATGCTTGTGGCAGTTTCTTTTTCGTGTCATATCTAACTTTGTATTTTGTGCAAAACTGCCTTCTTTTGCTCAAGCAGATATCATGGTGTTCCTCATCTTGGGACGGGGGCGGATGTATATATGGGTGAGACTCATTTTAAAAAATTATATATAATTATCTAATATTTTTATATTTTGTTCCTCTAATTTTATATATTTAAATTCGTGTTATGTCACTTTTAAGAAACTCACTCAATATTTTGTTCCAATACAAGAAATTCAAAAAAATCTACATATTTATATTTTTTAATAAAATTAACATTTTTCAATTTTTATAAATATAAATTAAAATAAATAAAACTAAATGTGTAACAATATAAAATAAAAGATATGAAACTAATTTATGCTAGAATTAAAATTTGAAAGAGCAAATAATCCGGTGAAGATTTGAAATTGATAAAAGATAATTAACTGAATTTCACATTTTAGTAACAACCAAACAATATTTTCGTAAATCAAGCAAAATTGTTCCAACTTTGTCCATTATCTAGAATTACATTACTCCCTAAATCAAGCAATACTTTCGTAAATCAAGCAAAATTGTTCCCATATTTTTTAAAACTCACACGTTCAAGGGACAAGCTTTATCTATTCAAGAAGCTGCTTCCCAAACTGCCAAACTTCACGCGTTCCCTTTTCTACTCTTTCTTCTCCAGCAGGAAACCTTCACTCTTCCACTCAGCCTTCCGCTCTCTACTCTCTCCCTTCTCCACCCACAAAACGCAACCCTCTCCCCTCTTCCACTCATTAAGGTGCATGAAAAAAGGTGGGGGTTCCATTTTTTTTTTTTTGCTATTACAAATATTTCAAATTTCAAATTATTAATCTTACTATTATTATTCTTTTTATATTTTATTATCTCTGATCATGATTATTATTTTTTTTTAAATCTTGAATAGATCATGAAAAGATTTTTGAAGAGAAAATTGCTATCAAATGAGCAAAAACCTTCATCGGAATCTTGTGAATCAAATCTTTGGCAACAAAAAATTAAAATTAATATAGATGACTTACCATCAGATCCAGGAAAGCGAATTAAAATTTCAGCTTATCATCCTAATGATCGAGATAAGATACGAAGGTTGCGTAATCGAATGAGAGATGCATGGATGAATGATTGCCTGGTGACTTATATCGAGAAAGATGTGTTCAATAACATTGACAATAAGTTGACCATTCAACGATTTCAAAACATGAAATCAAGTAGAGACCAATTATAAGGTATGTAATTTATTTGATTATATATATTAAAATTTTATTATTTTAATGTTTACGTCTTTATCTTCATGTGTATGATAATGATAATTATCAATTTTTATTTTTTAAAATAAATTACCCCCACTGATCCAGGATCCTAGATCCACCACTGCTTGGACCAATCTCCACGGTGTTTCGTGAAGGCCATATAGTTAAGTGTAATGCAGAAGAAGATGGTCATGTAAGTGATATAAGGAAATGCAGCATCACCATCTATGCAAAATCGAAGTGAAAATCATCCTAAAAGCCTAAGAATATATCTTTTATTAGGCAGGTAATCAACAAATTAAAGGTTATAGAGTTGAATATCTGAATACTAATGTGATCATGAAATTTTTTAGAGCTGAAGGTGGTCACAAGAAGGTGAATAATTAAGTTCCGGGAAATATGTCATATATAAGCTAATTAAGAAATTCAACTCAGAGGAGGTAAATAATTTTCTTTTAAAAAAATACAAACAAAAGGAGCGTGTACTCAAGACTGGTAATTATTTACGCAGGTGTACAGATCGAAGCAAGTCATGAATAACTTTTAAGAGGACGAACGAGAACCCCACAAAAAATGAGGTGCATGTGCAAAGATTCATTTGTTTGAACGAGTATTTACGAAATTAATTTTGAAGTGAACTAATAATTTATATTTTTGAATGTTTTTATTTTAAAAAAAAAATTAATAGTAAAACATAATATTTATTTTATTTTTATATATAAGACTCGATTATCTAATTCATCAATATTAAAATAAGTTATTGATTTAGTTGATAATAATAAATTTATCTTAAATTTATATTTTTTTAAAATTATCATTATCATTAATATTTTCTTTTTTTAATTGTTTTTCAATATGTTTTTTCTCTTCTTTTAATAAGAAATATTTTTAGTATAAAAATAATTAGTAAAAAAACATTATAAATTGAATATTATAAAAAAGAAGATGCATCATTTTAAACTTTTGGTATAAATAGGAATGAAGGGTATAAAACTTGTTATTTTTAAGGTAAAAATTTCTTAAGTTTACTTTAACTCAAAATTAACTTCTCAAATATAAGAATAATATATGTAAAAATTTATCTAAAATCTCATTATATTTCAACATGAGTTTAAATAGATCTGAGTAAATATATCTAAAATTGTGCTTAATGTATTTATTTTTTATGTATTAAATTAGTTTAAATATAATATATCGTCAATTCTTGTCAAAATAAATAATATATTTCTTTAACCATTATAATTTAGGACATTTGACTTCCTTGTGAGACTTGAAGTATTTTTACAAGTTTTGATCTTTTAGGGCGATGGATATGAGACTAATTTTTAGTTTGGAATTTATTATTACACATAAAGTCCTTTGTCTCTTCCAAATTATGTGTTTTGTGAGAATTCTACTCAAATTTTCTCCCACAAACTTAACATGTGTTATCAATTATGCTACATTCATTGGGTCGTAAATTCATAATATGTTTTATGCTTTTAGACTTTGTAATAAAAGTTTATTCTTAAGAATCTGTTTATGAAAAAATGAGAATTGTTCTTTTTTGGTTTTCTTTTTTATTTATTAAAATAGTTAAAAAATATTATCAATATTTATTATTTCAAAATAAAAACATTTTATCCCTTATTAACACAAGGCTAATTACTAAATATTAATTGATTAATTAAAATTCTGAACCAAAAAACAATATAAATATAAATATAAATTTAGACTATGTTTGATATATCTTTTCAATTAGTGTTTAGCTTTTTTTATTAATTGAAAAGTTATTTGAATAAGATAAAATAGATTGTTTAACTAATGATAAAAGCTAAAAATTAATTGAAAGTACTTACAAACCAGACTATACACATTGAAATTACTTATAGAAGTTCTTACATGTCGTTCTTTTTATTTGTTATAATTGTAACAAGTTTTATATATGGCATCTATCAGTAACCTTCACTCATTTATAATTAATTAATCATTGTCATCGTATGATGATCCAATGCTAACCAGCTAACCCTATTAAACACCAGTTTAGAAAGAAGAAGAATAATAAACTTACAACAAAGTTTAATAATATTTTTCCATATATAGCCATTTTTTAAAATATTCCTATTAGATTATTTATTTTATTCAACATTTTTCTATTTTCTCTTTCTTAATTAAATTTTAATATTTGATATATAAAATTTATTTTATTCAACATTTGTCTCTTTTCTCTTTTTTAAATATGGTTAAAAAATGTGAGTGGCATTATTTAAATACATGCCGGCTAGATTAAAAAAAAGAAGGAAAAAGTCAATGAGAAGAAAAGGAAAAGAAAACATAACCAAAAGTGAAGATTAATTGATGTAACAATTTCAAAGTATTAGCATGCACAAAAGAAGAAACTGGGTGGTAAGTGGTAACATTTTCCAAGTACAAATAAAAAATCATTAAAAGCAAAACATTGACTAAATCAATAAGCATTGACAAAATTGCAGTTGGTCCTGATTTCTCCTTCATCCTGATCTGTGAGAACATCAACAATGCCAAGCTTTCCCATGGACACAGCAAACTGGTGCTCAAAAACTGAGTGAGAGGCAGTCAATGCAGAAACAAGGGGAGAAGTCCTTGGATCAGAGTATAGCAACTGATCAGTAGATAACAACCCCATTTTCTTTTTGAGATTAATGTAGTAAACATTGTCAAAGGTCTTTGGTGTTGTAGCATCAAGATCCACATACTCTGAGGCCCATCTACACTTCCTTTGCAAGAAGTTTACATACTTGGGATCTAGGGTTGGGTCTGGTTTGCCTGTTCCTCGGTAGTTGTACAGCCTGTATTGAATGGAGCCACATGAAGTCCTTCCAATGGTATGGGCCCCTGAACACAATCATCACATATATAAAGCAAAAAGTTAGTGAAACATTTTGGAATAAGTTGGATAATGTTGCATATATGTATCCAAACTATAAAAGTTGAAATTAGATTATGTACTATAAAGCAGTTTGATAAATTTATTAATTTTTACAATAATTATTTTAAAAATAATGTAAATCATCTTATTAATTATATATTATCAATGTATGATCATTAAATTATATATTTTAATATAATTATATTGTCAGCTAATTAAAAATTATTTTAGATATGAATGAGACATTCAAAATATTTATTATAAACTCAACAAGTTTACTCTACATGACCATTGTAATTAAATTAAACTTATATACACTTCATTTAGTTTATATTTACCTGAGAGAACAACCAAGTCAAGCACTGTCATGCCCCTGGATTGGAAAAACTCAATCAAGGAAGTAATGTTTTCATGGCCCATAGGCACCAGATCAGCTTCCTTGGCAATGGATACCTTCCCATCTTTCCTACCATAAGGAACGGCCCAATAAGGCCCACCTAACTCAAACGTGGCATCCCTTGCAGCAGCAGTGAGAATGTCAGCACAAGACACAGTCTTGGGGCACTGTTTCTCTAACTCTGCCTTGATATCATCCACCACTTCAAACCCTCTCAGTGTCTTGCTAGCTTGTGCTGTCCTCTCACTTCCATCATGCTTCAACAGAATGGAACCATCACATCCCTGCATAAATAGATTAGCCCAAATGATCGAATACAGTCCAAAATATAACTCACATTTTTTGAGTTATTATAACATTATCAAATATTTACCAGTTTTACTAACGATTGATCTAAGTAGAGAAACTTCACCGATTATCTTTAATAGGATTATAACCCACATTTGGATAGCCAAAAATATTACATCTTATATAAATTGATCCTTATAAATCATAACCCATCACTAACAACAATTATTTATTCTTATATACTCCACAAAGTATTTTTTTAATTTCATTTTTTTAAATAATTCTACAAAAATATGAAACAAATGGACACATAGTGATGAGTAGTGCTTAATATGTACCCTGATAGAGCAATCATGGAAGTGGATCCTCATGAGACTAGCTGCTAGAGTGTAGTCCTTCTGGATCCATTCTTTGACTTTGTTGTGTAGGATGGACTCGAACTGGGGGCAGGTTTTACGGTAGTAACCAAAGGATAGGAGATTATCAAAGGTGGTTTCATCTAATGTTGGGACTTCGAGAGAGAAGACAGTGTCACTTTTTGTGGAGGAAAGGGATGACTTATCGTCATAGTCTTCATAAGGTTGGGCTGAGGCTGAAATGATGTAAAGAACCAAGAGAATAAGCAATGAGAGGAAAGAGTTTGACATATTTTTGTGTTAATCACACCCCAAATTATAGTAAGTCTTCCAATTAATAATATAAGATATATAGGTGTGACATAGATGAGTAGTATATATAGAGAGAGGAAGACTTTGATATTGTGATTATGTTATTTGGTTTAGACAAACGTGGGACGCACAAAATAGAGCACACATGATGACATGCTAGCATGTTGCTTTGTTTTCTGTTTTTTGTTCACCTCAAAATCTAGCTCGACTCTTCTTTAATCAATCTCTCCCCCATTATTTGTCATGGATAAGGAATGACTAAATAATTGATTAAGAGAAATTGTAGAAAACTATTTTAATATAATTTTTCAGACACACTTTTTATGTAATTAATGATTAAAAATTATTGAGAATTATGAAATTATGTGATAAAAATAATTGGCAATAGGGAGTACGTTTTCTGAATAACACGCCTTTAATACACCTTACATATAATTTTGTTTTTTGTTTTTTTTTTAAAATAATTGGCATTTAGAAAGTACATTGTATAAAGCCAGCATTTCTCATTAATCGGTCAGTCAGTAATCAACATGAGTGTATCATGTGTATTCTCCTTTAAACACATTAAATTGTTTGTGCATTTGCTGTAATGGTTGACGTTGACCAGGGCACCAAGCGATTCGATCATATTTCTTCTTTTGAGTTTTTCCTCTCTGATTTTCAGGGTACATTTCTTAAAGCTGCAGTAAAAATTCAGTAGAGATATAAGAATGAGACTATTCTATCCTGCACTTCCAATTGTATATTGGAAAATCCTTTAGGGAATATAAATTTGCATTTTAAAATAAGATTTCTGAATTATAATAAGAGATATAAGATAATGAGAAGCAAAAAAATACCTAAGAATGATGAGTGAAAAGAAAAGACCCAATTGTTTACTATGTTTTTTAAGAATGATAACTATTTGACACTTGCTATTTACACCTTTTGTTTTCTAAGTACACTTCCCTTCATAGGGAACCTCACTAACATGCAGACACTTGCATTGTTTCACAACAATTTGCAAGGTGGTCTCCCCAGAGAGATTGGGAGGCTTGGGAAATTGGAGATAATGTTTCTCTATGATAATATGTTGTCAGGGAAGATTCCTTTGGAGACTGGAAACTGCTCAAGCTTGCAAATGGTTGATTTGTTCGGAAACCATTTCAGTGGGAGAATTCCCTTCACTATTGGGAGGCTGAAAGAGTTGAATTTCTTGCACCTTAGGCAGAATGGGCTTGTGGGTGAGATTCCAGCCACACTTGGGAACTGTCATAAACTTGGTGTGCTTGATTTGGCAGATAATAAGCTCTCAGGTGGCATTCCTTCAACATTTGGGTTCCTCAGGGAGTTGAAACAGTTCATGGTCTACAACAATTCTCTTCAAGGTAGTCTTCCTCACCAACTTGTAAATGTAGCAAACATGACCAGAGTGAATCTTCCAAACAACACATTGAATGGTAGTTTGGATGCACCGTGTAGCTCTAGGTCTCTCCTTTCTTTTGATGTCACAGATAATGAATTTGATGGTGAAATACCTTTTATCCTGGGTAATTCACCCTCCCTTGATAGGCTGAGATTAGGTAACAACAAATTTTCTGGTGAAATTCCAAGGACATTGGGGAAAATTACTATGTTGTTATTGTTAGATCTCTCAGGAAATTCACTCACAGGACCAATACCAGATGAGATTTCTTTGTGTAATAACCTTACATTGATTTGAACAATAACTTTCTATCTGGACACATACCATCATGGCTTGGAAGTTTGTCTCAATTGGGAGAGGTTAAGCTCTCCTTCAATCAATTTTCTGGGTCTGTTCCACTAGGCCTATTCAAACAACCCAAGTTGCTGGTTCTTTCCTTGGATAACAGTTCTATTAATGGAAGTCTCCCAGGTGATATTGGTGATCTTGCATCTCTTGGTATCCTCAGGCTTGACCAGAATAATTTCTCTGGACCAATCCCTCGCGCAATTGGTAAATTGACCAATCTTTATGAGCTGCAGCTATCGAGGAATCGCTTTAGCGGTGAAATACCATTTGAGATTGGAAGTCTCCAAAATCTCCAAATCAGTTTGGACCTCAGTTACAATAATCTCTCTGGCCATATCCCATCTACACTTAGCATGCTGTCGAAATTGGAAGTACTTGATCTTTCTCACAATCAACTCACTGGAGTAGTGCCTTCCATAGTCGGTGAAATGAGGAGCTTGGGGAAGCTTAACATCTCTTACAACAACCTTCAAGGTGCATTGGATACGCAGTTTTCCCGCTGGCCACACGAGGCGTTCGAAGGTAACCTTCTTCTTTATGGAGCCCCTCTTGGAAGCTGTGACAGTGGTGGCGATAAGCGAGCGGTCTTAAGCAACACATCAGTGGTTATAGTCTCTGCACTTTCAACTTTGGCAGAAATTGCTCTACTAGTACTTTCAGTGATCATCTTCTTGAGAAACAAGCAAGAATTTTTCAGGAGAGGCAGTGAATTGAGTTTGGTCTTCTCCTCTTCATCGCGAGCACAAAAGCGGACATTGATCCCTCTAACTGCTCCAGGAAAGAGAGATTTCAGGTGGTAGGATATCATGGATGCCACGGACAATCTAAGTGAAGAGTTCATAATAGGTTGTGGAGGTTCTGGAACAGTGTACAGAGTTGAATTTCCCACTGGAGATACTGTGGCTGTCAAGAAGATTTCGTGGAAAGATGATTATTTGTTGCACAAAAGCTTCATAAGAGAACTTAAGACTTTAGGGAGGATCAAGCACAGGCATCTGGTGAAAGTTCTAGGTTGTTGTAGCAATAGATTTAATGGAGGAGATTGGAATCTGCTGATATACGAGTATATGGAGAATGGGAGTGTTTGGGATTAGCTACATGGGGAACCCCTCAAATTAAAGGGGAGACTTGATTGGGACACAAGGTTCAGAATTGCTGTGGGATTAACTCAT
This sequence comes from Glycine tomentella, assembly GCA_007407185.1. Lineage (NCBI taxonomy): Eukaryota > Viridiplantae > Streptophyta > Magnoliopsida > Fabales > Fabaceae > Glycine > Glycine tomentella. The sequence continues at coordinate 765,862 of PYAF01006018.1, read as the reverse complement.
GGAATGGAATACCTCCATTATGATTGTGTGCCAAAGATCCTTCACAGGGACATCAAATTGCTAGATTCCAACATGGAGGCACACTTGGGAGACTTTGGTCTGGCAAAAACACTCGTTGAGAATCATGAGTCTATCACTGAGTCTAATTCTTGTTTTGCTGGGTCTTATGGCTACATTGCCCCAGGTAATTCATTCATCATACCACTGACTTGAATTGTTCTTTACTGTCTCATTTTTATTTTCACAAAACTTAGATACAATACCTTAAACTTTTTTTTATGTCGATGTCAATTTCTAACCAGAACTGGAGTTTCACTTTGTAATCTATGTTGACCTCTAATGCAAACTTTTACTACAATCAGATTACGAAGGTAAAACTCTAATTTTGATTCAAAAACTGCATCAAAAGTATCAAAGAAAATGCATCTAAGTTTTGTACTCTTTTTCGGTCCAATTGTTAACAATTGAATGTAATTTGTTAATTTTTAGAGTATGCATACTCAATGAAGGCCACTGAGAAAAGTGATATGTACAGCATGGGAATTGTGTTAATGGAACTTGTTAGTGGTAAAACGCCCAAGCTTTCAGAGCAGAGATGGACATGGTGAGATGGGTAGAGATGCACCTTGACATGCAAGGCACTGCAGGAGAGGAAGTGATAGATCCTAAGCTGAAACCCCTTTCACGTGGTGAAGAGTTTGCTGCATTCCAGGTTCTTGAGATAGCCATACTGTGCTCAAAAGCTGCACCACAAGAGAGGCCAACGGCACGGCAAGTTTGCGATCTTCTTCTGCGTGTGTCCAACAACAAGAAGGTGGAGTTTGAGAAGACGAATCTGGATCATTACTAGTGATTTTGCTTCCAACAGATTGAAGATAAATATAGGAAGGAATGTTTGCTGTTGTTTTATTTAGGCTTAAGAGTTCTATGTGGAATACTAGCTGCTTGATATCGTGTTAGTAATTTTAATTAGCATATCAATATGCATGTTTCCTTTCAAAACTAATCTAATATTGAGATTGTTAAATAGAAATGTGATTTGGAATTGCAAATTAATATGTTCTATCATTGTAGCTAATGCTAGTAATGATGCATAGGTAATGTTAGGCAAAAATTTAAAAATAATATAAATTATTTATTTATTTAGCAAAAAGGGGCAAATGAAGCAATATTTAGCAACATGGGGCAACCATTCACGCCCAAAATAGGCGTGTTACAACACGCCCAAATGGGGCGTGTTTTTACAGATGGCGACACATGGCAGCATCCAGGCAGCATCCAGACGGGGCGCGGTGTTTTCGTAAACTTCGGAAGGTCATATCTTTTGACCGGGACGTCCGATTGATGCGAAACCGGTGGCCACGCGCTCGAAATTTCGAGGAGAAGCCCCTGGCAAGTTTCCCAAAGGGGACTTGCCCAAAAAATTTTCCCAAAAGAGGCCTCTAAGTGCCTCAAATTTGCGATTTAGTCTTCGGAGCCCTAAAAAAATTTCTGTTCTCTGATATTTTGTCTATCCAATCAGTGAATTGCAAGCTATTCTTTATTTATCTAATTACTTCTGTTAATTTTGAGCGTTTTGACATAAAATACGTCTCCATCGGACATTGCTACGAGAAATTACGACTGTTCAAAGTTTTATGCATCGTCAAATTTACACTATAATTTTGGAAATTTATGCATCGTCAAATCTACACTATAAGGTTTATGTGTACGTCAAGGTTCTTGCTGTACATTTTTAAACAATTTTGGTTTAATGCAGAAATTTCCAAAATTATAGTGTAGATTTGACGATGCATAAAACTTTGAACAGTCGTAATTTCTCGTAACAATGTCCGATGGAGACGTATTTTATGTCAAAACGCTCGAAATTAACAAAAGTAATTAGATAAATAAAGAATAACTTGCAATTCACTGATTGGATAGACAAAATATCAGAGAACAGAAATTTTTTTAGGGCTCTGAAGACTAAATCGCAAATTTGAGGCACTTAGAGGCCTCTTTTGGGGAAAAAATTTTGGGCAAGTCTCCTTTGGAACTTACTAGGGGCTTCTCCTCGAAATTTCGAGCGCGTGGCCACCTGTTTCACATCAATCGGACGTCCCGGTCAAAAAATATGACCTTCCGAAGTTTACGAAAACACCGCGCCCCGTCTGGATGCTGTCACGTGTCGCCATTTGCAAGAACACGCCCCATTTGGACGTGTTGTAACACGCCTATTTTGGGTGTAAATGGTTGTCCCATTTTGCTAAATATTACTTCATTTGCCCCTTTTTGCTAAATAAATAATTAATTTATATTATTTTTAAATTTTTGCCGTAATGTTATCCTTGTGAGTTTCTGATGTAGGGCTCTCTCGAAAATGAAAAATTAAGACTGACACATTCATACGATATCATAAAATGTTTTTGTCGTTGTATGTGTAGTATTTAACCTTACAATTTAAATATTATTAAAATCCTTATCTACATAAGCAAATCTACATAATGTAAACTCTTCATTTATTTGTCTTCAATTAATAAAAAAAATCATTTAACCATATAAAATTATCACTAACTTGTTAATGGTTCAACTATACAAATTATTATTTTTATTACAGCATACTTCCTCCTGTCTTAAATAAAAAATATATACATATATATATATATATATATATATATCACGCTAACTAATACTTCCTCCTGTCTTAAATTAAAAGAAAAATGTCTCTAAGTAGGTTAGTTAATTACATTTAAATACAATAGTTTCAATCAAAAGTATTTTTT